>VYXC01008332.1:1408569-1502322 GCA_013397175.1 Platysteira castanea
CAGTCGGCTGGCTCCCGCTGCCTCCTCATCGTCATGGCCGGCTCGGAGCAGCGGGAGGACGGGGAAGCGCCGCTGCCCATCGAAGATTCGGAACTGGCGCTGGCCGGCATCAACATGCTGCTGAACAACGGCTTCCGCGAGTCCGACCAGCTCTTCAAGAAATACAGGTCAGTCCCGGCCGCCCCTCCGCCGCCCGCTCCCCGGGCCCCTTCCCGCGGCGCGGCNAGGGTCATCCTAGAGCACATGGCACAGGATAGTTCCCAGACCGTTCTTGAGTATCTCCAGTGAGGGAGACTCCCCGAGCTCTCTGAGCAGTCTGTTCCTGTGCAGGGTCACCCACACAGTAAAGAAGTTCTTCCTTGTGTTCAGGTGGAGCTTCCTGTGCCTCAGTTTCTGCTCGGTGCCTCTTGTCCTACTGCTTGGTACCGCCGAGGAGAGCCTGGCTTTAGATATTTATACACATTGATGAGGTCCGCTCTCAGTCATCTCTTCTCGAGGCTGAACAGGCCCAACTCCCTCAACCTTTTCTCGTAAGAGAGATGTTCCAGTCCCTCAGTCATCCTAATTGCCCTCTGTTGGACCCGCTTCAGGAGCTCCATAGCTCCTTTGTACTCAGGAACATAGAACTGGACACAGCACTTCAGATACGACTTCACCAGGGCTGAGTAGAGGGGCAGGCTCACATTCCTCAGCCTCTGGCAGTCCCTAATCAATCCCTAATGCATCCCAGGATTCTGTTGGCCTTCTTGGCCACAAGGGCTCGGGGGTGGTGTGTGGTGTGCTGTGGTGGGGGTGTCTGGCGCCCTGTTGGAGGGGCGGAGAAGGGCTGGGCAGGGGTCCCTCGGTAGCACTGGCTGCGTTTGGCTGTCGTGTATGTGTAAACACACACGTGTGGCTGGAGATGTGTCCCGGGGGGTTTTCGCTCCGGTGCTCGTGTGTGGTCTGATGTGGTCTTCAGCCTACAAAATGGATAGCAACGAAAGGTCTGTGAGTGATGCTGTGATTATCTTTGGGCTGTAAGATTATGTTCATAATCCTCGCATACATCATGTCTAGGTTTCTGCGTTAAGGAGGCATCTGGTAGGAATGGCATTAGTGCAGCTGTGTAAGTCAGGCTTAAAGAAAAGGTTGCCCTTACCTGTCCTTGCTTCTTTTCTTAGGACTAATGTCTTCCACCCAAGCTTGAGCTGCTGTAATTGCGCATACGTTCTAAATAATTAATATGTGCTATAATGCTGTTGTCTGTATGATTAAAAAAGACTTTGGTTGACTTAAAATAGAACTTCATAGTGATGGTGTACTTATGTATTTAAATCTTGTTTACAGAAAGGAGAGTTGGAAGTAGAGAGCAGGGAGTAAGACAGATTGAGAACATTCCCCTTAATAATAACAATGGAATAACAACTTTATTGTGTACCTGCAACAGGTTAATATTAAATGTGTCATTTTGTCTCTAGTATACACTGCTGTGTAACACAAAGTACTGTTGTGTAGAACTAACTGGAATATTGCTGATCACAAGCAAGGTCCAATTCTGCATTCCTCACATGCATAAGCATGAAGTCCAGCTCTTAACCCAGCACTGCCGAGACCACTGCTAAACCCTGTCCGTAATTGCCATGTCTATGCCATGTGAAGTTGCACCCTATGAGTTGCTTCTTGAGTATTTCTTTCTTTTGAAGTCCTCAGTTGTTCTGTGTATCTAAGGAACCTGTTGGTTTTGGTTGCTTGCTCTTGTATTGTGTAATTTTTTTAAGGTGCCAGTTAAGGAACACTCAGCGAGGTTTCCTCTCCTCCACTTTTGCTTGTGCTGTACCTTTGCTTTCTCTCAGAAGCGTGCATCTGGAAGTAGTCTAGGAATTCTAAATATGTGATGCTTCTTACATTTTAAAGTAGTGCTAGGGAGTAAAATTGTTAAGATTCCTGTTCTCGAAATGCAGTTTAATCCTCCCTTGAAAGGGTAAATAATGATTTCTTCTGAAAACTGTTCTCTTGCTTATGTAGAAGGTTTTATTGCTGAAGATATCTTAAATGCAGAAACTTTCCAATCTTTTTTGCCAGGTGCAGGCTTTTCTTTGTTTGATTTTATCAAGAAGTGCCTTTGAGTTCAGTGTACTTTTTGATCCTGGCTTTTAAACAACACCTGCAAGGAGTAAATAGAAATCCCTTCATAAGATTAATAGCTTATGGTTCATAAATTGATAATTGCTGTCTCAGGCTGGAGATTTTCACAGTCATTTAAAAACTTTGTCCTTCATCCCAAAATTTGTAGCAGACTTCCTCTTGCTGTGAACTAATAAACCCTTGTTGAATTGCAGATTAACTGTATGTTGAAAATTTGCATTTCATATAGGGGAGAAGATACAGCAAAGTATGCTCAACTTCCTATAAACCTGAATTCTGGAGACATGTGCACTGAGATCCACTTGTTTTTCCTAATAGTTTTTGGTTCTGGGCTTGTCTTGAATGTGTTCTTTTTCCAAGGACTTAAGCAGTGCTATTATATGTTTCTTTGTATGCAGTAATAAGTATGTTTTTGTAGATGTGTGCTTGAAATTATGAAATAAGATCCATCCTAAATGGGGCTAATAAGCCAAACGAGGAGGGTTTAGAAGCTCTCCATAATTTAACATAGATGTTTGTAATTTGTGGTACTAGAGGTCAAAGATGTGTGGTGGAATGCAGCTTTTTTAACTTGATGTGTGTGTTGTCTGTATTTCAAGTGGCCTTTCTTGTAGAAATTGTTAATTCTAAACTACTGCCTATACAGGTAGTTTAGCTCTGTTTCAGAAGCTTAAGAGTTACTAATGAATTTTAGAAGTGAAGAATGGAGATACTTACTCAGCAAAACTTCCGTTTTGGTAGCCACACCACTTAAACTACTTAAAACATTTCTTAGAAGCTACTGGTTTTGATTCTGCATTTTGTTACTTCAATGTTTAATTAATTTTCCACCTGAAAGATCTTGTGAAGACCTCAAATCAATGTTTCTGTCTTTATGGGACAATAGGCAACCTGGTCTCCAAAACAGGCAGGATGTACTTTTCTTAGCTCTTCTGCGTTTTCGCATCTTCCAGAAAGCTGACCTCTGAGCCTAAAATCAGTTATATTTGAAAGCTGGTCATAATGCAGTACTTGAGGAAACCAGTTGGAATTGCAGCTCTGTTTCATATGTATATCCGCACCAGTGAAGTCTTGCCTATGAAGAGTGGTGGTACTTTGAAGTTATGTGCCATAGAACCATTATTTCTGTATTGGACATGGGAGAGTGCTATTTTGTCTTCCGGTGGTTAGAGCTCATACATATGGAATATACATTCTATAGAGAATCTGAAGAAGTCAAATGAATATTCAGTTGTGTGCCAGATACAACATGTAGTTGGAACTGCACTGACTATCACACTAAAGCACTTAGTGATTTCTCAGGTGTTGTTTGTGAGTATTTTTGTTTTAAATTACACTTGAGGGAAGGTTGTAGTTTTTGAAAAATCATCTACATGTAGCATCTATATCTGCATATGCTTTTTCACGAGTTTATTTTTTTTAGAAGTCCAGATCCTCTACTTGCTAGTGGTGATAATATTCTGCACATGAATCAAATATCAGTGGATGTGATATTTTCATAGATGTGTACAAGACAGCACCACTGTCTTTAGTGCTTGTAGCCATGTTAGGTTCCCTCAGTGCTAACTCATATTTGAAACTCTCAGATACCAATCTTTCTATTCAGCTTGAACAATGCTGACTCCATCCTAGTTCTCATCAGTTTAAATTTTTGCGTACCTGTGGAAGCTGCAAGAGAGATGGAGGTTAACCAAGGACATAGGCGGTGGAGATGGAGCCCTCAGGCAGCAGGATGGTATTGTTTTGGTGAACCCCCTGATGCTAGCAGGAAAGCTGAAACTGGAGTATTCTTTTTCCCCTTGTAACTTTGTGGATTTTTAAGCATATAAGAAGGAAAAAAACTGTCAAAAGAACTTTTTTTTTGCTGATTCTTCACTTCTTAAGAGTATTTGCAATTCAAAAATTATTTAAAAACTTCCTCCAGCTAAAAGGAGAGAAGACTGTTTAATAAAACCAGGAGTTTTTTGCGGAGTGTTGACTCAGAATATAAATTGTCAAATCATAGAATATCCTGAGTTAGAAGGGACCCCTCAGGATCAGTGAGTTCAACTCCTGGCCCTGCACAGGACAACTCCAAGAGTCACACCATGTGCCTGTGATCATTGTCCAGACGCTTCTTGAACTCTGCCAGGCTGGTGCTGTGACCACTTCCCTGGGGAGCCTGTTCCAGTGCCCAACCACCCTCTGGGTGAAACACCTTCTCCTATACCTAACCTAAACCTCCCCTGACACAGCTCCAGGCCATTCCCTTGAGTCCTGTCACTGGTTGTGAGGGAGGTCAGTGTCTGCCTTTTCTTCCCCTCACAAGGAAGTTGTAGGCTGCAGTGAGGTCTTCTCTCTGTCCCCTCCAGTCTGGACAAACCAAGTGACCTCAACCTCTCTTCATATGGCTTCCCCTCAAGGCCCTTCACCACTTTGTGGCCCTCCTTTGGATGCTCTCTGATGGCTTTGCATCTTTCTTACATTGTGGTGCCTAAAAGTGCACACAGGGCACGGGGTGAGGCCACGCCTGTGCTTTGACTGGATGACAACTCTGTGTCTGATGCACCCCAGGACATGTGGTTGGCCCTCCTGGCTGCCAGGGCATAAATCACCAGAGCAGGGCTATTATCTCCTAAGAAATCCAACAATCTTCTGTCTCCTACGAAAGAAACATTTGACTCTGTGTGAATGACTGTAACAACTGAGAAGGCTTGGTAAAGTTTCCAACTTGCATCTAAATGAAAAGAGAAGCAGTACAAGGTGACAAGTAAAATGTATAAAATAAGGTCATATGTGTCCGGGGAGACACAATAAAGACGCTCTTACACCTGCCAGGTTCAGCAGAACGGAGGAAATGGCATGCTTTTATTTACATTATCTCATTCTTATACACGTCCCAATTCCACAAGGGATTGGAGAGCATGTCACTTCCTTCTCCATCTCACTGGAGAAGAAAGGTGCTCATCAAAGTTGTCATATCACAAAAGGAATGAAAAACAGAAAATACCGTTAAGTAAACATCGGCTATTATTTACATGAATCTGAGTGAAAAGAATCTGACTCCAAGGTTAAAAACAGAAGGCTTACAAAAATCCAGGGCAACAGTCATATCCACAGAAGAAATTGATTATATAGACAAATATGATTCTAAGACAAAATGTGTAAAGATTTTAAGAATGGGGCCAGTGTAGAAAGCCATACTCTACAACCTGCTAGGATAAAGCAGAACATGGAGAAGAATTGGAAGCAGGAGCAAATGAGGAAAAAGCTTACTATGGTTGCTTAGAAAACCTAAATTTAAAGTTGACATGTTACACTATGTGTATTAACAGACACACAAACTTAGTAATGGTCCAGAATTCCATTATGGATAGGTATTTATACCTCATATTACCAATTTAAAATGCTGTCTGTGGCTCAAAATACTCTTGAGCCAAATGCAAATTGAGACAAGGTGACATTAAGCCGGCATTGATCAGTAGGTAGATTATGGCCCATGTATGGGCTGTCTAACCTCTGCTGAAATTCTTGCTTATGTAGCTCAGCAAAGGAACTTTAAGAGCAAATATCAAGTGATTTAGGAGATGCTGCAGTAGCTTCTCTATAAAGATAAGGCCAACAGGGTGGGAGCTGACGTCAGTCAGTTGGGCGAAGGATGATAGCATCTGGATTGGCAGCGTGAGAATAAATCATGAGTGCCCTGCTAGCAACCCGATTGTTGTGTGCTTTTGTTTGTGCAGCGGTAGGCAGAGGAGCAGCTGCTAGATGGATGTATAGAAAGGGGAGTTTTTCACAAGGGAAGTGATTTTTGGTAGCAGTATTCTCAATGTGTACCTCAGTGAGGTAAGGTTTCATTGTTCAAGGCTAGGCAGAGTAATAGGCATAGTCATGCGCATAAAACCAGCATCAGTTTTCCAGCTATGTGGATAGATTAGAAGTATTTGAAGCATTCTGCAGTTGAAATCCTCCAAGAGCTGGGTACACAGAGATGATCACATTGATCTAAGTGAACTAAGTGATACTTAGTTTTGTGGCGTTCATGACAGAGACAGGTGGTGTTGCTAGAAGAAGTGGTAAGAAAGGGTGGAGGGAGGTTGAGAGGGCTGTTTGTCATATGGAGCGGTGCCTGGTGGCTAGAAGTCCAAGGAAGATGACAGAAAGCTAAACTAAAATCTGGGTTTATAACTCAGAGGTTAGAAGTCAGATTTGGTGGAGATGGCAGAGGAGGAGTGATAGTAAGCAGAGCTAATTTTAAAACCAAACAAATCAACTCTGTGGAAGATACAAATACTGTTAAGACTTTTTGCTCTTGTTAGTGCACCCACTCTTTGATCTGCTGTTTGTAGTAAAATATTTCAGGCTGTTGTGATAGGATAGATACGTTTTTGTTTTAAATTACTTCAGGAGATGTTAACTCTGAGTTGTTAAAGAAGTTACATGATGTCAGTTAAGCTGCCATAGTTTGTCATGGAAAGTAATTTTGGTCCTGTTGGAAAAAATGCTTTTGCTAAAGTCCCCAGTTCTTAAAGATTAAGAGAGTGCAAGTGGAGAGTTAGTACAAGTCTGCTGATAGGTTCTAACTGGCTTGTCTCTCACCTTTGTAACTAGTTTTCAAAGTAAAGATGCAATTGAAAATGCTTCTCCTTATCTCCAGTGTTTTGATGTTGTGCATCCAAAGTTCACAGTCTGAAGTTAGAGCAAAACAATCTCCCGTTAATTTGCAGAAGGACAAAACAAATCAGATAAAAACTGGATAGAACAGGGCCACAGAATTATTTTTATATTCCTGAATTTCTCTTTTGGTTGTGTATTTCTAGTGAAAATAGAAACGTATGCTAAGGATTCATTTAACAAAACAAATTTGGCCTGAATATGAAATGTAAACTAAACCTAGATCTGATATTTACCATTCTCAATGTAATTTAATACTGTAATGCTTCCATGACACTTACATTACCATGAGTATTTCATATACTGGTATTGGATGAGGGGTGTACTTATGTGGATCTGTCATGTTTTTAGTCTCACAAGCAATTTTTAGAATAATCTGTGATGGAATAATGGCCAAAGGATTTGTATGTTGTTGCAGTAAATTCCTTACCTTTCTTTTTATATATTTTTCTGCCTTGCTTTAAAATATTCAGTTGTTGCTCGTATATTTATCTGTGAACTTAGATGAATTATGTCATTTTGCTTTATTCTCCCACTTTGTGAACAAAATTAATTTGTTTTGTTTCAACTTCAGCATCACTCCCAGAATGTTGGCTGGAATTCTTAGTGCACTGTGGTTAAAGTAGCAATGCCTAGAAAAACAGTGAGGAAGTGTTGGCAAATTAATTACATTACTCTAAATTTAAACCTGAGCTAGGCTGTAGTAGCTTTAGAAGCTGATGTGAAAAAGTGAAATGCTGTCTTGGAAATAGCTGTGGAAAAGAAAGAAAATACCAAAAAGTAATTGGTATTTTTGTTTTTATGTGCTTCAGTTCTGATGTATTTTTTATTGTGAAACTGGGCTGTATTATCTCATCATTATTAAACCAAGGCTTAAAATGCCTGAATGTTATCATCATGTGTGAAAATGGGGCATAGCAAACACCTTTCTTCTGAAAGTGAGTTAATACCTTAAAGATATGCTATGAAATGAGGCAAATCAATCAGCGTTTATTGGGAGAAGCAATGTCTTGTGTCACCCCAAGACAGTAATGCTGGTTTATATGTCTGGAAGAAAGTTCTACTTCAGTGCTCTTTAGTTTTTGACTTAAGTTTAGTTACACATGCCAACTTTATTGATACGTAGGACCTTTTACTGTGGAATCTTGCAGTAATGGTGTTAATAACATAGTTTCTTATAAAAAAGATACCTTTCAAGTCCTAGTTTCCTAGGTGAAGTGCAAACTGTCTTTTACAAAATATGTCTGGAGACTGATTTCTTTTTTTTTTTCCTTTCATCTTTGAGCTAATTAAAAGTCTTGAGATTTTTCTTTACTTAATGGAGGTTATTGCTTTCAAAGTCGTGAGGACAGCTTGGGTAGTGCAGTGTCCTGGTGTTAATTTGTACTTGGTTCCGTAGCTCCTGTCAGCATTGATGTGGCCCTTGGTTTGCTGTTAGTATCTTCTCACGTTCTGCCTCATTTTTTTGTTTCTTAAGAAAAATAGTCTGTCAAAAAGGATGAAAAGTCATGTCTGAAGCTGAAGGTCACTTACAAGGAGCTTTAGCTTTTTGTGGGATTGTGTTTTTCCCAGAAACCTACTGTCATCATTAGTCACACCTCAGTTTTTACTGGGACAGTACTGTGCCATTGCAAACTTTTTTGTTACCTCTCAAGCAAAAGTCAGCCTTGAACTGTTGAAGAATTTATCAGTCAATGTAATACTCACAATTACTGAGCACATAAATGGTTGTTGTTTAAAATTGTATTTTAAACACTGAAATTACCTTACTAAATGATCTTCCATAAAACTGCAATTATAGTCTCTACCCAGTGACTATGTAGGATGTGCTAGAAGTGTTCCTTATTTTCTTCAGTGATGACACAAACTCTGTGTGGGGAACTCCTACAGTAAAGTTTTCATGTTTTGATTGCCAAACTTCATGGTCTCAGCAGAAGCATCTCCCAGACTTAGGATAATATTATGCATCATGTTTAGTTGCTTCAGGGTCCTTTTGTGCTACAGCCCATATGTGCTGTAATGGCAGTGCTTTTTATAGACTGAGTGACTGAAAGTTAAAAAGAACTGATCTGTGACATTTACCTCATGTATTATAGCTAATGATAATTTCAGAATGCAATAATCATGTAGCTCTTGGTTTTTTTGTTGTTGTTTCATCTTTGATCATGGGGATGAATTGGGAACAAAAGTAGCAGTGAGTGTCAGGAGTGCAAGTGTGGAAGCAGTTTTGAAAGATCAGTTGAAAAAGATAAGTGTGTACTTGGGAAAAAACCTCAGCTGTACTCAGACAAATATACGTTAGAATACTTGGGCAAGTTTTCATTGCTTCAGTTTATTTTGTAGTCTTTAAAGACCAGTTGGCTCTCAACTGTAGTTCGCTGCCTCAGTTTTTAACATTATTTTAACATTTTTTGACTCCGCAGAACTGCTTGTGTTCTGTGTACGTAGGTCTAATGAAATGCAAAAATAAAACATTTGGTTTATTTCTGATCTTTCTTGAAGTATGATGTGAATGCAACTTCATACTTAAGGACATAAAAATGGTCTGTGTGATGTTGTGCTCATCTGTCCTGCAGTTTTAGATCAGTTGGGTGTTGATAATGCAGGTGTGACCTTGAAATGCGTGGTGAAGGTTGTGCTGGGAGTATGGTGGTAGGACCGGCTGCTGAATGGTCCCACACACCTCAGGACTTGAAAAAGGGATTTTGAGGGAGCCACGTGCCAGCTGCAGCAAGTGCAGTTTGTCTGGCTGATTGCTGCTGCCCTGTGTAACACAGCTGCTGGGAGAGCAGAGTCCAGGTACTGAGTAGCAGAGACATTTACTGGCAGCTGTTCTTTGTTGCCAGCTAAAAAAGAGGGAAGCACCCAACCTGTTTTCCCTTTGGAAAAAAAGAATGGAAAAATGCAACAAGTTGTATTGATCTTATATTTAGGTGAATATCCAGAATTGAGCAATGTATATAAAAAGGGAAGGTTTTTCCTGTTACAGCATGCTTTGTTTGTCTTCCCTGTTTTTCCTTCTCATTATTGTTGTTCATGGCCTTGCTTTTAGATATTTATGCTAAATCAAAGTGAGGAAAGGTGTGTGTGTGGGGGAAACATTGCTGACTACTTCTTTTTTAAAAAAAAGCAAACAGCCAAACTGTACTCTTGTATTATATAATAGCAGTTCACTACTGGAAATTTGTGTTTTAGCAATATACTCCTTTCTCCATGTTTTTCAAGTACCTATGCTCTTTTAAAACTCAGCTTTAATATAGTGCTTGTAGAATAAAGTTGAAAAATCAGGTACTTTACTGTAGCAGTAGATGTTTCTATAGCCTAAATTATACTTCTTAAATCCTGGAAGTCTGTGTTTTATATAACCTGGCAGCCCACCACTGAACAATGTGAATCAATGGTGCCACTGAGTTCCTGACATTTTAATTTTTTTTTTTTCAAGTGCCTTCTATGTGGCATTACTGTAGCCTCATGGTCTGTGTGACTACAGTAGTCCTGAAGCTTGAAACCTGTCTGATGCATTATCAAGATTTTGATTACCTGAATTTTTTGATCTAGCTGTGATTTCACCCTTTGGGAGTAGCCCTGTGAACAGAATAGGTGAAGCATCTTAAAGCTGTTCCACACAGTGTAGTAAGATACAGATTCTGAGCTTGAAACAAAACAGATACGAAACCATAAGCCTTATAAGAACCTTGTATTATAACAACTTCATTATGTAGTAGATGCATTTTTTAGTGCGTAGATTAACTTAAATTCATAGAAACCGATGGAAATGGGAGTCTCTTAATAGAACCAGTTAATATTTCTCTGCTAGGACAAAGTCATAGTGATAGATCACAAGAGAAGAGTAGAATTGGCAGATTTTTAATTTTATGTAGCTTTTTCTTTTGACCTGAACTGAAGGTATTTTGATGGCAGTGGTTTCTCTTAAAATATCTGTATCTTAATACCTGAAAAATTATTTTTTAAGATATATTCAATGTAGTAAAAGATATGAAGCTTTTGGTTTTCTGTTTCCATTATGTCTTGCAGATATCTTTGTAACTTGATACAAAAAATGCACCAAGATTTATTTACAAACATACAAGCTAAACCGAAGAAATTCAATATGGATCTTTATTACAGGAAATATGTACAAATATAGTAACTATTTTTTGTTTTCTTTACAGAAACCATAGCCCATTAATGAGTTTTGGAGCCAGTTTTGTCAGTTTTTTGGTGAGTGGATGAAAGCACAAAGTATACATCTCGTGAGAGTCATGGCTGTATGTGCATGTATGTGTTCATAATAGTCTAAATTTGTTTCTTTTTCTGAGACTATTTTTTCCCAGATTTTTAGATTAAACATAGCTAGAGAACAAGGCATTATGCTATGTAAAGCTTGTTTACTCATGTGGTTTAAGTAGACAGTAAAGATTCTGCAATTCAGCTTCTTAAATATATTAAATATTTATGTGTTCCATTAACAGAGCCATAATAAAAAGTTCTCTTAAGTGAGCAGTGGATTTATTTATTTGATTAAAATAAAACTCCTGTGAATGCCTGTTTTTCTGGTAACTTTTGCTCTTGAAGATTTCTCCATCCATACTTCTGGATGAAAGGTGTTAATTCAATCCATTTACATTGCTTCCATTTTGGACAGATGAGAACTCAGAATATTGATTGACTAAAACATCTTAATGAGCAAGTTAGGTTTATTAAATGCTTTTTTTAATATGACATATTAGAAATTACAATGCCATGTATAAAAACTGAGCAGATGTGTTAGAAAGTGTTTGGATCTTGTGTTTTAGGCTGTTCTTATTCTGACTTTGCTGCTTCATCTTTGATCTCACCAGAAATTGTCTATAGTAATACTCCCTTGAAAGACAGCATTTATTATAATAAGTCAGAAATACATGATTTGTGAATGAAATAAATATGAGTTCTCTCCAGTATACAATATGGAAAAATACACTGGTTAGGAAACCTCCTGGGGCATATGCTTCCTTTTAAGTCAGTGAGGAGGGGCAAAGGAAAGAGAATCTCTCAGGCTTGCTTATCTGAATTGATGTGCTGAACGAGTACAACACCACAGTGCAGCATCAGAGGATCTTGAAAGTATCTTGCTTAGCTGCTGTTCTAAATATAGCAGCAGCACTTGGTGTGCTTGTGTCATTCAGAGCTTTTGTTTAATAAGCTCCAAGAAAAGAAGTTACTTGTCCTGAAATTTTTTTTGAGGTGGTTCAGCAGTAGTTGGAGTCAGATGTGCTTTCTTTTTCTTCTTACCTATGTAGGGACTGTGGCTGTTATTTTGAAGAATTTAATAGCTGCTTGTTGTTAACGTAACTTTGGAGGCCTGTTATTTATATGAATGAATTACATAAAAGCAGATACCTGCAGGGATGCAGATCGTGCCTTACATAACAAAAATTGGAAATGAATTTATAGGAATTGTTCTTCTGCTTAAAGTAATGTGACGGTACATTCAGTTTGACTGAGTATGAAGGCCTAAGATGGAAGTTAGCACTTAGTGTGTTCCGAATTGATTTGTCTTGAAATTTTGGTTAAGTACTCAATTTTCTAGTTTGGTGTTTCTGTGTTAGAAAGATCTGTGCTGATGTGTGTGTATTAATACTTCAGTTAAAAAAGTTTTCTTGTCAAGCTTTTATGAAAACTTTTACTATCCCACAGCTTTTGTAGAAATAAAAATATTTGTGATTTTTATCATTCAAATGTGTTTGGTTTTTGATAGAATGCCATGATGACATTTGAAGAGGAGAAAATGCAACTGGCATGTGATGACTTAAAGGCTACAGAGAAACTTTGTGAAAGTGAAGAAGCTGGAGTTATAGAAACAATCAAGAATAAAATTAAAAAGAATGTAAGAACATAATTTGTGTATTGAACAAATTTTTCTGGAAACTTTCTTTCTGTCCTCTTTATATCTTAAATAGGTGATTCTTGGTATGTGAAGAGCAGTTGAGATTAATAATGAATTTGGAAATCAAGTCAAATATTTTGGTTTGATTTCCAAATTGTTCAAAAATACTCAGTCTCAGGTGAGTAAAGTGACTTCTAAAGTGTCAGGTTGTGTTGATGTTAGTAATTGTTTTCAGAACATGTAAAATTTGTGACCTACTAAAATTATTTCAGGAAGCTTGTAGCCTGTCTAATTCAGGCTAACTTTAATTCATCCATGCTCTAGTAATGTTCAAAAGTTGTGAGGTTGAGGCTGCACATTGCTGTTAGCCAGGCATATTCCTAGGGAATTTTCCTTCCTTTTTTAGATTTTTCATTCTAAATAATAAAGGAAGACTAAAGCATGGAGATTCAGAACAAGTCAAACTGGTTGTATGGAAGCATCCAGTGAGCAGCCTGCCTAGGGTGACACAGCAGAACCACAGCCAAAAAAGAAGCCATTTCTCATCAGTATTTAGTTTCCCTGGAAAAAATTTTGAACCTGTCGTGCTTAACTCTCTGCTCTTAAGAGGCACTCTATTTTCCCTGCCGCTTGTCATACACCCTTTTCTGTGCTCTTCCTGTCTAACATCTTTTAATTACATGTCTTATGCATTTTGTAATAATTAAGTGAAGTTTAAATCTGTTCTATTTGTAGAACCTTGGGAAAAATAACTGTTAGTATACATGTAAGATTTCTCTGTTAAGTAGGATTTTGCTTGTGATGATCTGTCTGAGAAATTTTAGCATAGTTTTGAAATTCAAAATGCTGAGTTAATTTAGTAGCAATACTACTGCTTGCAGTTAATTTGGGGTTTTTTAATTTCCCAGATTTAGACAAGTATTGTGTATTGTCTTTGTTAACATTTTCCTATTCTCTGTGTTTGTATATTCCAAACAGGTTGATGGACGAAAATCCACTCTGTCTATGATAGATCGTCTACAAAGACAAATAATTGTAGCAGACTGTCAAGTCTACTTGGCTGTGCTCTCGTTTGTAAAACAAGAGTTATCAGGTGTGCTGTGGCTTTCATGTTTAGATATATTTTAGCAGGATGTCTTTTTTAATAAAGCTTGATCATAAAATTGCCATATGACTATCCGTAAAAATAATTCTTTTGTAAGAAGGAACATAGTTGCATTTGAAACATTCCAAGATTAGTACACTTACAGAGGTATTCTACCTTTGTGTAGGTAGTGGTGAAAAATGAGATGGATTGCTACAAATTAGGGTTTTTTTTCTTTTTCCATTCCAATAATCATATTCAGTTGGTTCTCCATAGACAAGTTCGCTTGTTATCATAGAGGTGTTGGGACAAAGATGGGTAGCATCTGTGTGCTTTCTGGCCAGCAAGATAAAAAAGACTATTAAATTCAGGCCACTGGGAAAATCCTGATGTTCCATATGTATTCTGTTCATGACAATTCAGGGAGGTGACAAACTGCCAATGAAAGCAATTTTAAATGAGTGTGTTGAACATGGAACTGCTGAATCAGTTCTTACTCGCTGGTCACCAGAGTGCGTCCTTGCATGCCAAAGAACGTAATCCTGTCGTGTTGAATACAAACTCCTCCTTTCAAGTGCAGAGCTGTTTCTGATGTTTTATTGCATTCCTACATCTCTTGCACAATCTTAAAACATGCTTTTATCCATAAGTTTATAGAAAATGTGGTCAAGGTCGTATAGAACGTGTGAGCATATCTCAGGTTCCTTCCAAATGAATGAAGACTGAGAGATAGCAGACCAGATTGAAAACTCTGCTGATCAGCTGAAACGAAATGGAGAAATAACATTCAGATTATTTAAAATAATACTTAAGATTTTCAGTCAAGGATGTAATGTTTTCTGTGATGTGCAGACTTGGTTTATTCGAAGCTATGGGATCAAGAATATGTTTGGTTCTTGCTAGAAGAAATTCAGGAGATATTTCTGTCTACTTTGTGTGTTGTGCTGCAGAAACGTTTTCTTGCTATTTTTGATGCAGTTCTGGGGTTTTGTTTGTGGGGGTTATTTTTTCCCTCCCTCTTGAAGTTTTTTTCCCTTGTTTCAGTATGTATTCTGCAGCTGCATAACTGGGTTGGGTGCTGTAACTGAAGGTGGTGTCTGTTCCCTTTCTCTCTTGTCTGCAGCTCAGAGAACTGAAGTGGGTAGCAGAGAATTGCAGAGCATGCAGTATATTTGGGTTATTCTACTGAGTAAAAAATATACCTGAAATCTTTAGTTAATATTCCAAGCAGCTAAATACTACCTCAGTGGCTGCTAGTTACTGACACTGCTGAGCTATTGGATCCATTATTTTGTGTTTTAAAGTGTATTATCTTTCTGTTTATATATATACATTCTTTGTGTTTATTGTATTTCCATACAGAAATAGCAACCAGATTTTATTGAAATGAGTGTAATTTCACAAAAAAACCCCAGGAGACAAATGTTTCTGATTGGTGGATGGGTGAAAAATTCCTTGTGTTTTTCCTCCTGGAACAGTTTGACAAGAAGCATATGATGCCACGCAAGTTGGTTTCTCATATGCTTAACACATTTTATATTTTCTTTTCCACCCTCGTGGATGTATTAGAAATAGTTTCACTGTAAAGTTGTTGGCAGAGCAAATGACATTAGCTTCCTATGGCAGTAGTGAACTACCTTTTCTTGGCGTTTCCCACTGCTCTCATGGGTCTGACACCTTTCATGTGGGGAATCAACTCAGTGATTTGCCTTGATTTAATTTTTATGTCTAAAAAGTCAGAAATTCCTTCTCTTGGTATATCAGTGTCATATCAATTATGGTTATGCTGTGTTAGTGAACTGTTAGATGACAGCACACCAACAGAAGTGTAAAACTACTTTTTTTTCACCATACCACATCTTCTTCATCTCATGCTTGCATTGAACACAGTGGTTAGCTCTGGGCAGAATCACTGTCTGTAGGATAAGTAGAATGTGAGGTTTTCTTATTACCTGTGTGCTGCATTGCTGTGCATAGTTGTATGAGCATTCATCTTGTGGTGAACCACTTAACTTTTAAAGTACTCTGTGCAGCCAAAAGTGACCCAATCACTTAAAACTGGAGTAATGTTAGTCCTGTAATGCAGCTGAATCATGGTGGGGGGAGTCCATTTTTTATTCTAATGCTTCTACATGCATCTCAGGAGAGAGGATTTATTGTTTTTTTAATACTTCCAAGTTCCTGTTGACAGAACCCACCTGTCATAACCGAGAATACAGTTTTTACAGTCTTTCTCAGTACAGTTTTTTAAGAGTATCAAACTAGTTTCATCCCCTCCTCATATAACAAGAATCCAAAAAGAGGTAGTCTAGTCTGTGGTGTTACTTTCTCTAGAAATGTTGGGGTTTTTTTGTGATTTGGGAGGATTTTTGTCAAAGGCATCAAAGGCTTTTATAGAGTTGCTTGGTATTAATAGCATCTTGCTTTTCTTTGACACAACCCACCTGTTACAGTCTAATTCTGGCATTAGTTATAACATTGATCTTTGCAAATCTGGCTATATTTGTTTAGAACACTGCTGCTATAACCATGTTTTTATTTTATTTTTAGTTAGTCTTTGTCACTGCAGTTCCTAACTCTCAGGGCTCTGTCATAGCCAAAATGCTGGTGTCTGTTTTTACAGTTAATGTGTGCAAGGATATTCTCCATTTTTTTCATGTTAACACTTAACCATTATTCAAGAGTGTGCTTATAACAAAGATGATTGCTGTGCAAATAGGCAAATTGAGCATCTTCATCTTTTAATGTCAGGCCTTTCTTTACCCTGCTATAAAGATCACAGACCGAGAATGCTGTCATTCTCAAACAAGAATGCTCAAGACCAGATTTCTAGGGATATTCAGATACCCATATTGCATTTGAAATGAATATGGGGAAGTTAGGCAACTGAAAAATACTTCCAACCATATAATTTTTGTGTGTTTTCTTTTTTTTCCCCCTTCAGTTGTAAGGCACTGTGTTCATGTGAATGGCAGGGAAATGATGATGTTGAAAATCTTACTGTCTAACCCAAAGGCAAGGCTTTTCTTGGTATTTTCCCATCAACTGTCCTTTAACACAATTTGGACTTAAGAGAGGAGGTGTAATAGCTTCTGAGTTTTGCTTCTCTCCATTTGCTACGCAGCCGTTTCATCTGCACTCTGTAGTGGAGCAAAATCCAGCATTAAGTTCTTTGATTCCTCTCCTTCTCTCTGACAGCTGTACTGCTGCATTGCTGACCTTTGTGTTGTGTGCCTTTGTGTTGTGTGCTGCTGTAAAGTCTGTGGTTGTACACACTGAAGTTCATAGTGCCCAGTATGAAAGAGCTCTCTGAGGGATGTTTAGCTATTGCAAAATCCTTTCTACAATAAGTTATTGCAAATAGAGAGAGCATTCTGGGTGTGGAAAATGCATTTACTACTTAGGATGTCCCGCTTCTGAAATATGTCCTTAAAGTATTTCTTTTCTTCCTTGATTTTTTAGCATACATAAAAGGTGGGTGGATACTCCGAAAAGCCTGGAAAATTTACAATAAGTGCTATACGGACATTAATACACTTCAGGAAATATATCAGAAGAAAACAACTCAGGAATCCTTGACTTCTGATGCTGCAAATGATAATCATATTGCTGCAGAAGGTGTAACGGAGGATTCGCTAAACAGACTGAAAGGTGCTGTTAGCTTTGGATATGGACTTTTTCATCTTTGCATATCCATGGTGCCCCCAAACCTGCTCAAAATCATCAACCTGCTGGGTTTTCCTGGAGACCGCCTACAGGGGCTTTCCTCACTGATGTATGCAAGTGAAAGTAAGGACATGAAGGCCCCTTTAGCTACGTGAGTAGCTATATTGAAATGCTTTGGTAGATAACTTAGTACTAAAAGTAAGTAACTGGGAAAAAGTCAAAACCAAAAAGTCATGTTGCTTTAAAGGAAACAACAGCAGGTAAAATAAACTGGTAGTTTGTTGTTTAACAAACCATGGTTCAGTAAATTCATCACTTACTAATGTTTTAGATCTCTGCTGTTAATTATTTACATGTGTTTGGGGTTTGGGTCAGAATTTTGCTGTATTTTTCAGTACCTGCAGTTCTAATGTCCTGTAATTTAAATGCCAGCAGACTAAATAAAAGCTCCCCCTGAAGGCTGTGTAAATTTACCTGAGTTACATTCTCTGCTGTGGAGTGCATACTACTTTGTGTGAGTTACTGATCTCATTTAGCTGTTTTTCCTTACTACTAACCCAAACGTTTTCAATTGTTGTAATCTTTTTTTTAAAAAATTTTTGGCATCTCAGTAAAATGAGATGTTCCTTGTAGTATTTTTAAGGAAGTATTTTTTGTGTACTCTTTTCCCCAGGACGTCTACTGCGCTCAGGTATTTTCAAGAGCTGAAGGGTTAGCCAGACCTAATTTAAACTGCACCCGTAAATGGCTTTATTATTCCATTATCTACAAATATCTGCATATTATTGCTTTTATTGCTGGACCTACTGCAGGTACCATCAGGTGTCACTTCTGAAACATTGACAGCAGAGCTAAAGTCTTTTCTGCATCAGGAGAAGGATTGGATTTCTGTTTGTTTCAGAAAGCTTAGGATTAAATGTTCCTGTTGATTTTTCTCCTTTCTGGGGGAGAAAAATCATGTATTTGGGGAATATTTCTTCCTTCAGATAGTCATGGTAATCTTTGTGCTCTGCCTTTGTTTCCAGGAGCGATGTAGGTCATGTAAATATCTGCTCTTCTGAGCACAGGATGTATTTCTTTCTCACATTGATTTCAAGAGTGTTTGCTGATGTGTGTTTAGGGTTTTTTGTTGATTTTTGTCGGGTTTTTTGTTGTTGTTTGGTTTTGTGTTTCTTGTTGGTTTGGGTTTTTTTGTTTGTTTAGCTTTCTTTTTGTTTCCTGCTCTAGTGAAGAGTTAGTTTTCAAAGTTTTCCTGTGGGTTTTTCTTTTCTAAAATCTGCTTAGAGTTCTAAAGGCTCAACTGCTTTGATGCTACGAGCTCGATTGTTGCCTTGCCTTTGGGTAACGTGCACTGAATTGTATGTTCAGGTGCAGTTTAGTAGTATGTTGATGTATGGCAGTAGTATTGTGTTTAAAGTATAAAGCCAGATTGTATAATAAAAGATTCATATCTATATTTGTCATTCAGAATAATTTAAAAGTTTGTCTGTGTAGAATGTTATCCTTAAATTTCTTTTTACAAGCTGTAATCCATTTTACTCTTACATTTCTTTTAGATTAGCTCTGTTGTGGTACCACACAGTTGTTCGTCCCTTTTTTGCCCTTGATGGCAGCGATAACAAGGCCGGATTGAAGGAGGCAAAAGAAATTCTTGCCAAAAAAGAATCTGCTTATCCAAATTCTTCTCTGTTCATGTTCTTCAAGGGAAGGATACAACGATTAGAGGTATTGCACATTTTCATCCTTTAGATTGATTTTTCCTCCTGGTCCTTTCTTATGTTTTTCTGGTGTGAATGAGCTGTGCAAGCTTCAGCGGATTGTGACTAAGGATACAGATATATGGAAAGATAAGAATGATTGGATTAAGTCCTTCCTAGTTTTGAGTTCACATGCAAAACTGCTTTTCCACTAGATCTATCTGAATTAACGACATTTGGAAATTCTTTTTCAGCTACTTGATACTTCTCTGACTATGTGCTAAAAGGAAGTGCATTTGGCCACTTGAGCTATTTCAGTTTTGCTTGTCAAGCTAAAATTGAGTGTTATCTGCTGAGTACATAGTATTTATCTTCCTCTTTGTTTTATACATTGTTCATATACAGCTAATTCTCTGCAGCAGTTCCCCTTAAATAACTACCTTGCTTTTCAGAGGTCACACCAGGATGTTTCCTGTTACTGAGGGTGAGCTCTGACCTGAGCAGATATGTATTCACTGAAAAAGTGTTTGTGAATGCTATTGCAAAGCATTATTCAAACACTGCAGCAGCCTTGTGGATTTTGGCTGAATTATTCTCTAAGAATCTATTTGAAGTTGTACTCAACTCCTAGCTGCTGCTTTTATCAAACCAGAATATTTTCAGAGCAATTACATGAACCAGAAAACGTAGCACAAAAGCGGAAGCCCAGAATGTTCAAACCCTTCATGTCAGCATCATAATTACAAGAGCTAATTGAGATGTTGGTATTGGTGGTCATTCTTTGCTAGATTTGCAGTTAAGTCTTTCAGTTACAGATAAATATTTTCAGAGAGGTAGTAACAGAACAGAGTAGCAGGCTTCAGTGGCCTTTCACATCTTGCAGGCATAGTCTTGCATGAGATTTGGATGTTGTTCTCCTTTCTTTGCTGTCTTTTTGAAAGCAGTGGTGCATTTTGGGAATTACATTGTCACAGGCAAGTTGTCAGTCTTGGGAAAGTATTGCTGTTGCCTCAGTAGGGAAGACCTTAGTGGTTTTTATTCATTTATATGCCTGTTCCATTCTTATGGTAAAAATCAAATTTGTTGGAAATAACTATGCAAGGAATGCAGGGTATAACTTGGTATTTTAATATAATGAGGAATAAAATTCAAATGATTCTTCCGACTTTCAGGGTATGTTATGGCAAGAGCCTGAACATAAGTTGTTAATAAATTGAGTATTATGTGTAAAGTAAGAGGATATGTTTGGGGTAAGTGTCAGTTTTATGAAGTCAGTCCCTTTCTGGAGAACTGTAATATTTCAAAGGAGAGTTGTGTAAATGTAACATTACTGCATTATTTAATGCACAAATACTGTACAGAGATAGTAGGTTTAGCTCCAAGTGAATGGAGACAATGTGACCACATTAACTTAGCTCAGCAGGCAGAATGCTGGGCATTATGCTGTGTAGCCATGCCCTTAGTCAGCAGAAAGCTTTTGGGTTGCTAGCAGGAATTAAAATGTCCCTTTGCTATTCATGTGTGTGTTTTTGTGAGAGCTTTTGCATTCAGCAGCCTCTTCCACCTCCCCCCATCATTTCTTTGTTCCAAGTGGTGCTCTGTCATGGAGGTTTTGCTGTGTCTAAATGTTCCGGGTTAAGTGTCTCAGGCCCTTCTGTGGATTTTGGTAGGACTTTCCCAGCTTAATTTGCTTAAATGCTGTTGGCATAATAGTGAAGGAAGGAAATGTGACTGGTGGCAATGGTGTGGGGAGTTGGACTGGGTTTCTGCACAACCCACTTGTGGTTACATGTCCTGAATTTGGGCATTGATCTTAGAGTATCTGTTGTGTATTAGTGTGTCCAGCAGGGCCCCGGCAGCGATGGTGAGGCTGCGCCTTGAGTCCTGTGTCCAGTCCTGCACCCCTCAAGTCAAGAAAGACATCGAGGTTGTTGGTGTGTCGGGAGAAGGTCTGCACAACTGGTGAAGGGTCTGGAGCATGAGTCCTGTGAGGAGCGGCTGTGGGAGCTGGGCTTGTTTAGCCTGGAGAAGAGGGAGGCTCAGGAGTGACCTTATCACTGCCTACAACTGCCTGAAAGGAGGCTGTAGCCAGCTGGGGGTTGGCCTCTTCTCACAGGCAATGAGCGATAGGATGAGGGGACGTGGCCTGAAGCTGAGCCACGAGGGGTTCAAGTTGGATGTCAGGAGCAATGTCTTCACAGAAGGGGTTGTTAAGCACTGGAACAAAGTGTGCAGGGAGGTCGTGGGGTCCCTGTCCCTAAAGGTGTTCAACAAATGACTGGATGTGGTTCTTAGAGATGCTGTGGTTTAATTGACAAGGTGGTGATTGGTCAAAGGTTGGACTCTGATCTTGGAGGTCTCTTTCAGCCTAAACGATGCTGTGGTTCTGTGATTCTGAGCCAGAAGGGCACAGACACTCTCACATTACAGGCTGATATGGTGAGTTGTAATTTCCTCCTCATTTCCAAGGTGGGTGAGGAGAGCTCCTGCAAAGCCTAATAAGTACTTATTTGGCCTCCCTTGAAACTGTTAATGCACAGGTAGGTTAAAATTCTCTCCAGTGGGCACTGGATATTATTCCAGGTGGCTTACCAAAACTGTGTTTTAACCTATATGCACTTAAAAGTATAGCTTGAACTGAAGATTATGTATTTTAGAGATTTTAACGTCTATCATCCTTTAACATCTCTTGTGGTAAAATTTAATGGTAGCTAGATAGATAAAAGGCAGCTTTGATGTTACTCAGAAGACCTTGCGTGTTCCATTTATGGTTGTAGGGTTTGTGTTAGGGCCTGCTAGCACTCAGTCCATCGAATTTTTTCCTTTGATCCTGCATTCATTTTTTGTAACCTTCAGCTGATGGTATATTCAGCTTCCACTCGGAAGCCTTCATACTGTATGTATGTCTCGTCTCTTTTCTATGGAGAAAAAGCCAGTAACGAGCATAGTTCAGCCATGGACACCTGGAAAGAGGGAAACTGTTCAAAAGGCAGGAACAGTAATTCAGGACTGGACAGTGAGGCACAAATCTGTCAAAGGAGGAAATTGCCAAGGAAGGCAGTCAAGGAGAGAGCACTGTCTCTGTGAAATCTTCCTGTCTATAAAAGACAAGTGAACAGCGTGGGACTGCATAATGCTTTGTGCCCCAAAAAGCATGAATGGATATTAGTCAGTTAGATCTTTAGCAGACTTCAGTTTTTGAAGAAGTAGCCTTACAGGTACAGTAAGTGTGGAGCAGATTATCTGTCAGCTTTTTTTTCCCAGATCCACATTTTCGAGAAAAAAGTCTGAAAGCACTTGGAAACTATTGAATTGAGTGAGTTAAGGGAAAAGAAGAGAGGATGATCTGGGAAGACTGGAATGAAAGTGCACCAGGAAATTAAAGGTTGCACTGCTAGGCTGATCAAATGTCTTTTTTCTTTCCAAAGAGTAGATTAAGAGACTGTGTATTAAATGTAGCATTTTTAGTGACTTGTGCATAATTCACTAAGGCTGCTTTTTTGGACATTTCTGTGCTTGATTTTTGATTGTATGATACATATTCCAGCCTCACAAGTATCTCTTCGTGAAGGTCTTACAATTTCTATCCTTGAAATAACTTTCTAAAGCTGATAGTGATATTTCATGTAAGATTAAACGACTTCAGACAAGTGAGAATAATGTTTTATACTTGGGACTGAAGGGTATATAAAAATGTAAATGGTGTAATAGCAGCTGAAACCCACTGGTCTGAAACACAGAGTTTCTGGCTGTGTCTGTGGACGTTTCTTATTACTGTGAAAGTAAAAATATTGCCACCCACATTCTAAATGTGTATTGTCTGATACTACAATCATGTTAATAAATACCAATTTAATTTTGAAACTATGACTTGGACTATTCAGGTGTGAGTTTGTTGCCAGTAGTGGAAGATGGGCATGGTGGTAGCATGGGAGAGGGCAGAGTAAGAGGTGGTGTTCCGGATCTTATCTGTTCCTGCTTTTCAGCTTGCAGTTTTGCTTTCTCCTTTTTTTTTCCTAATCAGCAACACTGTTTAAAATCTTTTACAATCACACCACTCAGCAATAGTGAAATAGATTGATAGCTTTATGTGGATAGTGGTAAGGGTATAAAGCAAAAATGAAGTGTTTATCAAAGTCGTGAACTGGACAAGGTTGCTTTGCTTTAATTAGGAACAGACTCCCGGTGGGGGTGTGTGTGTATATATACAAGAAATATACAAGAAATTTCTGTGGCTGGGACAAACTTCAGGTTCTGGGGCTCAATCCATATTTTCCATTTTTGTACGTACATATGAATAGTCTGAGGGAAAAAGTACCAAATACTCCGGCTGACAGGCAAAGCACCAGTGGTATGTTCAGGTGTGCTAAAGTGTGGTTGATGAGCAGGCTGCTGAAAATGTGCAGTGGTAACGTGTGCTTAAATGTAATGCTGACAAGTACTCTTGCTTTTTAGTTAACTTTTGTAGATGTTACATTATCAGCAGCATCATTCTGTATGGGACAGAAAAGTAGACTGAGGACAAGAGTAATAACAAGCATTGAGAAGTCTTAAATGAACTTTCTGGAAGAAAATCACAGTGATGTGTAAAGAAGTTTGCAGAGCGTGCGTAATGTCAAGATTTATTTTCAGGAGTTGTGCTGGCTTTTCTAGTTACTTGTTGCTATAAAGTACAGTATCCTAGTTTTATTCTAGTTTGATTTTGTGTGTGTAAGGAAAAGTGGGGGTTTGTGTGTTACGGAATAGAAAATACAGGCTTTGAAATCTCCATATAATGTCCTCTGGTGTAAATTGTTACCTTTTAGATTGTACTTTCTGGTTTCCCCTTAATTCTGAGTATGACTTCTTAAAAATTTTGCAAATTCAGAGTGGTGATTGAGAATAGAGAATGTTCTGGGAGAGTGAGAGTGCCCTGAGATTTCAGGACAACTCTGGGGAAATGTGTGCTGTCATGGGAAGCTGCCTTGTCTTGGTAAGCTCTGTAGATGCTTAGTTGTTGGGTCAGGGTGCTCTTAGTATTAATCTCAAGTCCAGAAATGTAAGACTAGAGTTCTCACATTAGGTTTAATAATCCACTTTATGGTTGTGTAGTTCTGGATATTACATATTTTATGGATTAGTCCTTTTTTGTCTTTGTATTGTGTCCAAGAGAGATGGACATAATACACGGAGTGATGCCTATCAAAGGAATTACAAGTGTGCGTATGTGTATTTATAAATCTCAAGAACATCAATTTCAGGTGCAGCCAGGATGTTACACTTGAGACTCTTAGGACTTTAAAATTCTTTTTGTTTGTTCTTTTAAACAGTAAACAGATAGTAGTTAATTTAAGAATTAACACCAAGAGTAGTAATTCACATTCTGGGATGTTGCTGCAATCCCTGGAGATGATTGAAACTTTAATTATTGATGAATGTCTCTGGAACATACTTAAATGAGCTTGATGTGGAAGGAGAATGTAGGCAGATGTCAAAACACGTGAGAGATCTAGAGAGTTAGAGAGGTGGGTTGTAGAAGATTGACTATTCAACAAACTGGACTTGTATGTTGCCAGGTGGTCAGTATTTCATGTGCTGCCCCAGGCAGATGTATGGCGTTGTACACAATGAGTTGATTGCCAGTAGTCATTGTATGGAATAAGTAGTTTCTATTTTGGAGTGGTTAGGGGTTTAGAAGGCAGTGTATCTTCGAAGAGTACTAAATATTTAGATTTTCTTTTTTGGGGTTTTTTTGTCATTTTCCTCAGAAGCGCTGAAAACATAGATTTAGAGAGATTTTGGATTTCTAGCGCAGAAATAAAGTTCTAAACTGATGTTATTTTATTTCATTTTATTTTTTCTGTAAGACTGGGCTCATAGCAGTTATTTTCTGGGAAGTTGTGTTGGGGTGATGCAGCATCAGTGAAGCAATGAGTGGTGGAGAAATGTGTGGTGGAGAGAATGTGCTGTTACAGAAGTGAACAAGGTGTACCTGGCTCATGATCCCCGACAATTTTCAGGGCAAATGTAATGACCTGTCTTCCTGTGTTGTATGTTCTTCTGCCTTGCCAACAAGCATCTTATTCCAATCAATGTTGTGCTTTTTAAGTGTACAGCTGTGGTTCCCTGTGCTGCCAGTTGTGCTGTCTTGATGCAATGTGTATTATTTACAGTTAAATTATTCCTTAGGAGCTAAACTAGTATTCCCTGATGAGACAAAGGAGAAAACCTAGTATAATCACTTCAGAGCTCTTTGTGTGCCTGGACTTAAGCTACAATACTGCAGATTTTTGTGGGAATTTTTGAATTCAGTTATGCTTGCAGAGATGGTGAGATGCATTTTCATGGGTTTCTTTTGCTCATTTGCTTATTCAGCAGAGAGTGGCTTAAAAATTCTTCTATTGTATAAATTATAATAATTGTATGTGAAAATAAATATAGGAACAGTATTAAAGCTGGTATAGGCTGTATTGGAATATATAGTATGTTTAAAACTAATTAAATATTGATTTTCATTCCCCCCCATAATGATTGATAGGCAGAAGTCCCATCCCAGACTGGGAAAACCATGTAGTCAAAAGAACTATCATTCTAGTTCTTAAAAAAAAGTCAGCCTCTTTTTGCTAAGCTATTGCTAGCTAATGATTTTATCAAAATGTTTTTTCTCCCATATGCTTTTTTATCTTCTTACGTGTCATGCAGCATTTATGAATTCTCTCTAAAACTGTTGCTTAAAGGGGTTTCTGAGGAATATAGGAAGAGGTGAAAAGTTTAAAATAAATAAAATCAAGCACTAAAAGTATCCTATTGTGCCGATAGATAAACTTCATTGGCAGATGCTAAAAATACAACTTTTAAAGGTGGAATGACTAGTAAAAGTAGAAGTGAGATTACTTAGAAGCTTGCTACACAAATCCAATGCATTTTGGACTTAATAGCACAAAGGAGGAATACAGTCACTGATTTTTAAGGCTGAGACATTATCTGACCTGGCTGCTATTACACTATTAATAACCTCTATTGTAGCTTTTTTAAACTACCTATTAAAAGAAGTAGGAATTTTTTCTTTATCAAAATTAACTTATCCAACGAGTTTTAAATTTCAGATGCCTAAATTTGTTTCTTTTTCTTTCACTTTTGTTAGTGTCAAATTAATAGTGCCTTGACCTCATTTCATACTGCTTTGGAACTTGCAACAGACCAAAGGGAGATTCAACATGTCTGCTTATATGAAATAGGTACGTTGGATGTGTTTACACCATAAATAGATCACTTTCAAGTTTTGACTGGCATCTTCAATAAACAAACTGAATACATCTTACTAGGATTTTTGAAAAGGTTTTAGGCTACTGGCCTTTTTTGTCGGTGGATTATGGTAATACTCTTCTTGTTTAGGCAAGTAGAATTCAACACTCTTTCATAATAAAATTATCTGCCAGTACAAGGTGATGCACAATCAGAGAGGAGACTGTGGAATCAAGGGCAAACTGTTCACCTGCTGAATATTATTTAAAATTAGAAATAAATTCATCTGACTTGTCCATAGATTCACCATTTCTGTGCCAAAACCTAATTAGTTTATTGAAGCTTCACAGATTGCAGGATCTGTATTTCATGTTCATTTCCTTCTATCAATAGCAGTATATGCTATATGGTCTTAATTTGCATGCAAGCCTTTAGAGTGGAGAAGATAGGTTACTTCAAGCTTTAAATGGGTTCTTGTCACAGTGAAAAATAATGAGGGAAAAAGTAGTGGCTGAGTAAGTTTCAGCATTCTACAAAATGCAGTATCTAAATTTTAAAAATGAGAGGTTTTGGTGTATAATTTTGTTCCTGCTCTGAAATGTGGATTCATTATTTCCTATGGAATCTTATAATTGAAAATTTCCCAGTAAATTTAAACCAGGCTTTAAATGTACGTAATTTGTTTTGTTTTTAATTTTCCAGTTACTTTTATAGTTGTTAAACTAGCTCCAGCTCTCATAACAAAAACAAACACGGCAGAACTGTTTTTCAGTAATGTGGACACCGAGTTGTACTTTCCCTGCAATTAAATGAGTGTTGCTTTTAGGTTGGTGCAGCATGATAGAGATGAACTTCAAAGATGCATTTGAATCCTTTGAAAGGCTTAAGAATGAATCCAGGTGGTCCCAGTGCTACTATGCTTATTTAACAGCAGGTGAGTGTATCCAGTGTGTTGGGTAAGTCGTAAGTCAGTGATGTGGTAAGGTTTTGGCACTGTTTTGTTCTGGGAAACTTGCTGGTGCGTGTAGGGCCTTCCACACTGCCTGCTGCATGTGCGGCTTTGTGCCAGGCTTGACTTGGATAATTGTGTATTGTTTCCATAATGAACACTTGCACGCTCACACGTGTACATGCCTGTCTGTACACCCCTCTCCACGAAGGCAGAATTATTACCACTTTACAAGCTTGGTGGTACTACTTCCTTTAATGGATATAAAAAAGTAGTGCTGACTTTTTAGTGATCACAGAAGGGTACCTGGGGGAGTTGGGATTACCATGTTGGACAAATCCTTGGTCTAGATAACTTTCTGGAGGTGAGTATGTGGAGGTTTTTTTTCTGTGACCATATGATATCTTATCATAATTTTTCCTGTTTCATATCCAGTAGTGTTAACATATTTTTGTTTCTGTATTCTTGCAGTGTGTCAAGGAGCCACTGGTGATGTCAATGGTGCTCAGAATGTGTTCAAAGAAGTCCAGAAGCTTTTCAAAAGAAAAAACAATCAGATTGAACAATTTTCAGTGAAAAAGGTTAGTTTTTGCATAGGCTGACTTGTTTTGGTACAGTGATGACAGTTCAATTGTTAGTTCAGTATTTTCTTTAGAAGGATGTATCTCTTTTCTGTGGTTCTGCTTCTGTAGAATTTGTGGGAAGGAATAGGGTGGGAAAAGAATAGTGTCATTTGAAGGACCTAACAAAGGAAATGGGAATTAGCTATTCACTCTACAACTAAAGTAATTATTAAAGATAAAAATACATAATACTGTAGCTGCTTTGGTAATTTTCCTTCTAGCTTTGCCTTTCTTACTCCTTTTTATCTTTGTGAAAGCCTTAGTTATTTTTGGGAGCTAGGAGTTGTCTAGGAAATAGCTCTCAACTGATGATCTGGCAGATGTTACTGTGTCAGCATCCAGTCAGTGTGTATTGGGACTGTGAAATACAGTAAAACCCAGTCAGGCTGCGTACAAGGAAGTTTTGATTTTGATCAATATGTAAGCCCTTAAATTAGTTGAAAGATTTTGCCTTTTAGTCTTTAAATCTTTAGGCTAAGTTACCACTGACTTTATTTTCATAAAATTATTGGGTGGCTTTATAATAAAATTAGTGTTTGTGATACATTGTGAATATCATGTTACCTCTAAAAGGACAAATGATGGATCTTCTCTTCCTTCTTTCTCCCCACTTTGCAGGCAGATAGATTTAGAAAACAAATGCCAACCAAAGAGCTCTGTGTCCTGGCATCCATTGAAGTATTATACTTATGGAAAGCCCTTCCAAACTGCTCCCTCTCGAACTTACAGCATATGAGTCAAGGTATAATATGACTCCTTGATTTCTTTATTTACTTTTTAAAAGGTCTGTGATTTTATGCTGTTGTGTGGAGTAGCTGATTGCAGTAGCATGAAAATTTAAACTTGTGTGCCTGTTTCATAGCAAAATACAGGTGATTAACAAAAGAATAATGACCCATTATAATTCAGCCTAATGCTTCATTTTTATAGGTTTTTCGGAGAAGTTGTAACTGCCTACTGCATATAGCACTTTGTTAATCATTGTTTAAAATGAAACAGTAGCATGATAGTTACTGTTGCAAGTCACTAAGAAAAATGTAACTCATTTAAACCTAGCTACAAAATTTAAAAAAAAAAAAATTAAAACTACCTATTCACTCCTGCATGTCAATTTTCTTCTAAGAGGAAATAGGTAGCTTGTGAGGTCATCTATGACATGATAGGCGTTCTGTTTATCCTGGGTCCTGGGACCTTCTTAGTGGTGAATGGTTGCCTCTTCCTCAGTCTCCAGCTGACTTTGGGTGTCTGTCACGTGAAGCTTGTGGTAGCAGCGTGTATCACGAAGTGTTCAGTGCTTCTCACTCCACCCAGCAATCACTCTTGTTTGCATTCTGCAAACAGTTTCAAGCTGGTTGAAGAGAAGCTCAGCATGACCTGGCAATGTGCATTGGTAGCCCAGAAGTCTGACTGCATCCTGGGCTGCATCAAGAAGGAGTGTGGCCAGCAGGTTCAGGAAGGTGATTCTGCCCCTCTGCTCTGCTCTGGTGAGATCCCAGCTGCAATGCTGTATCCAGCTCTGGGGTGCTCAGCACAGGAGAGACATGGGCTTGTTGGAGAGGGTCCAGAGGAGGGACACACAGATCAGGGGGCTGGAGCACCTCTTACATGGGGACAGGCTGAGAGAGTTCAGGATGTTCAGCCTGGAGAAGAGAAGGCTCCAGGAGGCTTACAGCACCTTTCAGTACTTAAAGGGGACTTGCAAGAGACCAGGGGAGGGACTTTTTACAAGGGCAGGTAGTGACAGGACCAGGGGGAATGGCTTTAAACTGAAAGAGGGCAGATTTAGATTAGATATTAAGAAGAAATTACTGTGACAGTGGTGAGGCACTGGAGCAGGTTGCCAGGGAAGTTGTGGGTGTCCCATCCCCGTGAGTGTTCAAGGCGAGGCTGGATGAGGCTCTGAGCAGCCTGATCTAGTGAAAAGTGTCCGTGCCTGTGGCAGAGGGTTGGAACTAGCTGGTCTTTAAGGTCCCTTCCAACCCAAACCATTCTAAAATCCTCTGGTTATTACTTGCTCATTTAGAAAATTAAAAAAAACTTGTCTGCCATGGGGTGCTTTTTTTTTTTTTTTTTTTGGTAACTGTGGAATTTTGGGGATTGTACACAATTCTCACGTTAAGCTAGAAAATGACTAGTCTTAAAGTCAAGAGTCAGAACTAGTAGTGGTGTTTGTTCCACTTTTGAGATAATTTGTCCATTTAAATTGTGTGATTGCAGTGAGTTATATTAGAATCCCATGTTTTCTAGTCACAAGGGTAATGATAGAGTTGATGATGAGTACTCAGATAACTACTGAGTTGAGGCACAGTCTGTCCTTGGATTGTCGACCAGCTAAGGTCTGGCAAATTAACCTTATCCTCCTGTCATCAGTGAGAATTGTGATGCCATAACACCCTAGTCTGGGTTCTTAAGTCCAGCACAGATTTTTGTGCATCTCCAACTTGGCTTCAGTTCAGAAAAAATCAGGTTTGTCTGAACTGCTTGCCCTGTGCTCCTTCTAACTTAAACTGTGTATTTTTCTTTCGATATGTGGGACAAACCAGTGTCCCGTAACACCAGAAGGAGATGATTGTTTTTTAACTTTACCTTTTAGTGGATATTTCAAAGACCAGTAGAGACCAGTCCTCTTCTTGTAAGAAGAACACACCAACTGCCTTTGACTTCAACCCATTCATTGCTGTTAGGAATTGCTCTCATGAATGACATATTTCTTGATGAGGTTCATACAAAATGGGTTGTATTTAAAAGAAAACAAAATACTTGGCTTTCTATTAATGTTACTAGCATCTCCTTTTTCTGGTAAAATTTAAATACTAGACTAAAAGACAAGGTAAATCACAGTTCTTGTCTAAAAAGGTATTTCAATCCATCTTGTTTACTGGAATCTTTTCATTAAGCTTGTCATGATGTGGATGATTCATCAGCTGCTGGTTTGAGGAATTTGCTTCTTGGTGCCATACACAAATGTTTAGGAAATACTGAAGATGCTGTTCAGGTAAGTAGTTAAGTAGTAATTTACACCATTATTCCTATTTTATGTGCAATTCTTTTAAAAACAGTGAATGTTTTTGAGTAAGAGTGTTAAGGAAGTCATAAGTTTTTCAGTGCTATTGATCATTCTGGTTTGTGAATTTTAAGAGAGGTTGTTTTAAAATCTTCTGGCTTAACTCGTCTTCATTATATTCTGTGCTGTGAAAGTAATTGGCTGTGTTGAATGAACATGGCAATTAAAGTGTAAATTTGTAGTAACAAGACTTAAGGGGAAGCTTGGAAGAATAACAGAAAAGTTCTTGCTCTGCTAGATGTACTTTGTCCAACAAAGAAAATTAATTTTTTTTTAAGTGTCTTGGAGATTGACCTTTTGACAGCACAGGTTTGCTGCTTCTCCTCTGGACATGTTTGAGAGAGAGGTTTGATTATTAGCACATACCAAAGAATAATTTTGCCACCACTCCACGTTTTGATCTGTAGGTACAACTCTCCCTTTTCCTCCCCAAAATATAATGAAATTCATATAACTAGCAGGATGCTTGCTTTAAACCCTCCTTCCCCCTACCCCATTTCTCTCAAACATATCTTAAGTAATCTGGGTACTTCATCTTTGACGTCTCAGTTTCTGGTTAGAGCTAATATTTTTTCAATACAAAATTGGAAAACTGTTGAATCAGTCACTATAATACTTGGTAAAAATCCGAACAAATAATTTTGCCTTGATACAGTACTGTTGGTAAAAACATCTAGGAATATATACCATTGTAAATTTTTAATGTATTCTCATTTTAGCTTTGGATAATTTCTATAGCTGAAGGTTGAATGGTGCTTCTGCATTGTTTGGAAGTAACAACCAGTCAATTTTAATGTAACTCTGCAGTCTTTTGTTTCTTTTTTCCCTTTCATTTTTATAGTACTTTCAGCGAGCTGCTAAAGATGAACTCTGCCGTCAGAGCAACTTGTACGTCCAGCCATATGCTTGCTATGAACTTGGCTGTATTCTGTTAGACAATCCAGAGGTAACTGCATGACCTATTTTTAAACTCTTAAAAGTAGTGGAAGGTGTCACCATACCACTATGCAAAGAATGGAACAAAGTTTGTAGGTGACTGTGTATGTTAAGTTTTAAAAATTTATTTTATACGTACTAGAAAGAACCTTACTACTTTGGTATTTTGTGGGTTTTTTTCAATCCAAGAAATGAAATGTATTTTAGGTCACAATGTCTTAGTTTTTTGTAGTGGGTTGGTTTGCATTTGTCCCTTTTGTGAGATAAGAATTAGGGAGGAATACAAAGCAGGCACTACACTTTAATGAATGCGATGAAGTTTATTACTAAAACTAAAAGAAATAAGAAGGAATTAAGAGAAAAACAACCAAAACCACTCCCTTTCTCTTTTCAGCACCTCCCCCTATTTATGAAACCTAAAAAACAGGAGGAGGAGGGGTGGCCCCCCACAGCAAAAAATACAGAGCAGCAGCAACCTTGGGATAGACTGCTGGAATTCTCAAACTAAAACTTCAAGCTGGAGTTAACCCATAACATTTTTCAATATCAAGGGTGTTCTGCTGCTGGTGGCAACAAAGGCCTGGCCAGAATGCTCTGGGTAGGCAGGTATTTCTTGTCTGCAAGTGGTATTTAGTGTAGTAGATGGCTAGGGTCCTTTTCTTACCTATTTAATATCCTGTTGGATGCCATTCAAAGTTTACCTGTACATATCCTCTCCAAATAGAATTTGATGCCTTCCTAAAATAGCAAGTGGTTTTTTTAGTCATTTAAATTCCATTAAAGCTGGTTGTGTGGGCATTTCGACTTCCACCCTGAGTAGTGAGGGTTTTTATTGTTCAGGATGAGGAGGAAAATAACCCACCTGGGTTTCAGACTGTCCAAATGGCTTGGCTGACAGTACATTTAATCGTTCCGGTCTTCGCACGCGCCCTGGCTCAGAGAATCTTAAACCAGAGCTGCTTGTGCAGCACTCTTGGTGCAGTTTCTCTCCTCAGATGTGTAACCCCAGTCCTTGGAGTTTGTGCCACCTTGTGTAGCACGTCCTTAATCAGATGGCAGGTTAGGGGGAGGTGGTTACAGGGTAGTGGCTTGAACCTGCCCTTCATTGTGTGTAGTGTATGAAGTAGTTGGGCTGATAGTACCTCCTATTTTTAAGATTCTGTTTTCAGTTGGTTTTGGTGTTGTCAGGTTTAATTAGCTGAGCTGAGCCTAAGGAAACTCTTTCAATAAAAGCAATTATCATGACTAAGGATAGAACTAGAAAATGCTTTTAAAACTAATTTTATTTTTGAAAATCCTGCTGCCGTAAGACTTAGAGCTGGGCCTTGAAGCCTGGAAGGAAGGTCTGAGTCCATAATGTTCCTGCTGCCTTTCTTTCCACGTTCATGTTTAAATTTGATCATGTCACGTGTCTCTAAAAAAAACCTGAAAAGGTAGTGGGTAGTGAAGATATGTTAAGATTTGAGGAATGTGAGAGCAGGCCTTCCTTCCTCCTGCTTTACATGCAGTGTGTGCAGACAGTAACTGAATGTGCCTCGTGTAGGGTGTTTGAGGGCTGAACAAGCCCCGGCTGGAGGAGCTGTGGTAGCGTTTAGCATATGAAGGATGTGCAGGAAACTCCCTCTCGTGGCACTCAGAAAATGAGGAGGTAAATGATACTTGAATTCAATGAAGTGGGATGGGGTAGGGGAAAGCAAGAGCTAGAACCAGAGGTGAGTGGATGCTGTGTATACAGAATTTCATTTAGTAGCTAGGATGTTGTGCTAGAGCTCCATAATGGGGGAATAGGATTTTATAAACTACATTTACCTCAGAGGTTGAGCATGTTACAGACCTGAGCAACAGACAGAGATACCAGTATGCATTTTAGTATAAAAAGTATACTGTCATGAAATCTACTTTGCTTTAAAATTGTTTTTAGGCATAATTGCATGTTTCATTTACCATGTTACCTGAGTCATCTTTGTTGTTTTACACTGAGTTCTGATCAGTAGTTTTTGATGTTACCATACTAATACCTTGATATTTACAGGTGGTTTTGTAGTTCTCTTAGACACTGAGTGTAATCTAACCAATATAAATAGATACAGTCATATTTAGGTATATTTGAATAAGAGAACCTAATTTTACTGCCTCTTATCAGGCAGTGGATTATTTATTTGCACGGCTTAAAATAAAAATGCTCTATATGATAAGAAATAAAACAGGACCCTTTTCAGCTTATTTAATAGTAAATATTAATCTGCAAATATATATTTTTTTTCCTTACGAGTTTGAAATTGAGATTTCTGAAACAACAATTAATATGTAATATCCACTATCTTGTTTTGTAAATGAATGGCTTCAACTTTGGTTAAGAAACAAAAATTACTCTATTACTCTATCAATTAATCATTTATCCATAGCCTTGTTTTTTCCCCTGTGCATTGTTGTAGTTCACCATCATCAACAGCAGCTTTAAGGCTGTAATTTCTCCTTTTCTGTAGAAGACTAGAAATACATAATAGTGCTTGTCCTGGGTGCCTCCTTAGTATTTCTAGTTTCCTAGTTAGAAAGGGTTTTGTCTGCTCTGTACCTTTTTCAGAGGTAGAGACGCTACTCCAGTCTCACCAGCTCATTTACTCAAAATATTTTCTGTAACATTTGTGATACATTTCCAATGCAATGTTTTGTCTTTTTGTAGACTGTGCCGAGAGGCAAAACCTTACTGCTCCAAGCCAAGGTAAAAACTAAGGCATTTTCTAATATAACTGTCTGAGATTAAAGGGCATTTGGGAAGTTGTGTTTTTGGGGCTTTGGGGCAGGGCGAGTGGGTGTTAAGTGGTGGTGTCCCTCACCTGTAATCTACATTTCCTGTCACGTGGATGTGCATTAATGTGTATGATACACATTGATGTGTGCTCCATAGATAACGTGCTGCCAGGTCAGCCATCACACCGAGCCTGCTTCACTGACAGCTCCTGCAGTGTTAGAACCTTGATAAGTTTTTCAGCCAAGACTGGGCTACAAAAATTTTGAAAATGACAACTCTCCACTCCTTGTCTGTCCCAGCTGGTTCCTGCCTTGGGCATGTTGGGATTTTCTAGAGCTTTTGGATTAGTAGAATCTTTTGGGTGCTTTTCAGCTACACGGGTTCCAATCTGCTCTCTTCACCAGCTTGGAATTTCTGCAATAATCAATCCCTTTGCTGTGGGTAATGTGGGGATATTCCAGCATGCCATCTCCAGTTCACCTCTTGGGCCTGTTTTGTAACGATTAATGATTTCTTAAGCATTACTAGCAAAATTATCTTCACATCCTGAAGTGAAGGAGGCTAATGGTTCTATGTTTGGAGTTTTCTCCTTGTTTTCTTTTCCCCCCAGGAGGAATTTAGTGGCTATGACTTTGAGAACAGATTGCACGTCCGCATACACGCAGCCTTAGCCTCTCTAAGGGAAGTGGTTCCGCAGTGACCGACAGGAAGGCTTGCTCTCCTTTCCCACAGTTCTTGCACTTTAAGATGAAGCAGAAGAAAGAGCTGTTGGGGAAGACCAGCTTTTCTTCTGAAAACCACTTGTGCCAGAGACACTTTCCTAGTATGGTCAGAGTTGGTATGGCTGAGTAAAAACATTGTAATTTTAACTAAAGGTAAATCAACCAGGAAGAAGGTTAAGTGACCTTGTGTTTTTAACTCGTCGTTTTTTATTTTCTTCAAACCAAGCTGAACACAATTACTTGTAACTCTGTGGGTGAGCCTAAATAAGCACACAGTTTACTTCAACAACATTGCTAAGGTTGATTTTTATGTTTTAAAACAGATCTACATCTAAAATTTGCCAGGAGGAGCACTTCTGGTTTGACTAGAATAATACAGTGTAAGTAACTGGTTTAAATATTGAAGTTGGGACTGGTCAGAATACTCCTTTTTCTCCAAGCATTAGCTGATACACAGGAGGAGGAGGAAAACTGTTCAGCCACTAGAAGCAGATCTTACTAAATTTTAGTGGCTTATGTCAGTTACCTCATGATGATTAATGGTGAATTTTAAACCTCTCACCCACTTTTATTCTTTATCCCTTTCCTCCCAACCCAGCTCATATTTGTGGTAGCAGTGATGTCAATATTTAGCTTCTTTGCTTCTGGTACATTCCAGACAAATACTTTGACATGCAGCTACTGCTTGAGCAGTTCTTATTTCTGCTCTTACATTCTGAATATTATGTTAAGATTTTAAATGTTTTTCATTCAAGCTGCTGGATCCTTATAGTAGTGACCTTTAAAGGTATTTAAGAAATCCCCAACCAAAAAAAATGCCAACCCACAAATCTATTTGGGTAGTTACATCAATATTATGGTATCTTCAGTCTCTGTATAGTATTTCAAGCCTGTGGTGTTAAGTTATTGAAATACCTCAGAGAGCCTAAAACTTTTGTCATGACCATATAATTTTTAATACTTGGCCATCAGTGTGCTTATCTGTAGCTTTTTTTTTACTTTTGTCTGTAATGCGTAGTATTTCCTTATGTTTTATATTCAGCTAATATTATATTCTAGGAAGGTAAATATTTTTTTAAAGAAGCTTATGAATGGAAATCTGACCAGAAAGTTTGTTGAATTACGTTACTTTGCAAAGCTAAGAAAACTGGATATCCTTGGAAATAGTTATCCAAAAGCCTTATCTTTACTTTGGTCAGGTTGCCTTAAACAGTTCCTTAGCTTAAGCTTTTTTTTTTTTGTTTCTTCTTACCTTTTTGTAGAGCATGTTGCCAAAGTTCTAGACTTTGCCCACACCTAACCTTCATTGATTTGCTTTTGAGGTTACATCTAAAGCAAGACTGATATGGAGGAGAGAAGTAATGTCCTGTTTGGTAGGCCAAATGAAATGGTTGAGACACTTTTATTTCTCTCTAGAAAGACACAGTTCTGCTATGAAAGGCATTCCTAGAGCAGTTTAACATTTCGGTTGCAGTTCCTGAAGGAGAGGAGGGACTCTTAAAAAATGCAGCTTTATTTTTCTATAATCTAGGTGTGTTACAAGTAGTACACTGGGATTTTTTTTTATTCCACTTTGACAGTAATCTTGAGTCATAAATGAGTGTTCAACCTTATTTGGTCAATCCAAATAAGTATTGACTAGAAAATGATATATTGTATATATATAGTGACTACTTAGAATTCAAATAATTATTTTAAAAACGGGCTTTAATGTACTTGAAATCTTATTTTGTCCTATCTGACTTCTAATGTTTTGCAATCAGACAGTCTATTATGGGTAAATAGCTGGACATGGTGCAGCTACTGGCAAAGTTCTTTTTAAATACACTCCTTAAATATGATATGAGACTTGGCTGTTCAGGACACAAAGCACCTGCATGCGATTTGTGTTGGGATATTTAGAGTTTGCATACTTGGAGGTAGCTAGCAAATTGTAGTAAATTTACTAAAAGGCTTGTTCTTACCAGGCCAGGAGTGGGTATAGAAAGACTCTATATGTTCATGTAACAGTTCAATAACTCTGTGCAAAGTGCAGCTTTTCTGTGGGTTTAGCAAATCATCACAACTGTATGTTTCTGTATTAATTATTCCCCCCCTGCCCCACAGGAGACCCTCCTACAATGTATATGGCAAAATTATTTTTTATGTTAGATTGTGCCTGTGATGAGAAAAAATTCAATGGTCTTTTGTGTAAACTAGTAAGTTTTTATACTCTGGAACTCGGAGGCATGGTCTAATAGCAATAATGGAATATGCATCTTGCTAGTTAATATATTAAGGCCATCTTCACTGGGACAGGTATTTTTTGTTGATGTTGATGCAGTTTTTATCTCAGTACGACTCATTTCAAATAAATAACTAGAATTTTTAGATGTCACAAGGTGGCATATTTATTGTGATGTACTGTAAATGTTGTTAATTTACAGAACTTGCACTTTTATATTGCTGAGTAAAATTAAAAGAAATGTGGACATGACTTTTGTTCCTTTGCTTCTTGAGTTTGACTTTTAATTGGTGGCCTCTTGAACAAGATGATACCAAGTATTGGGAAAAGTTCTGGGATGTCAGGTGACTCTGCAACAAAGTTTTCTAGTCAGCAATTACCTCCAGCCTTTGTTCTTCCAGTATAATTACAGTCTCCTGGAGTAGCAAGTGAGTTATGTGTCATGTTGAGTTCAAACATAGAGTGAACAAGATTAAAGGTACATTTTTAAGACATCAAATTCACTTGTTCTTTATTGAAGAAAACGAACCACATACAATTGTATTTGTTGTATTCCTACACCTTTGAAAAGTGTTTCTAATTTACTCTAAAGCAAGCACTTTAATTTCTTTGACTTTGAATGCTTGTTTCATATTCTAGTTATGCTTTATTCCTAAATAAAATTCCCCAAATGCTGTACTGAATTGCTTTCCAGTTTGCAACAACGTGATTGTCTTTCCAGCCACTGCTTGTACTTGTGTTTAAGAACTGCTCTGTACCTGCCCGAAGTCTGAACAGGAGCAGGTGTTAGGTTGGTGTAGGGCTGATCAAACCTTGCCAGTGGGGTGAAAGCTGAGTAGCCTGCACTCAACTTCCCTTTCCAGCAAACATTATGAAACACTAACAGTGGTAGGAAGCACTTTCATTAGAAGTTATGCAATCCCAAGCTAGTATTGTTAAAGGTAACCTTAAAAAGTAAATTTATGCTTATCTGTCTTTTAAGGCAGTTGGGCGGCCAGTGGCATCTGCCAGAAGCTTTGCAGGCAGCCTAGAGCACAAAGGACAAGTGAAATTTAGGAGAAACAGACTTGTTCAGTTAAAGTTCTAGAAGTGTGCCTTTGTTAGGAGATGGTGAAAAGTGCTGTTCCTGACCACCAGGCCTCTTCCCAACCCGTTTCCTGCCACACAGACAGAAATTCAATTTGAAGCAGCCTTCCCGAAGTAAATGCTGCATTATTTCTGGTCACTTTTTTTGATGTGTGTTTGGACCCCACGGCTGGACCCAGCACAGGTTACCAGGGTAGGTGCATATTAAGAGTTGCATATTCCTTCCCTGCTTCTGCCCAGAACCCCTTTGCACAATTGCCCAAGATCTTCATGGCCTCCTTAACCCCTGTGTTTTAACCACCAGTGTGGGTCAGCCATGGGGACTTCATGTGCGGGTGTCTTACTGTTAGCCCTAATGTTTCCATTGCTGGGTTTTCCAAAATTCTGCTTATCTTTTGATGTAACCTATTCCAAGATGGTGTTCCAGTCAAATAATCTGTTGAACTCAGCGGGACTGGCTGTTGGTCAGTGTTCCTCAGGCATTTCTGGCAAGCTGTGCTTACCTAGAGGAGATGCCCAGGTGGGCAGAGAAGAAGAGGTTATGAGAAAAAAATGACTTGTTTGAGTTGAGGATTTGAGAAGGAAGGGAGAAAGACATCAGAATTTGTTAAGCAAAATTGTTTTTGTAATGAAGACCTCCCAGTCTTTCACTAAAAGCAATATATTTACTGTATTGAAAAAAGGTAGTTGTACTGCGGGGCCGTAGACTTCTTCCCAGTTAATGAATGACCTGATCCCTTTTGTGGTAGAAAAATAAGGCTTATCTGGGACCTTGATTTGCTGAACTTCTGTCCAGTCTCTTAAGATTTTGACATTATCTGGAAGCTGTTACTTCTGCAAAGGGGCAAAAGGTGGTAGGACAAGGTGATGACCTCAGCTGGGCAGGCTGCTCATGGACTGATAGTCCCTTCCCTACGGGGCCAGAGGTGATGTGTGTTAGTAAAGTACCTGGTACCCTGCTCTCGATGGCTTCCAAAATCAGCATTCAAGTCTCAGCACAGTGAATTAGTTTCCAGACACATTTTTTCCTATAGCTGCTCTTTAGTTTCAGACAGACACAATTTTATGTTAGGTCCTGCAGCCTTTTTAAATATTTATGGTGGTTTATGCTTCCGTTCTGTCACCTCTGGTAATAGATTTTTCTGTGGTTTATGACATCTGTACTTAAGTATCCTTGTGCAGAGCTTTGCAGGCCTGGAGTTCTGTAAGCTTTCCAGAGAAGCAAATGTGCAAGTTCTCCTCTGCTCTCTGTTCAGTGAGGGTGGTTTTGAAGTAATCACGGCTGCCTTTGCACTCAGGTATGGGCAGTGCCTTTATGAAGGCCTGTTGCTTCTGTATGCTCTCAGTACAGAAATAGAAACTTTGGATTGCTATCCCTACTCCAGAAAATGATGCATTTTCTACTTCTCAGATATATATATATATTCTTGAAATTATCTTTCTATGGGAAAACTCTTCTTCCTAACTTCACAAGTCGTAACATATTAATGTTTAATGTTTTAAATATTATCATCTATGTTGTCACTCTACAGGACTGAAGAGATAATGTGAGAAATTTTCTTAAGAATTACTAAGGATTCAAGAAGCATTTTATGGTGAGTTTACTATTAGCATATTTTTCTGTGAATGAACTTGAGAGTCATTCAAAATTAGCAGAGAGTTCTGCTACAAGTATGTTACTTTTTAAAAGAAGCTATTGTAGATTTTCTAAATACTTTAGCACCACCAAGTTTTAAATCTTCAGTACTGCTGGAATTCCCCTCAGGTTTTTGTAGAGATGCAGACATCCAAGAATGCAAGAGCAGGTAGGTAGGTGATGGTTCTCCAGCTATAATGAAGACTGATCTGCAGCAGTGTTGGTGGTGAAAAGTTTTTATTCCACAGCAGACTCCTGATCCTGCCTTGCCCCTGTGATCTTTCTGTCCTCATGATCCTCTGAAACACAGTGGTAACCTTGAAAATGGAGCACTACACAGTGACCTTTTTTGTGCTTGTTTTATTGGAACAGAAAATGATTTTGTCTGTACCTACTCTTAATGTGTACTGGGAAGCAAATGTCACCTGCCCCTATCACCTGGGGCAGGTGAGGTTTGTTTTAGGGTTTGCCCTTGCATTCATAAGGTTCTGCAGTACAAACGAAGCCATTATGAAGGAATAACCTCATTCCTCTTGGCGTGTGGCTGAAGAGGTTACAGTCCCCAGCTGTGTCCTCTGAGCCCCTGCCAGAGGCCACCAAGGAACATTGCTTCTCAGGTGCTGTATTTTGCAGTTTGTTGGTTCAAATCCCTTGGGGTTTGTGCGTCACCTCTCTTAAAAGGCCAGGCTGTAAGCAGGGGATGGTCTGTGCACCCACCCCTCCACCACAGCTGGCAGAGGGGTGGTGGGATGTGGCCACAGCCTTTCTGCTTTCCACAAGCTGCAGCATTAGATTGTGTGATGGCATCATGACCTGAGGCTGAGGGAAAAATTACTCTCACCCTGTGCCGGGAAGAAGCGTCTGGTTTGGCTGCTAGTGAGGAAAATGGGTTTTGGCAAAGACCCTTGCTGAGAAGGGTTCTGCCTGTGCTGTGCATTAAGCAAGTCAGTGGCAGAAGGCAGGAGCAGGTCTCATGGCAGTGTGGGAAGGGAGAAAACACAGTGGCTTATGGGAACATGTGAATGCTGTGGGCAGATGCAGGATCTTGCACTTGGCCTTGGCTGACCTTCGTGAAGCTTGTGTGGGCCCACTCCTCAAGCCTGTCCAGGTCCCTTTGGATGGCATCTCTTCCCTCTGGTAAATCAACTGCACCACCCCCAGCTTGGTGTCATCTGCAAACTTGCTTTGATCAAGGGTGCACTTGATCCCACTGTTACTGAAGAGACAGTAACAAGTCTGTTACAGACTTGTTACCAATAGTTTTGGTCTGGGTACAGAGCCCTGAGGGCCCACTTACTGATGGTTTGTTTCCACCCATCTAGCCACTTGCTTATCCATCAAACTTGTATGTCTCTAATTTAGCAGCCGGAATGTTGGGAGGGGCTGTTAAGGACCTTCTAGAAGTCCAGGTAGATGACATCCATAGCTCATCCTTTGTCCGCTAATGCAGTCACTCCATCATCCAAGGTCACTAGATCAGTCAGGCACAATTTGCCCTTGGAGAAGCTCCTCCTTGTGCCAGCTGTCTTTAAAACCACCTCTCTGTCTTCCATATGTTTTGATCTATCTTCCAGGAGGATTTGTACCATGATCTTACTGGGCACAGAGGTAAGGCTGACTGGTTGGTAGCTCCCACAGTTTTCCTTATCACCTTTTTGTTAAAAATAGATGTGATACTCCGTTTTCTCCAGTCACTGGGGACTTTGCTGACTGCCGTGACTTTTCAAATATGATGAGAGAGTGGCTGCATAATTCAGAAATCATCATCTGAGTGCCCGTGTTGAGGAAACATCCCTGTCCGACCATCCAGGAGGCACCTGGGCAATGGCACTCACAGCGCCTGGGCTAGGAGCAAGGTTTACTCTGGTGTCTTCCTCCACAGTGCCCGCATGGGATTTGGGACTCAGTGTGCATCAACAGGGTGCTAACTGGCTTGCATAGCCACAAGGCAGCCTTTCCTTTCTGTGGCATTGCCCAGTACTGACAGGTTATAAATGGGTCTGACTTGGCTTGGGCTGGCAGGCAGAATCATGTTTTTTCAGAGAGGACTTAGCTTGGTAATGCTTTGAATAATGTCTCTCATAATTTCTGATGTCACTCAGAAAGCAGCTCAGTGCTGAGCTGATGTACTAAAGACTTGCCTTGTCTTCTGCTACTGTGCTGGTTTTACACAGAATCATGGAATGTTAAAGGGTTGGAATGGACCTCAAAGATCCTGCGCACGGGCAGGGACACTTCCCACTAGACCAGGCTGCCCAAGGCTTTATCCAGCCTGGTTTTGACAACTGCCAGGACTGGGGCATCCACAGCCTCCCTGGTCAACCTGTTCCAGTGCCTAGCCCACCTCACAGTGAAGAATTTCTTCCTAATGTCTAAACCAGATTTCCCCTCTTTCAATTTGTACCCATGGCCTACTGGCCAACACTTGCTAATCGTGCTGGAAACCAGACTGATGGGTTGGTTTGATTTTTTTCAGTACTGTGGGTTTTATTAACCATGTGATGGGATGCAGTTTTCATCCCACAAATAATGTGTGTTCTTCCCTTGAAGCCATTTCTTGCTCTGTATTGAAAACTTGCTCACATCTTACCCTGTTCTTCACTTGGATACCTGTCAATTCAACTACTCAAGATTCTTGAGGAAGCTAAAATGTCACCATCTCTGCATTTAAAATAACTTGTATGAATCCAGAGTTCTGAGTTGTTGGAAAGAGGAGACGTGGTCTTGTAGGTGGCCTGTGTGATGTGCCTGATGTAAAAAGTTTAATCATGGAATCGTTAACATTGGAAAAGACCTCCAAGGTCACCAATTCCAACTGTCAGTCCACTGTAGCTGGAGAACCCGGGCCCCCAGAGGGACAGGCTGATGTCAGTAAGTGATTTCTCAGTCCCCTTGTGGGGAGAACCATCACCTTTCACCTCCACCATCACCTGCTCCCAAAGATCCATTACAGGTGGTACCTTTCTGCAGTGAAACCAAGGTTACCTCAACCAGTGAGGTTGTTATCATTGTGTTGGGATGATGAGCTGATCATGGATGCAGAAGTTCCATCTTTTAATAGAGCAGTTTCCAAAGTAATTCCCTTTGTAGACTGAACAGATTATCTGTTAAAGATAAAGCAGCCATTAAATGCAGGCCAGGCCTCAAGTACTACAACCTTAGGTCCACCTGGCAATGATTTAGTTGCCGTCCTGAGAGAATGGAATCTACAGCACCAGTGGAATCAGCTGAGCAAGTTTGTCTTGTCAGGTAAGAAAGCTTGGGCATTCCTGTCATCTTCCTGTTCTGGCTTCCAACTCTACAGCCTCGTCAGTGGTAAATAAATGGAAGATCACCTCTGTCAGTCCACTGCAGGGTTAGAGGTGACTTCTGAGGAACTGCTGAACCAACACCATCTGCCTGGCCCCTGTGCACGTGTTAGATTTCACTGCCATCTGGTCCAAGAAATGTGGCTCTGGCCAGGACTCTGTAGTCCTGAGGGCAGATAAGCAGGCAAGAGTAATGGGAAGGTGCCCACTGATGGCAAATGATCTTGCTGAAAATCTGTATTTTCTGAAGCAGGTGTTAGGGACCTAAGATGTAATCCATGCGTCCTGTGGCTAGAGAGAGGTGACTAGTTGGAGCCCTAGTTTTGATGCTTCTTGTCTGAAAGATCATTTATTCCAGCAGTGACCTAAGTTTTTCCACTTAGAAAAAAAACGGTGGTGGTTGCCTCTGGTGGCTGGACTTGGTGAGTTTCTGCAGCTGGGCTGAGTGGGTCAGCACTGGTCATCCTTCCACAAAGAGCAAGAAAGCTGGTGCTCATCCTTCCAGGTGAGGTCTTCACCAGCATCTCTTCCCTATGGTGGCATGTGCCCAGCTCAGCCCTTGCCCAGCCGGCGAAACCCTTAAGGGTGGAGCTGTCCTGCCCCCACTCTCCCTGGAACAGCAGAGCCTATTGTAGAGGAGAGTTGAGCTTAGGTAGATTAATAGATTAACAGTGGCTTTTTGTAAAAAACCCCAAACTTTTAGGCAAGTTCGTCAAAGTTCAGTTTCAGAAATACCAGATGAAAGAGCCTCTGCTCTGATGCCGAACATTTTATTTTTTCTAGGTTGCAGGTCTTTGTCACCACCATAGCAAACAGTGTTTGCTGTCCCAGATCCCTTCTGTATCGTGCTTGCTTTTCCGAGGTGTAGGTGTATTTGTTTAAGACATAAGCATTTACAGTATGACTGGAACTCACTGCTCCTGCTTCCAATTGTTTCTGTCTTTTTAGCCACAGCCTCAGGTGCCCAGGACACCTCACCATTCTAATCTGTGGACCTTCTGTTGTCTAATTTAGTTAAGACAAGGTCAAAAATCACCACAAACCCTTCCTCCTGCCAGAGGTGAGGTGCCTTATTCCTGGGCAATGCTCCGCTTTTCCAGGGGAAAAGATCAACAACGTGGTCTGCTGTCACAAGTATGTGTTCCACGTTCTGTGATGCAAGAAAAATGAGGTGGGGAAATCCTTCACCTTTTGTTCTAGTGGGCTCTGATGTTCAGAACACACACGACTGGAAACCTGTTTCTACCCAGGCCATCTTTGGAGAGCCAGATGCTGGTGCAATGAGATCTACTACATTCCCTGATGAGAAATCAGCAAGCCCTGGTTCTAACTCTGCAGCTCCAAGTGCCCCATGCACAGCCAGTGTTTTCCCAGCTGCCATCCTCTGGATGATGTGATGTCTGCAAAGACCAGCTGCAGTGCACACAGTAAGTGTTCCTGGAGAAAGTTAAAATGCTGCAAGGACAGACTACCATTGCATCAGACCCCATGCCCAGAGCAGGGTCTTGAAGTAAGCTTGCTTCTTGCACAGGAACATGCTACTGTTCGGATATTACTACTAGAAGCTTAATTTAACCCTTTTCAAAATAAAGTAATTGAGATGATTGGTTAAACGAGTTGTTCTATGTGACACGCCCCTGCCTTCCTCTGCTTGTTAAGACTTTGCAAGTAGTAGTACTAGTCCTGCTCTGGTTTTAGTCTGAAAGAAACAAGTTTTTAGTCTCACATTTATATACATCTTTTTGCCTGGAGACTGAACTTCTAGCATTTGAGTAATATTCAGAGTGGGGCAAAAATACCCTCCCCTTGGAGTGCATTTGGGTAACACCTAAAGTAGTTCTTGCACACTAGCTACAGAGTTCATGTTAATTTTTAAACAGGTAGAGAAGAGACGCTGTTTGCACTTCAGAAAGAGGTCAGGAGGGATGGAGTTTACATTGCAATAAACCAAATACTGTTAAGCAATTACTCAAAAAAAAAAAGAAAAAGCCCAGCAATTAGAACTGCATTCCCCTGTTGCACATCCCAAATGTTAGCTTTGTGTGAACTGTGCCCACTGCCCCACCTGCTGGAGCTGTTGCGGTGAGGAGCCAGCCAGCCTCTCTCTGTGCTGACGTGGTGTAGGCATGGGGGGCAGGCAGGCACTAAATGCTTTGCTCTCCTTGGCACTGAGCATTTGGTGCTGTGTGACCCACACTGACCCAACAGCCAGGCTGCTGCTGCGCTCTCAGGCTCACACCTGGAACTTGGCTCAGCAGTCAAGGCAGATTTCAAGAAGTGCTGGCCAGGGTAAAGGCTCCCTACAGATAGAGCAGGTATTAAACTCCTGCACCTGCAGGTCATGGGGAGAGCTGGGCCCTCACAGGAAAGGCTGCCAAGGAAAAGGCTTTCCCTTATCTATGCAAATATGTCTCAGCATCTCAGGACGTAGGTAATTCGAGTAGCACCTAGAATAAAAATAGAAAGCATCTCATTGCCTTATTAACAGTTTTAGTAATCCACTCAAAGCTCAAGCTGCAGGAAGCTCTCAGTTCCCCAGCCGTCCTCACCTCCCAGAAGGAGACTGTTCCTGCTTAGGGAGAAAAGAGGTTCCTAGAGCACATGGAAATATACTACCCATCCTCATTGCAGCAGGTTTTGGATGAGGCTTCTTGCTCATAAGGGGTCAGCACTGTTGAACACCACTCACTTTAGACTAGATGCAAGAAGTTTTGAAGCCTTTATTTAGTAGCAATTAAATTATTCAATTAACACTAACTTCCAGACAGCAGTTAAAATATTGTACAAAGAGCAGCTCGCCCTCTAGAAGCTCTGTACACAGTTCAATATAAACAGACTAAGATTGAATGCACCCCACTGAAAAGGGGTAAAGCAGCTGTGCACAGGAGGCCTCACTGAGGTGCTGTACTACCTTTGAAATGCACAAGACTTCCTCTCAGGGAGTTTGCACAGTACAGACACAGTCCTGTCCCCCTGCCATGTTCCACCAGGTCATTCCTGGACTGATTAGGTTCTTGCAGTGGTGCTGGGCACCGGAACTTCTAGTGCATGAAACAGATTCTTTTAAAACCTGTTACTAGTGTGCAGTTCAAATCAAATCTGTAGATATTTAAATGGCTCTTAATTCCTTAAACCATAAGGTTGGTAGCAAAACAGGAGAGCAAAATTCAAAACACACTGCACAAAACATTGAATAAATAACCTCTGAGTAATGTTACCACCTTAACTGCATTACTGCTCCAGAGATGGGAACACTTCTGGAATCTCCTGAGCAGAGCTCAGGCTTCAAGAGAATTACTTTAGTAAAAGAAAAGTCAATTTATGAAAAATTACATCTTTACAGAAGTGACACACCCTTGTTTTCATTTAAGAATAGAATATTGCAATTACTTTGTGTGCTTTTTAAACATTCCCATGTCACAATAAATAAAACCAGTTTTACTTCTGCCAATGTTATCTACAAAATAAAGTATTCACAGAACAGCTGAAGGTGTTCTATTCCTCATACACCACAACCTAATATAGGTGTACTCAGGGCAGTTCAAAACCACAGTGACTTTGTCCATGCAGGACCCACCATCAGCCAGAAAAGTTATTCCCCTACCTTTAGGACTGCAGATCATGTACCACCAGATTTATTGCAGAGATGCTTAATATTCTGTTTGATAACATGTCAGTATTTTCAGGAGATAAGTAGAACAAGGGAAAACATTAAAATGGATTAAGACTTATTTGTATCAGTCAGAGGCTCCTTACTGCGTTTTAATAAATGTCAGGCAAGTTAAAGTAGTTTCTGTCCCAGTAGTTGCCAGAGTAAAGCCAGTCCTGCGTACCAGTGTGGGGATTGGGGCCTTGGTGGAACCATCTGCAAGGAAACATATGGCATGTTAGTGAGGCTATTAACACACACTTGTACAAGTTCAGAACTGCTTTGCTGCATCTTCAGCAGTTTACTGCACAAAATAATTATTGTGATTGCAGGAAACCTCTTGGTTTTAAATTTGTAAGCGAGTTTAAAGTCATTTTCAGCGACCACATTTCCCCATTTGCTACTCTGCTTAAACATCTTTGAGGTGGAATTACTGACATCGGTGTTTTGCCATTTGAAGCTGCCAAGATTATTGCATAAAAAAAGACAGGTACAGCTTCACATCAAAGCAGTTGTGAACAACCATTCTGGCATGCACAAGCAGTAACAGTTTTTGCAAGACATGTAAACACCACAAGCACTGCAGTCCTGAAAACAAAAAACCATTATTTCCTTGGATCTAGATTACCCCTTGTTTTCTAAAGCTGTGTTTTGCAATGCACTTCCTCACAGAATTGTAGAGTGACCTGGGTTGGAAAGCACCTTAAAAATCATCACCTTCTTTGACCTTTCTTTTCTGGTTAACGTATGTGTAGAAGCCCTTTGTGTTATTTTTTGCATCCCTTGCCTAGTTCCAGCTTCGCCTTGGCCTTCCTTACCCCATCTCTATACAACTCATCTCTCTACTCTTCACAGACTCATCCTTGTCTTTCCACTGCCTGTGAATTTGCTCCCTTCCCTTTAGTCTGACCAGCAGTTAACTTGGAACAAGTGTGCCAGCTATGAAACATCACCCACAGGCTGCAGGAAAAGTCCCAGATTATTACAAGTTAACTACTTTGTGTTACACTGTTGGCAGCAGGAGCCTCATCTGAATGCCCAGAAAGCCGATTCCAACTGCTTGGAGCTACTTGCAAGCTTTTGCTAAGCTGGTTATTAATAGAAACACTGAAGTTGAGTACCTGCTTTCCCTTCCATTCTTCTCCCTTCCTGCCTAATCTGGAGGCACCATATAGCACACAGCGAATGCCACTTTCTGTTTGGCCCAGTTACTCAATTTTCTGCCTCAACAGCACACAGGACCAGACCTCAGGCATTTTAACTTCCTTCTGTATTTTGCCAAGCCTCATTTATGGCACGAGCCAGCTTGGTAGAAGCTGCTTCTGTGGTTAATGTGCTCCACAGCTTCCCTTTCACCTCCTCACTGACCACAGAAGCCAGCGGTTTCTTTCTGTGACTAACTGCAGTGACCACACTCAAGTAAATAATCTGTGTGCAAGGCAGACTGTTTAACTCTGCTCTTCCCTTCTCCAGTACCATTAAGGTTTCAGAAGAGAAAAAGCACATTTGAACCAAATATGACTTGATCTCTTTAAAAGGCAAAAGCCTAAAGGCCACCAGTACTGCAGAAAAGAAGGGTAGCTTGCTGGCAAGTCTTGCTTGGCACAAGGGACTTGAGAGAGCTGTGCTGGAGGAAATGCCTTGTGCTGCCTGCACGGGAGAAACTGAACAGGTGAACACTCCAGTGGTTCTCCTGCTGTCCTGGTCAAGTGAACTGAAGTCAACAAAAGTCATTCACCCCTAGTACTGCATATAGCTCATTCCTGCTTCTCCTCCCACAGGAGGAGTCAGCTATTCCCAAATAAGAGGTGTATGGATGGGCTCAGGTGTCCAGTTCACCGGTGACAGCAGCTCATTCCAGAGCTAAAGCCAAACATTTGCCAAGAGACAGGGCTGTAAGCACAGCGACCTCACCTCTCAGATTAAGGAATTCTACCAGCCCACAGCTCACTCGTGTGTCCTCAACACTTGTACAGGCCAGGACAGCGTGCCCTGCTCCAGTGTCCACCTACTTCAACAGGAAGGGGAAAGGCAATGGGAAGAACTAGGTTTGAGAGACATGTAGGACTGAAACCAGTCAGTGGTGTGGGAAAGACGGGACAACTTTCATCAAAATCAACAGACCACTGCTGTATTTCAGACATGAACTAAATATTTTCACTCAAGACTTGAGATTACTGGTCAGCATTTAAAATACCAAGTGTTCAACATTAATCACCTCTTGAGAAACACTAAGACCCAACTTGTAAAGGGGATTCAGAATAAATAAATAAATTTTAAAAAAAATCACTCAGCACTTGGGAGAACTGTCTTATGAGGGAGGAATTCTATTAGACCTGTTTTTCTGTGGCAAGGACATGGCAGTAGTTTAGATCCGAGTTCATAATGCACCGCAGAGTAAGACCTACAGATGACCTGGGAACAGGTAGGAGAGTTGTTCACAGCAGGCACTTTCCCCCCATAGCACAACTCTCCCTAGCACTTAATGTTCATCCTTTACAGGCAGCCACACCTGGCATTCCTACTAAAGACGTCAGACACCAGGAATTTTCTGCCAAAGCTTTAGAAACATTGTTCTTAAAAGATATCCCAAACTCATGCTGAACAGGTCTACAGAATCTGCACCACAGCAGTTGCAGAACGCTGTGAATGGTGTCTACACTAATTATATAACCCAAAAACCACAGCTCCATGAGAATTCCCCAATTTCCAGTGCCAGCCTCAGGTGCTTTGAGCTATATTTAAGCTATTTTAGGCACCTGGAAGAACATTATGTAACTATCCCAGGCTTTGAAAACACCTGTTGAGAGCTAGAACCACTCTGAATTCAGGAAAGGAAGCAAGAGGTGCAAGGCTGTCCAGCACTTAGAAGCTTTACAAAGATGTTATTCTCCATCAGTCTCTATGCAAACAAACCCAAACACTTCAGGAGAGCAGGCACAGGAAAAAGACAAAGGCAGACATGTCCAAACCTGGGATTTTGGGATGGTGGGTGACTTCATTTAAAAGAAAAAAAGAAAAATGTGACTTACAGTTACAAATACTTTAAAGGTATTTAATCCACAGTGTCTGAGTGTATTAATAATAAAGAAGAGAAGAACCTTGCTTGAAGTTTAGCCCTACTGGTTTTTTTTCCCTGAGAATATAATGCCAATTTGTTACTATGCCTTTAACTAGACATTGTCTGGTCAAACTAGATTCACCTGGTCAAGTTTTCTAGTTGCTTCTTAGCTTGTGTGTAAAAGCTCCCCCAGCTGACTCCTCATAGTTTGAAGAAAACCCCCCAAAAATCCCCAAAACATCCTGGCAGGTTCCTTGTATGCTAACTTCCCTTAGCTCCTCTTTTGTAGTTAGGGGCCCCCTCCAAAAGAAGGCAGTGTCTCGGACAGCTGGCTGATAAACTTTGAGAACACAGCGTTGTCAGCGCGGAGCCACTGGGCTGAGAAGTGACGGGTGAGCTCACAAGGCGGGAGCATTTCCTCCTCTCTTTGGCCAGGCATGGCAATCTGAGGCAATTATAAATTAACCAGCAGCTACAGTCCTTACAGGAAGCTGTCAGGGGTAACATCTTTGTCGTGTCAGAACCAGAAGTGCTCCGAGGAGACAGCACAGTTTGTATTTGCAGATGGGTGTGCAAGCAGTGAGGGAAGGAACGGAGAGCAAGGCAGACGCTTCCCTCTGGAAGCGCTGCATCCTGCCGGGACCGTGTCTGCAAACACAACAGTGGCACTGCCAGACCCGACACTGCCTGTCTGCTCTTCCCTGACACAGCACTCACTGCCTGTCACCAGTGGAGACTGTCACTTAACCTGAATGCTCAAAGCCTTTACGTAACTACACACACACACACACAGAGGTGAAGGCACCAACCTCGTCTTCCAGTCTTCCTCTGACTTCGAACGATTTTTGCGGGCGGTCCTCTGTTTTTCTTCTAGCCTCTTCTTTTCTTCACTAGCCAGATCTTGAAGGAATAAAAATATACAAAAATACAGAAGATGTTAAAGCATAATATATAAGACAGAGACATTACTTCATCTGACCCAGGAGATAAGTAAGGGAAGTAGTAAAAGTTGTCCATTCAAAAAGCCATCTAAATAGCACTGAAGGTTACAGGTTTAGTCTAACAGCAAAGCCAGGCCAGCTGTGGCACAGGATCAGCCAGTGGCATCCTAGTCTTTAGGACTGCTAAATATACATTTATCCACAGCCTGAGGACCCTGGAAATGTGTCTGCATGACAGCAAATGTGAGCTAAGGCAGGTGGCATACGTAGAATTTATTTCAGTAGGGAAACTGAAGATATGATCAATTTATTTCAGAGGTCTGGCCACCTGCTTGTTGAGTTTTGGGTTAGGTTACTACTGGTGCAACTTAGTTCCTCATCACCAGAGGTTTTCGAATACTCATTTCCAAACCACTAAGAATTGTCTTTCTGCAGCATCCCTTCATTTTTTTTGTTAAGGCAGTAATGTAGCATCCTAAACAAGCAGAATAGTCACTTCTCTTTGCCAGGAAAGGTGATCAGAAAGTCTGAGGAGTAAGTCAGACTCAGAAGCAGATTAGATGAAAGGCAATCTCATATCTGAATCCTCAAAAAGTATTTCACACACATCTTAAGTCTTCCAAGAATGATTCTCTTAACTATTTTGATCAGCCATTCCCCGTCAGCTGCTGACCCACTGTGTATTACTACCTGCTATACAAACTTCATGCCATAGTATATCATGAAGGAATATGATCTGTTGCTAACAGCATAGTTATTTGCACTTCAAATTGAACACACAAATTACTGGGAATGCTCTGAACCAAACACATCCATCATCCTGGCCACAAAAGAGTTGTACAGGCAGGTGACAGTGGTTGTGGGAATTCACTGATCTGCTTTTTTAAAAGCCTCAAAGAAATGGTTATCATCTTCTGAGAAAACAGAAACAAACCTGCAAAACTGCACTGTATTACACCATGACACTGGTTTTTATTGCTAGATCTCAGACTATTTATCAGAAGCCTCACAGTTGTTGCCCTATTATTCAGCTGAAACTGAATCAGGGTTTCATGACTTACCCCAATAAACTAGAAAGCCAGAGAAAGCAAGAGTCCCCATGCTCTTAGTCTACAAAGCTGGCCATTCTGCTCTAATATTCTAAAAGCACACTACTACTACTCACTGGAAGTTTCATTATGTACTTATAATTCACTATTCTAGGACAGCATAAGTGTTCAACTCCCAGTGAAGTATAATTTTGCATCAAGTATATTTTTTGGCATTTGCAGTTTCACTTAAATAGTTTTGACCGTATTTCTCAGAACTGGCCCATCAAAACACTCCCTCCCCTCTGCATCAGGCTGAATAAAACAGACACTGAAAACTTCACAAATATTTCCTTAACACTGCGCAGATATTGTTTATCAACACTGCTTTGGTCACTAATCTGAACCACAGCAGCAGATATGGGAGACTATGAAGAAGATTATCTCCATCCCAACCATCCCCTGTACAGGTGGGTGACACCAGAAGCCCAACACAGCCCTCAGAAGGCTGTGTTAAAGAGTTACTGCCTGGCATCATGCAGGAATGCATGGATAGATACTTACTCTAGCTGTTCATCTAACAAGTATTCTCCAGTCCCTCAGTTTTAAGAAAAAATAAAACCATCTTTGCCCATAACTGAAGTTACCTATTTCTCCATTTTCCATAGCTCTGATATCGGGTCGTAGCCGGCAGTCAGTTTTGGGAATGACGCTCTCCATTTCTTTGTCCAACTCATTCAATGCCATAGCAAAGCTTGTAAAATTATACATCTGAAATTCAGAGACAAAGATGAAAGGTGACTTTACAATGCCTCTAGATGCTGTCTTAATGCAGAAGAAAAATGCTAAAAATAAATATCCAACTGCTTTTGTAGTATTTAATCACTCAATATAGGATTGGTCAAGCTCCCAGCAAAAGTGCACTGTCAGGCAGTGTAGGTGATCCTTGGTGTTTCTGTTTAAGGAGGCCAGCATCCAATTACTCAGTGCACTATTTCTCTCTTATCTTCTTTTTCCAGTCCTACTGGTATTTTCTCTATCTCTGAAGAGAGATTTCCCCCTTGATTAATGCAGTGAGGGCATCTTTTCTGTACCAATTCTTCGTCTTCTCAGTTGCACATAATACCCTTGCATTCTGCCTGTTGGTTCTCCAGCTTCACAGCCCTTCACACACCAACTTGTGCCATGCAGGTCTGTCCCTGGAAGTGTCTGGCCTCTAATAAAGCCCTTCAGCGAGACTTCTTACAAGGCTGGTGCCTCCATGGGGGAAGCAGGATGGAGAGGAAGTGGGGAAAGGCCCCATGCCACTGTCTACATGAAGCATCCCATTTTCCAGAGAAATTCCACTAATTCTAGATTGATCCATGTGGCAGTTATCCTTCCAACCCCACATTAGATAGTTACAGTTGTGGTGGGGAAGTTTGTTGCAATAAACAGGCAAATCCAGACTTGCTAATGACAAAACGAATGGATGTGCTTTGTGTAAACCACACAGATTAACAGGTTAGCACACACTTTCAATAAGAAGAGGCAGCATAGCTGACCTGTGCTGAATTTGGAGGTCTGGGAGTTATCTTCCATAGCAAAACACTTCCAGGAATAACATACACACTCTCAGAGTCTGGCAATGGCATCTCATCTGATTCATCTGTATTGCCCACCTAAAGGCAGCACACAAAGAAAAGAGCAGTTATTTGAAGTTATGAACTATTTACACCTGATCATTCCAATACTGGAACTTACAGAAAATGATTTCCTTGACCAAAGGAGAGTAATTTCAGCAAAGAAACTTTTCTAGATGCTTGTCAAGAAGGACTGAGGCTCTAACATGGCACACATACTCCCGATTCCCTCCCAGTGGAACACTACCAACAGTCTCTTGCATCAGCATCTTTGTAGGTGTAAGGTGGATGTTCAAGCATTAAGGAATGTCAATTTTTCCACCTCAGAGATGTCCTGTTTCCTCAAGCACAAGCATTTTTGTGCCTGATACTTAACTTCATTACTGCTTCATTAAAGGTGAAGAATAGAAGCCACATTCCTCATCCTTCCACAACAAAGAAATGCTAGCACATAATGCAGATGCTGCTCAGTTTGTGCAAAACAGAAAGCCCTTTCTACTGCTCTGTGCCCGGAGGAACCTTCCTTTCCATTAACCACTGCACTACTGAAATGGCAACTGCAAATGTGAAATGAATATCCTAAATTAGCTACATCTTCTGGGAAGGGTATGAAGGCTGACACATACAGCCTGAGGCAGCTGTAGCCACAGGACTGTGAAATGCTTTTCCCAGAAAGGAAAAAACTCCACAGAGGGTTACTGGGGCAGTGGAGAGTAACTGGTGATCACAGTGTAGGTGTGACTTGAACTAGTTCTAAACATTCCCTGTTTTACACACAGCTTTAAAGCAGCTGGGCTCTGATGCTGCTGACACTAATTCCACCACAGAAGCGGATCCTGGAATATCAAACTAAAGCCATGCTGGACAATAAATAAGGCTCTCCCAAGAAAACCTGGTGTCACAGCCACAGCTAAAAACAGCAGCACGTTTCAGAGATCACTGGAGATTAAAGCCCAACTTAAAGGCAACTAATGCTTTAAATACTTTGGCTACAGGCCAGCAGCTTTAATCCTGCTGCTAATAGGCTTTGCTCTCCCATGGTTGCATCAGGTAATACTGAAGACATCCAGTACCCAACGTGCACTCAGTTGTCCTCTGAGGTAATTCATGTGCTACACTTCCAAGAAAATCAGACGTAGTAGTAAGGATTTTGCTTCACTGAGGAGCCCTTCACTGTGCTTTTAACAATGAACAGTCAGCAGAACAATGTGCAGGCCAGGTTCAGCCCCTCAGCCCTCAGGAAGACAAATGGCTTTTAGTTGACTACACCTGAACTGTGCTGGTAACCCGTCATTCTGTTCTTTAAATGATCCTGATCATTCCTTCAGAAATTGGGAATGTGAAGCAGAACACATCAGAAAGATATCCTTGTATCAAAACAAAGACAATTCAGTATCGGACTGTCGAACTCCAAGCCTTTTATAGAAAGGCCAGAGTACACAATGCAATTTCTGCCTTGTTGGATACATGATCTTAAAATAGCACAAGAATTACAGAGAAACAGGTAAAATGGGGATTTTCATATGCTCTCATCACAATGATCCATATTTTATGCTCAGTGCTACTCAACTGTTCAGTATATTGTTGTGAGGATAGTTAACAGACCTGCCAAAGCAAGACCTCTGTAAATGAGGTGTCTGTAAATGAGGCACATGTGGGGGCAGTTGCTGTTGCCTACGTTATTCTCTTCCATGTATTTGCATTGAAAGTTCTGCACAAAATGCTTCATCTTGATTTAAAAAAGACATCATTCAGAGCAGAACCACACTGGTCTAACCATGGATCTACTATAACTCTTTTCATGTTAGTAAAATATCACCTTTGCATACATGAAGGCTTGTCTAGTTCCCTGAAAAATTATTTTCCCCTAAGTTTTATTCCTATAAAAATGAAAGGGATTCAGGGGAAAATCTGGGGTAAGTTGCAAAAGAACTCTCTTCTGAGCAGGTTCCCTCAAGGGAGGCAGAAGCATTTCTTGATTAGTAGCAATGCAGCACGGAGTAATAGCTGGAAAACAACTACATAAACCTGAAAATTCTAATTAGAAGTTTAAAAAGCCATGTATTTTCATGCCTGAATGAATCCTTCACTGTCAGGAAGGGACAAACCACATCCAGACATTATATGTGAGCCTTGGCTCACCTAAATGCTCCAAAACCATAGAAAATTTCAGCTCCTCAGACAAAAGGGTCAGTGGGAGGACATATTCAGCATACACTACCTGGTCCGTTCCCAGCATTACAAAGTCTTCACTTTTCTACATAGAAAGAGTTCTGTTAATTAAGTAGGAAAAGCATTTTCCTAGAGCCAGAGCAACACTGCAGCTTGAGCTTTACGCAACAGGATGCTCCATTTCGAAGTGAAAAGCAATGATCATCTTGAGCATTGCTGGAAAATGCAAACAGGCAGCTGAACAAAGACACAGGCTGTGTTTTCCTTTGTTCCTTCTCCCTCGAGTTCTCCAGGTCAGACTCCCAGAGAAGCAGCAATCCCCAGTGCTTTACCACTCGCCTGAGGACAAGCACTGGAGTAAGCTCAGATACAGCAACAATCTGAACCTGCACAGGCACAGCTGCTTTCAGAGTTCTCCATCTCTTCTCTTCCTAAGTTTCTGAAGAAACTATCAACACCCAAACAAAAAAAAACTTGGTTGCAGTCACCAAAGGGGAACAATCCCTGTCTTAAGCTACTATGTGAGTGGCTGTTCTTCACCAAGCTGTATGTTGTCACCATCATCATTCATCCTAAACAAGAAGCTTAGTGCTGACCAGAAGGTTAGAAGAATTATGAATGAGGTTTTTTCACAAGAGAAAAAAAAAATCAATTGTGAAGAAAAAAAAAATGCTAGCACCCCTCCAGTTGTGAAAATTTATTAGAAAGCAATAAAAAAATTCCTTGTAAAAGCTGGAAAAGATGATCCTCTATCAAGTTAAGAAACTAATCTGTCCTGCTTCTAAGAATCAAAATCCTCCCACCAGAATATGTTATCATATATGATCAGAAATGGCCCAACTAATGGACATATTATTTCCTCCACGTAACTCGGGAAGAAGAGGCAGGTAACGAACTAGACAGTATTTAGATCACACCAACTTTTGGGAAGTTTGAGTACAAATCCAAGAGAAGAAAAGAAAGCATTTTATCCCTTAATACTGGTACTCATCCAATCTGTTTTGTATCCTACTAGGAAAGAGAAGGTAAGTGAAGGAAACAGTAATGCTCTTAAATGCTACTAAAATATTTAGCTGTCTTATCATGCTTTTGAGATCCCACTTCTTTATGTGATTAATACCTGCTTACTGCTTTTCTTCTCTTCTGTATTTTTCTTGTCGTTTTTCTTGTAAGCTTCAAATGTAGCTGGGTCAACACTGTACAAGCACTCAGTCCACTTCCCATACAACGCACAGAGTTTCTTTTTGCTGTCAAAAAAACAGCAGACTAAGTTTACAAAGGAGCTTAAAGAGATTTATTTCCCCATTTCAGACAAAAATATGTGAAAGAAGAACTTTTGAGGGCAACTTTAAAACTTGATTATTGGTATTGCAGAATTCATAACCCTGCTGTTGCAGGTTTGTGCCATTGACAGACTGTTAAAGGCATTCAGTTCTACAGCTCCCCTCAGAAACAACGGCAGTCATTTGTTTCCCATTTAGAATTAAGCTGTTACCTTTTGTCCTGAATGTAGCCTTCAACTTTGTGCAACTCCTTCCCAAAGAGGCCGCAGGGCTTGAAGCTCAGTACACATTTCTCACCAGTTCTAAAGGGAGAACAAGACAGCACTAATCACTTCCAAAAGCTTTTCCTTTTCAAACTTACAGGAGGTGAAAGCACTCACACTCTCAACTTACTTATGGTTAGTTATTTCCACATTTCCATACTGCTCAATCCAAAGTTTGCCCACAATAATGTTATGCACACAGCATGTAGGATTTGTCCATGTGTAGGCTTCATTGTGCCTAAGGGAAGGGAATGAAAATTAAAATACTGTATCTTTGTACTGGATGTCAGTCCCTCAATAAACCATCATCATTCCAAATCTTGAAATGGGTATGGCAGTAAGTCAGTAAACCCAAGGAGTTTATTAACCTATTGCTACTGATTTTATCAATTCCTTAAAACAGCCAATTTGGTGCAGTCAGTGTTAGCATGGAAAGACATGAAGAAAGCGAACAGGACTCAGGCATGCTGCCTTTAGCAGGACTGATGTCCAGGCACTTGGAGAACGTCCAGGCCTGGGTCCTCACTGGTGCTCTTAGCAGCATGCAGCATGTATGGGGAAACAACGGCAGCTCCTTTCATCTTCCCATCCCCTCCTCCCCACAAAGTGATCTGCCCTAAGACTTTGGATGTGGCTGTTGGACACATCCGTTCCTAAGCCATGAGACTCTAATGCACATTAATCATCAAGGATGAGGCACTGTGCCCCTCCAATTATTACTGATCCACTTACTCAAGAAGCTCCAAAGTCATAGTGCCTTTTGGTTCCGCTTCCACGCTCTTGCCCCAGAACTTGAGTTTAGGATAAATTGATCCATGAAACACAAAATCATTATTTAAGCCTTCAGCATAGAAAGCACTGATTGGTGGATGATGGCTGACTTGCTCTGAGAGAAGCCTAAATCCAAGATCATCTCTGTAAAATAAAGATAACCAAAACTACGTATCAAGTGTAGTGAAATTGCAGTTGTTTTCCCCGAGGTGAAAGGGGTAGTTGAACCCATGCACAGTTGCTATACTCAGTGCAAGAGTTAGTTAAAAGCCTAGGCTAAACTGAAGAGATCAACTAAAACAGAGCATCCTCATTTTAAATAACTAAGGACTTAATATAAAAAAGAAACAAGAACTACCAGATCTGATGAGTCTATATAGTTACTTTTGATACTGATCTCTTTCTTAAATTTTCACCTAAACACAGGCCAAAATACTAACTGAAAGAAAAGTCTGCCTTAGGTGCAGCTACACACTAATAGACCCACATTGTTTATTAGGTACTCTGAACACTCCTGTATGCCCTCCTTATGTGCCATGCACATTTTGCACTCATAAGGTTTCAGGGGAAAAAAAAATTCTGTAGATAACAGTTGCTTTTAAACCTGGCAAATTTCATATGCCTGCTCTGAATTGAAAAGTTAAGTAGTTTCTCTTCACTGAAAGGTGAACTGGTGAACACCAACGCACACGGTGTGCACCTCCAGCAGCTGCTAGGAGAATGGCTGGACGCTTATGAGCTGCAGTGCAGTCTGCAAGCCAGCTGACAAATCTAATGAAACATCTCTTACATGGAATACCCCCCTCCAGGGCAGCCTCTGTTCATTACCTGATCAATTCATAGGTCTCTCCAAGCAATGGGTTGAACGGCTTCCCAGTACGTTCCCACTGCGAGGCTACAGCAGACACAGCAAATGCAGCAACACACTGTTCAGAGGAGTAAGAGCACACAGTTCATCAACAGTAGCCATGGTGTTAGAGAACACCAGAATATTTTCCTAGACAAGTGTCCTGGTTTCCACTGGGATAGAGCTGATTTTCTCCCTAGCAGCTGGTATAGTGCTGTTTTGGATTTAGAATGAGAATAATGCTGATAACTCACTGATGTTGTAGTTGTTGCTAAGCAATGTTTAGCTACAAAGTCAAGGACTTTTCAACTTTTTATACCACCCCGTCAGGCTGGGGGAACAAGAAGTTGTGAGGGGACACATCTGGGAGAGCTGACACATTGACCAAGGGGATATTCCATGCCATAGGACATCATGCTCAGTATATAAATAACCTAGGGGGGAAAGAAAGCTGGCTGGGGGTTGCTCCTGGTTAGAAACTGCCTGGGCATTGGTCAGTGGGCAGTGAGTGACTGCACTGTGCATCACTTGTTTTGTCTATTCAAATTATTATTTCCTCTCCCCCACTCCACAGTTCTGTCCCACATCCCATCCCCCATGGAGGAGGTGGAGGGGATTAGGGGGAGCAAGTGGCTGTCTGGTATTGAAGCTGCCTGCTGGCTTAAACCGTGACAGTCCTGGTTCTGTACAAACTTCCACCACACGGGTCACGTGCACCTGACTTACTGTGCATCTCTGGATAACTACTTGTCGTCCAGGTCATTGTAAATCACCTCCAGCAGGCCTGCTTCCCTCAGGTACTGATACCTTTTCCAAGGTGCCCCACTTGCCTGGGTGACATTCAACATCTCCCTTGAAGGAGTATCTTTCCTTCACACCTGACATGAGTCATCTCCACAGGCTGAGGACTTGCGTCACTCTTCCAATCACCCTGTCACTGCCCCTTTCCTAGAAAGGGATCCTACCTGCTTGGCCTCCTTACCCTATAATTCCAGACTACTGGCCCTGTTATTACACCAACACTGGAGCAGGCTGGTGACAACGTGTTCACCTGGACAGCAGCTGTCCCCTTTTTGTGTATCTCACTGCTTACTCAGGGATAGGGATTGGGTGGGTACTGCCTCATTTATGAATTCTTCATCCTCCTCCTCCCCAGTCAGCAGCTACCTCTCCTCTTCCTCCTGGTCTCTCATGACAGGCCTGCTTCAGAGAAGTCTGCCTTGTCTACATCTTTCTCCTGCTCCCTCTTGGAAGAAACTCCTTCATCCCTTACTAAACGAGCTGCCTTTTGCTTCTAGTACTTCCTTTTGTGCATAGGGGTGACTGACACCAGCACAGGTTGGTTCCTTGATTCAGCAGTGGCACCAGTCACAGGAGTTGGAGCAGCTCCAGCGCCTTTTGTTTTGCTGTCAGATCCAGAGGCCTTCTCTTCCCCTTGAGGGTACTGAATGGTGCTCAACAGGGCTCAGTAGGCCTGGGCCAGGCCCCAGCACCTTGCAGTGACTTCTGTCACTCTAGAATTGCCAGCGTGACAGCATACTTTTCCCAAACATTTTATTAATTTTTCAGGATTCTGCACTTGCTTAGGAGTGAAATTCCAAAATGTTGGAAATGCCCACTATCCTAGTGCTTGCCTATACTATCCCTCACACCCTGCCACTCATAACTATCCAGCCTTGGGGCACATCTCTGGGTGGTATCCATAAATAGTTGTTTTATTGTAAACAAGACCTGAAACACATTCAAGAGATCCAGCAAAGGAACAAGTAGATTTGATATCTTGATGATTTTCAAAATTCTCAAGAGCTAATTCTCAATTAGCCTGGAGGAGAAGGGGATGATTGAAGAAGGTATCTTGCATGTGGATTTGCTCTCTGATGAGAAAAGGCAGTAGGTGTAACTATGAATAGTTTCCTATAGATGGCTCCCAAAGTGTGGAAATGATGGAAATGCTGAGTAGAGATGCACCACCAGGAATTCTATCATATCATAAGACTGTGTTACAAAGTACAACAAAATGCTAACCTTAACCCAGCCCCCAGAGGTGAAAACAGCACAGCAGGAAACATATACAGCAAGTTAAATGTTGCATAACACAACTCCGAGAACATTTACAGCAGCTCTGAGAGCAAATAAATCAACACTGCGACCTGAGACTATCAAACTGATATCATAAATACTTATAATGAATTTGCTCTATTATGCTCTGGTCAGACCTGTTGTTATCTCAACTCTTCATGCTCAGCTCCTTGTGGGGTGTCATAAAGGACTGCTGTGGTTTAACCCAGCAGGATAAACACCACACCTCTGCTCACTCACACCCTCCCCAACCCAAATGGGATGGGGGATAGATTGGGGGGATAAAAAGGTGAAATCAGTAGGTTGAGATAAAGGCAGTTTAATAGGGCAGAAAAGCAAGGGAAAATAATAATGATAATCATCAAAACAAGTAATGCACAGCACAGTAGCTCACCACCCACCAACTGATGCCCCAACAGTTCCTGAGCAGCAGCACCCAGACAGCTTTCCCCTGGTTTATGTACTGAGCATGACACCATATGGTATGGAATATCCCTCTGGACAGTTGGGGTCAGCTGCCCCAGCTCTGTCCCCATCCCAGCTTCTTGTGCCACAAGGAGCAGAAAGTCTTTAATTTACTGTAAACACAGCTTAGGCACAACTAAAACATCAGTGTGTTACCAACATTATTCTCATTCTAATCCAAAATACAGCACCATACCAGCTTCTAGGAAGAAAATTATCTCTATTCCTGCAGAAACCAGGACAATAAACAAAACCGGTTAATGAGTACGAGAACCCAACAGGCAGCAAATTACAGGAGTTCCTCCTACAATGAGACCATCTATAAGGGACAAAGATCCCATGACACTCACCAAGAGCTGACATGAACTAGCAAAGCCAACGCACCTGCATTCGCTCAGTTGTGCTGGAAAGTGAGCTGGCTTTGTGGATGAGGTATGTGTGCTCCATGTACTCCGTGAGTCGCTGTAGGAAGCTCAGTGGCTCGTTGAATATAACCGGCATTGTGATCTTCGACAACTCCTGATGCACAAATGAAATCCATGTTAAAAGCTGAATGGTTACATACACTGACCCACAGTAACCCAAGCGTAATTGGCTTATTACAAAAATAAATTATGCTCTTAGTGCTAATGCAATGTGCTTGACCTGGCTCTGCTAATACTGAAAGGACAAAACCCTTATGAGCTCAATAAGCAGAGCTGTGCTGGTGTTAAAGCTACTTTTAAAACAAAAATAAAACCAAACATCAAACTACCTATCAATGCATGCATTAAGAAGATGAGATGAAACAATGCAATGAAGTACTAAGGACTCTTCTGAAGACTAAGTTATTTATTATTCCATAAATAGATACAGACCATCTAATTACTTATACATAATATCTTTTTTTGGCGGCAGGTGGGCAAATGTGGGGGAAGGAGAATCAGAAAGGATGGGGAAACAAGAGTAAAAACAGGGATTTTGTATTCTGAAGAAAAAAGGGGGTTTGTAACAGGAATAGAAACAAAAGGAAGCCCTACAGTTTGGATGTTGTTTGTCCTCTCTTCCCATTTTTAAAAAGCATGCCCTCTGAAACGCGTAACAGCAATGGTTTAAAGTGCCTGCAGCAGCAAATTAAAAGGGTGTAAGTGTGACTGCTGGCCAAGTGTGCGGCGAACAGCACCGTCCTGAGCCATAACAGCAGCACCTGGCATCAGGAGCCTTGGCAGATGCTTCGGTACAAGCCACTACAAGTTCTGCTGCCCCCACAACTACAACTTCTGTGCACCAGTGGCTGCAAAGCAGAATTAAGACCCTTTTTTCCTCCACACACCTCATGCAAGACAGGCTTTCAATCTGTTTGTGGCGGAACTGTGTTTTACAGTGTTCTTTGTATTTTATAACACTTTTCCACTAAAGCCACTGTGAGGAGCCTCAGACACTTCATATCAACTGGGGAGACCTGGAGCTGCTGATGCAGGCATTCCCCAGCATTTCCACACCTCATTGCTTGGTGCTGCTCCTAACTACACCAAGGGGAGGAGGAGAAAACAACAGCAACTAAAACCACAAACCTTCCCTTCTGTAGACTGCTGTTAGAGACTAACAGAGGTTTAGCAGCAACAAGTATTTGCAGCCTATTGTACGATCTAATGGAGACAAGAACTCTTCTCAATTCACACTTAGCTGGAAGCAGATTAGGTGCCAACCAGCCAACTCTGATCTGGCCACCGTCTGGTCAGTAACACCATGGAAGGCAAAAGGTTCAGATGCTAAGGGGAAGGGACGAGAGCAAAATGAAAGTGGTTGCTTTTTTGGCGTTTTTTTGTTTTTTCCACAGTCAAAATAAAAAAACCAAACTCCTACCACAAAGTACGTAAAGGGTTAAAGTCAGGAGAAGATGCTTTTACTGAAAGAACATTGCTCTGACCAAGTCTTACCTTCTTAAGCTGTGAAAGCAAATAAAGTGTAAGCAGCAAATTAAAACTAAAACAAACAAATGAAACAACCCCACAAACAAGTAAGCACACACAAAAGACTTCTACTCCCAAACAAGTTTTCATTTGGGCCTCAAATAAAACAATCACTCCCCATTTTTTATCACAGCTTCCTGATTACTTACCATGCCAATACATTTTCTTAAGATACTCCAGATACTGAAGTCATTTCTGGAAAACATTGGAGATGGCAAGCTTGTTCTGTGGAAAAATGAAGAAGAAAAGCTTTCCAGTAATAACCATGACTAAGAAACGCAAATGCTCATTTATGAAAGTAACAGTTCCCCAGTTTGTAAATTAAAAACCCAGAGGGAATGACAGTGCTACTTTGAAGCACTTAAACTGTTTTACCTGCACAGAAACATTAATTTCTCCAAAACCAGAACCATTAATTTTGCATAACACCAGAGAATAGAATGTCTACAGCAGTCATCAGAACAGTTTTCACAGTGGTACAATTAAGATATTCAATTGTGTCTTTGTGAGAAAACGGAAGTTAAATCTGAATAGGCATGTAAGTAAGCTCACTGTGTCTGAACAGATCTGAGAGCTAAACAGTGGGGTTGTTATGGAGCGTTTTTGCTAGTCACCTTTATACTGACCATGAAGGGCCACAATATTTATGACCTATATTAAACCCAGCCCTCAGGAACAACAGAAAATAGCAGCATCATTTAAGAAGAGAAAACAGAGCAGCCTGTTCTACGGGGGGCTGAAATATCCTGAAACAAGTCATAAGCATACTTTCAAGGACCAGCATTTAGGCTGAGAACACTGTGTGTATTTCTCAGCCTTACGGGAAATCAGGCACAGTCTGTTCAGTTTTCTTACTGCTACTGACCAGCTCAACTGTTAATCCAATTTACTTCTAGAAAGGTGTAATTATTGGTCAAAGTTCTTTATCCACAACACTGAAATTCATTTTTGGATCATGAAGCTATTGCCAATGAGCAAAATTCACAATTTTTCTGTTCTTATCTATAGATAAAAATTACCTAGAGCTCAAACTGCATGAACTATTAGTTTCAAAGTTTAGTTAACTCTAAATGATCGTGTTGCCCACCTAACCAAGGTTGTCTTGTCTCTGCTCAAGGTAGCTACAGCAATCTTTTTTAGAGAGTGTGAACAGGCTGTACCTTCCTTCTCCACTCCACTTTTCTGATAAACAGAAACACTGCCAAGAGAAAAAAAAACACTTAGGCTAAATTGTTTCAGTAGCCCTACTTGCTGTGCTACCTCCCCTACTTCTTATCTGCCACTGAAACACCTTTACCAGGGCTGATGCTTCAGTTTTCAGAAAGAATAACACCAAAAAATGTTCCTTAAAATAAAACAAGCCCCATCCCCATCCAAAACCCAGTCATATGTCTGATCTCCTCAAGGTAGCAAACTATTGTGTTAGCAAGTAGCTACAAGCCCAACAACGACTTGTTTTACTCCGCTCCCCCGCAGAGGATAATTTGGTAGGAGGATTTATTTTAATTGACCAACGTACCATCACTCACTCCCTATTCCAACTTTTCAACAAGCCGAAAATGCTTGGTCAAACAGATCATCCTGAATAATGTGAAATATAAAATACTTCTGTGGATGTTTTGATACAAATGTCCAGGAGAGGACAGTGTCCACCAGCTATTCAGTCTTATCTTCACTTGTAATGTTTAGTTAGTTTTCCCTGTGTATCCTTTAATGCAGGCAGTCAGCAGAGTGGATATTTGTGTTTAAGTAAGCCCTTCTGCATGTTAAACCCATTAACCCTTAGCTTGCTCAAGTATATACGAGAATTGCTTTCCTTACACACTAAAACTTACATTTTCATGAAAGTTAACCTGCCCTCTTGTTCAATTTGTTTAATCACTCGAAACTTGGCATTCAGTTTCAGCCACTCCTCCGTATTTGTTGCCTATATTGGTCAATCCTGTTATGGGAGTCAGTTCTCTCCTCCCTCTAACACACATACATACTGAAAAAACAAAGCTGTTTTAAGCCACCCAGGAAGATCCCAGGGACAAGTAAGGACATGTGGAAAAATGACAGGCAGCCAAGACCTGAGGCCTACTAACCTTGACATACTCCCTGTGATTAAATGAAAGGTTTCTGAACGCGGAAATTTCCCTCCAGATGTCAATTTCAAAAACAACTCAGGAAGTTAATTCTAGCTTTAAGTGACAAAAACATCTGCTGGAATTTCTGTGCAGTAGAGCAGATGAGATGTATTTAGGATCCTTTACTTAAACAAACACTTGTTCAAAGCATTAGCTATTACACATCAACTACTACAGGAATCTTGTGGGGAAGGAGACATATGGAGTGAAAAAGGCATGTTTAGCTTGCTATTCATGCCAGCCTGAAGAAACAACATCGTGGCTCCCAGGAAGTTGAACACCAATGTGTTTGCATTCTGAAAGGCCCCCAATGCAGGGACCAAAGGGAAAACTGACTACAAAACTCAACAGTAAGAGGGAAACAGCAGTGACAAGTGGATGTAAAATGTTGGAACTTAATACAGAACATTTTTATGCAATCGAGTTTCTATGGGCTTGCTTGTTTGCTTGGACTTTTTTCAGGGGTGGTTTTTTCTTTTCTTTTTTTTTTTAAGTTTGACTCAGATTAAAAAATTCCCTCTTAAAAAGAAGTGATTTGAATGCTTCCAGATTACTTACTGTACTATTTTATCTCTCAAATCCTCTGCCAAGAAGTGTACAAAAATTAAGTCCACTCTCAAAACACTCTGTGAACAATCAGAAGGATGCAAACTACATTAAAAAACCCAGAAACAGCAGATTATATGTGGTACTGCCTTCATCTATCCGTGTATATACTTCCTGACATTTTCAATTCCTTGGAACCAATAGATCTATTCCCCTGCCAAGCAAAAACCAACCTCCACTTCTGAGTCAAAAACTCTCAACCACTCAAGTAGTATTTGAGGTGCAGATTAGAGCTCAGGTTGTCTAGATGAAGATAGGAAATAATCTTATTCAAACTGATGGCTAAACAGTGTTAGGTACTCTCACATGCAAGCTAAAGGCAACTACAGATCCTCTACTCATCTGAAGGTATCAAGATTTTAAGCAAAAGAAATAATTCTGGTCTATTTTCTAAGAGACTTGTTTCCATGTGGTTAGGACAAATGGAAGGTAAAAAAAAAACAAAAAAACAAGCAAACTCGGCTGTAAGGGTGGAATTAAGTGATGCCAAAATATTCTGAACCCCTCACTTTGCATAGTATCAAGAAGTCAAGAAGTTACAGTTTTTGCTCTGAAAAGGACACAAGTGGCATCGCAGACAGTGGCTATTTGACCACGTGCACATAATAAGAACCAGCCCCAGACGAAAAGAGGCACAAACCGGAGCCAGCAGCTCCAGGCAGGTAACACAGTTCTGAAGTCAGATGAAACAGATGCTGTACCAGGCCAAACATGGCTACTACCAACAGCCTCAGAAAAGAGGCTAAAAATACCACACATCTCTCATCCCCTGAAAAGGTTCTCTTGGAGGTAAAGTTTAAATCATCCAAGCTTCTGGGGAGAAAAAGTTTGCATCAATATATTTGGGGACAACTCCCAGTGTGCCACCAAAGTGCCAGGTAAAAAAGTCTAACATTACAGCTCAATCTATAACATCGTTATAGTCATTTAATCCCATAAAATACAGCCATATATTCTATAGCCACTTAACCACATAAAATATGGTCGTACATTCTGATCTAAATGCAAAACAGATTCAAAAAAGTTTCCACTTTGCTTTAGCACTAAATTACTAGCCGATTTATGCACTCATTTTACTCCAAAATTCTATGTTCTCTTTACTACTAAAAGGCAGCTCAGACAAACAACTGATGCAGAGGTACTGGTTTATTACTTTTCATTACTCTTTATAAAATCAGGAAATCAGGAGATCTGAAGTGCTCCTCCAGTCACCTGCCCCCTGCAGTTCTGACAGCACAGTGCAGCATTACGAGAACTTGCCCAGTTACTTCTTTTTTATAGTAAACAGAAAATCAAATCCTGCTAAAACTCCTCGATACAAAGTCAACATGCACCATCATTTTCATGCTGATTATGTACTATATCCTTTCTCCTCACTGTTTCCAAGGCAGTGAAGGCAATTCAGATGTCCACCCTCACCTACTGCTTCCCCCCCACTCCTGAACTTCCTGCTCTAATTAGGGAAGGCACTTAGCCAAGGCCATAAATATCATCTTGCTAACAGCACAACAGCAAAGCAACACGCTTAGTCAGCTGGCTTTATGTTATCTCCCCAAAACACCCATTACTCCACCCAAGCTCTCATGCCTTAGTCTTTGCCTAGTATGAGACATGCACAGGTTGACCCTTGAAACATCAGGTTTGACACTACCACGCACTTCAACAGTTACTGCAGTTTAACTGTTTAAGATACCAAGTTATTAAAGCCTATCTAGCTTCCTTCTGTAAAATTAAATATTATTTTCCTGTTTTTACAGGAAATCTGGTGTCCCCATCATCATCCTGTACATCCAGAACACTTCCAGAATAGTCTCTTTGAAACATGCTGAAGTCTGGCTTTATCTGTAGCACAAATGTTATATTGCCCTTTCACTGAAACTGGAGAATAGTGGTGTCTGTTACATCTCATTAACTCCAGACCTATTGTCCTCCTTTATCGGCAAGGAAACAAACAAAAATGGATCATTTGACAACACAAAATAAGCACATAAAACATGGATGAGACTTTTAGAATAAGACTCCCTTTGTTCACATTTGAGTTTCTGATGCCAGGCTAGCAATATTTTTCATTCATTCCTGATACCAACAGAAGGATCAAATGACTCGAAATTAAAGAGGCAATAGGAGGTATAGGTCATTAAAGATACATGAAGGAATTAAAATCCACATAGATTTCAATAAGATCTAATAAAAAACAAGTGTGTCCATTTTTAAACAGCACATTATATTTCATTTTTTACTTATCTAGATTGGATCATTAAGATACAAAGGAGCACACCAACCTTGGAAAAACATTCTTTATAAAATCATAGCACAACCAATTACTTGCCAATCATCCCTAACAAAGTTTTAAAAGTTTTCTGTTAGCTTTTCAGAGATTCCTGTGGTCTCTTACCATTAATGCATATTATAAAACTTGAAGGATGGACAACATCCTACCTGTGTTTTTTGATTCCGTTTGACAGCGACTCCCCACTGCCACACACCTTTTCTTCAGACATGCTTGAAGTTATTGTATCTTTTGAATCCATGCTGTCCTCTAACGAGTAGGCTGCTGTTGTTTCAAACCCACTTAATGATTTTTCAGATTCCGAATCTGCAAAAGAGCAGGTGCATGTTAATGAATCTACCGCCTGTGCTAGACTTCAGTCCCTGACAGATCTCCCCTCCTTGTACAAAACTGAAACCTAAGTAGCCTACTGTGTCCTGATGACAGCATCCATTTGGTAAGTAACTAGTACTGCCAGAGACCGCTGCAGCCCAGCATCTAGATATAAAAAAATTGCACAATAAGCAAGACCACTATACATTAAAAATCCTCTATCCAACTGAGCCAAAATCTGGCATTTTTATTAAATTGAAGCTACTAGACCTCGCTTAAGACAAGAGCCAGTGCCCTATAGATGCCAGTACCCTACCGAACAAACAGGTACCTTGAGTAATGACTCCTTCTTCAGTTAGGTCTGCGTTCTTAAGACACTCAGTGCTGTTCACCAACCTTCACTTCCCAACCCACTGAACAAGTATCAAAGAACAGGAGGATGTATCATGTAGATAATAGGAACCACGTAGGTCCCAGCAAAGTCTAAGTGATAAGCTTACTAATCAACAAGATAAACTTCGTACTGTGGAAGGCAGGTTAATAGTACAATCCACATCACATCTCAAACTAAACCCAGCATCAACAACACCTTCTTTCCAACCAGTGTTTTGGTCAGGAAGTGCTTGTCCAGCTCTGGGGAAGAGAGTCTTGCCCGAAATCAGAAAGTACAAATTTCCTGGGAAAGGCTGTATTTTTGTGTTAGGTTTTCTTTCAAACCTGACAAGATTGTCAAAAGATTATCCAATTGTAAGTACCAGGAAGTGAGGGATCAGCTCAAGACATCACCTTCTATCTCATTTGAAAAATCCTATAGCAGAAATGAGGTACCACACTGAATGGTAAACAGCTTAACACAAGCCTCGCTGCTTCTGAAAAACGTAGACCCAAACTATAGTAGACACTATTCCTGCCATGTGCTGCTTCCAGCATATGCTATTGCTCTTGGCTGCAAAACCCCAGAGAAATAATTGCAAAATCAGCCATTCTCTCACACACTCGTTCTAATTCAAAACCAGTAATCAAAACCTGCTGAAGTAGCAGCCTGTCCAAAAGAATGTCTCACTCACAGCTGTCTACTGCCAGGTGCTTTCTTGTTTTCTCTTTAAAAATCTATGCCAGTAGTTTCTCCAGAACACATAAATTGCATATTGCTTTGCCGAAGGGTGTGTGTATATATATAGTGATAAGAGGACTTTCTACCACATCCAGATTCCATAAGGGTCAGAAACAGGACAAAATCCTGATGAATGGATGGTCTTCATCTTTTCTAGAGAAGGATCTAGAAGCATGAAGGAGACCTCTCCTTTCATTTAAAACATCCATGCCTATCCTTGTCAAGACAGTACTGAAATTAAGCCAGTTGCTAGGGAATGAAAAGAACTGCCAGCTGGTGCTAAGGATATGTTAAAGAAGTGGACTGGCACTCCAGAGAATCTTCTCACAATTTTCCCCAAATTTGTCAGTCTAGTTCTGTGCCAAGTTATAACATATCAAAGCATTAGTTTGGTGGGTACTATATTTAACAAGTAGGGTAAGGAAAAGCATTTTTACTTGGGACAAGTCTGTTACATAAAACACAGATTTGTCCAGAGATCCTCAGCCCAGGTAGCCAGGAAAACAGTTTTCCTGCATATACAAATATTGCAGAGGAAGAGACACTCTAGGAGTGTAACACAACTTGGGCCTCAGCTTCCTGACCACACGACAATCTATAAATCCCCTCGAGGTAGGTATTCCACCTCTCTTATGAAAGAGCTGCTCAACTGTGCCAACAGTTATCATGACAAGAAGAACATGAAGCCAACCAAGTAACATAAAGGAAACTCTGGCTCCTGTAGGGTCCTTTCTTCTCTTGTACCATCCAGGACTGTCTTGCTTTCAGACAAGAGTCATAGGGTGCAACTCCCTCAATCTGAGTTACTGCAACAGACCCAGGACTGCAGAGGCAGAAAGGCAAGAACAGATAAGCTTCACCAGATTTATCTGTCACTCTTGGATACGCTTCTCAGTGTAACAAGGATTTTTAAATACCACAGACATTCAGTTGTCCTCATGCTGGCCTTATAGTGCCAAGAGACCATCCTGCTGGACGGAGCTCCGCACCTGCAAACCTCTCTAGAGCTGTAGACCCTGACCAGACAGCCTTCTCCGGGGCATGTGCCTTACCCAATGCAACAATCCATGCTATACAAGAAGAAACAGTAGAAGAATGAAACACAGCTGTTGCGAGAAATTGCTCTCTAGAGAAACCTCACCCATTTTCCTGAGAAATTGGGAAAGTATGTCTACAGCAGCTCCTGCCATCAGAGATCTCAGTCTCCAATCCCTTAACCTCAGCTACCTCCTTTAACCCAATGAACTCAGCAAGCCTTGAGAATTTGTTAAGGTGTCAGAGTGAACAAGCCTAGCATTGTATTGTGAGCACAGCTCAACAGGCAACTCAAACTGAGCTTTTCCCTGTGCACTTGCAGCGAACTCTTTTCTGAATTAAGATTTGCATACTCCCCCGTCACTGCAAAAAAAGATTTATATTCACAAGTTTCTACAGAGCAGCTGTCAAACAGATGACTAGGAGAAAATGAGGGGGTTTTTTTAATTGAACTTAAGGGGTTGTGGGCTGAGGAGGGGGGAGAAGGAATAAGATTCCCTGTTCAGAAGCCAAAATTTTAAAGTGATCTCTGAGACAAGACCAGGCTGACTAGGAAGGTCTCCAGCTCATGAAACCTGAAAGAGTAAAAGTACAAACACCAGCTACATTTTGCAAGAGTGGGAAAGGAAGGGGAAACAGCAGAAGCAATGACAGAAACTTAACTTGAGTGACCTCATTTCATATTGCAACAACTGCTAAGTCTTCAGATGCAGATAGAAAAGTTTGGCCAATGTTGCTGATTAATAAATAAACCTGAGAAAGATAGCGTTTAACCACTGGCACTGTTGGGTTTGAATTCTGACCAGGTGTTTCCCATCCCTGTGAGACACCTGAATTCATTCTTTTAACTCTATTCAAGGCAAGAAGTCACAGGCAGCAGTGTTCCCACAGAGGCTGTGAAGTATTTCTGGTACACATTCAAAAAAAGCCACTTGACAAACTCCTCTTAACATGGAAGGAAGGGCAATAGGTTTCTACGCTTTTTGTGCCATTTTTACTTTTAAATGATCTGATAACTGGAGACAAACTAGGAAGCAAGCAAAAGCAACAGATGTAGTCTGGTACTTCTTGTACCATTTAGGAGCATCATTTATAACCGCAGCACCCAGCAGTGGCAGATACCAGCAGAAGCTGTACTATGACAGGTTAGCTTCAGTGTATTTAAATATTCCTATAGCTAAATAACGGCTTTTATTGCAAGACTGCATCTATGCAAAACCATCAATAACCCTCTCAACACACAAAAAAATCCCATTTGCAGAAAAACCCCCCATCTCTCAGATAAAACCTGTTAAAAGAGAAAAACAAAGGCAGATCAAAACTCTTCCCAAACTGGGTGCACAATTTGCGTATGAGAAGGGAACCTTATCTGAAAGGCAAAAATCAAATACCTTTACCCTTTAATTCTTGACCTGCTTAGCCATTTTTCAGCAATGTGGGTGGACTCTGCATTCGTATTCCATTTTCATATGCTCCTCAGGTGTGTATTAATCCAAGCTAATAACTTCTCCAGGAGATTGCACTGGTCTTTTTGATTCTGCTACTTGTTCAGTGCTTCTTCCCTTCCCCAGAACCCTCCCGTTCCACCCCACCCTGCTTTAGCCATAGAAGAGTTTGACACATGTTAAGCATTCAATCCTGAAAGTGAGAGCTGCAGCACTCTGTGTGGTATCGAGTTTAATTACACATTTCCACCACTCCCATGATAAGCGGACAAGCGCACCGGGAAGTGCTGTTAACTGACCTACGGCTATCAGAGTTCAGATTAATAACACCTTTAACTTTGCTCTTCTTGACACTGGATACCATGCTTTGGTAACACAACTCGCTTTTTCTGTAGGTTCTTCCTTAAATACCTCTCTTACTGCAGGGATTTTGGAATTACTGTGACAGTCAAAAAGTACTGACAACAGCATATCACTTAAAAATAAAAAGGGAAGAGACCTCAGAAAATAAACTCCCAACTTCAGTAAGTAATCGTACCACATTGCAAATATTTTCCTTACTCCAGTTTTGGAAAAGAAAGAGGATATTTCTGTAACTCTGGCCACAATTTCTACAAACAGCACCACACACCACAGACTTCAACAGAGAACAATTCAGTCTATGCCAACACTAGCAGGTAGCATGGCTTGGCTAGAGCAGATTTGCGAGCAGAACAGATGGTGCTGAGGACTTGATAATCGAATCAGATACATTTCTAGTGCTGTTCTCTTCAGATCTTCTCTACTCTGCTGCCATGGACTGAGTGTCCAATAGGAACTGAGCTGTATCTTCTCATTCAGCTTCATTCAGGAGCAGCTGGATTGTTCTACAATGTGAACCAGAGCATGGCAAATGGGGACAAGTAGCTCCTGCAGTGAATACATCCTTTTTGCTACACCTCTTTTTCAAAAACCTGTTTGAAAATTGCTCTGAATTGTCCCAGTAGTGGAACTTCTGCTGAGAGTAAACAAGAAATGGCTTTTATACAGGCAAAATGCTTTAAAACAAAACAAAACAAAAAGCAACAGTGGCATCTTCTTTCAACCTGTCAAGTCAAAACTAACAATTCTTCAGCTCAAAGTGCAAACCTACTTATGCAACACTCTCACTTCTAAACTCACTCCTACAGCAGGATTTAAAAATTCATAGAACTGCAAGCAGAAAAAGATGGCATCCTGATAGAAAAGTACTCTGAGTAGTGGCATTTTCCCACTGACAGACTTTATAACTTGTTTTATCACCCTGTTAAAATACATAAGTGTTTGCTCAATCTCCTATACAACCTAGAAAGATAATTCGTGAATATGGCTATTTGTCCACAATCAATATAATTTAAAGCTATCAGTTTACAGATCAGGTTAAGCAAAAGCTTTGCAGACAGTTGTAGCAATTTAGACTTCCAGAGACAAAAATTTTTAGCTTCTGATGATCAGACCTAGGCACTGCTCTATGAAAAATTTAAGATCATAGCTTCTCTCTCAGAAAGAAGACCCACATTCCCAAACTTTGAGCCAGCATCAAATATCCCCAGATTCTCTGCTCGCATTGTATTCTTGTCATATGGAGACAAGAAGTCTTCGAGTTGAGAGTCCCTGGACATAGCAGAAAAGCAAGAAGGCTGGAAAGCTTTACCAGGATCCCCATGCCGAGTTAAAAAACCTCTCCTCAAACCATACCAACAAAAAACTAATTCCTTTTACGCTTAAAGTGAAAGTGATAACATCTGCATCCAGCAGTCAGGAAAATATGTCACATTTCCCTTTTTCTAGCCACCTTCCCATCCCTGCCCCCTTCAGAGACAGAAAGGACCTTAATCTCTGCAAAGCACTAAATGTGAACAACCTAGAGAAGAGACTAACACCAGTCTGATTAAATTGACAGACAGCCAAGGAAGTGAGTCTGTCCCAGAAAAATTATTTAAAATGCAATTAAGATGAATTACGTCAAGTAACTTCTCCCAAAGGAGAAAGAAATCACGTTTGGTTTTTTTAATGTATGTTTGTATATATATGAACTCAGCAAGTTTCACAGTTACACAAATCCACTTTTTGTGATTTGTTTGTAGCTTCCAAGGACAAAACCACCACCTCTGACAACAAGAGAGGTGGCTTTGGACACTTTCATTCAACAGTATTTAAAGATCAGGTCAGTTACGAGATGTATCGACTAGCAGCTCTTTAAAGCTTAATATTCTCTCATATGCACAAAGCAAGCCCAGCTGGAGAGACTACATTCCAATAGCATCAGATAAAGAACTATTCTCTGCTTTGTTGACAATCAAAAGAGCCTGAGGTCTTTCAGCAGAATTGTTCCTTTGGTTCCAGATGAAGAACCTGTTTTAGTGTTCCTCAGTCTCTTCTCCTCCTTGAAGGCTTGATAAATTTGCTACTGTGCCAAACAGCAAAATCTGCTTCACAAAGTTGATTCACTGTGTTCCTGTGCATAGACTTCCTGTGCCTCTTTTTTCACTGCTTAAGTTTCTCACTGCAGAACACCTATCAAGGAGTCTGGGAACACTGCTTTTCTCATCTGTCAGAAGCATCAGACAGTTCAGTTCACAGGAAAAGTAACCCCATACTTGCTAGTGAAATTTGCCATCACAACCCAACTGTCTGCTACAGTTAGAGTATGGTCAGCCTCAAGCTTTTCCAGATCCTTCATAGTTGTAGACAGGTGTGTGCTGCTGGATCACCCGGTTAGAGCTACTACTGAGCTGCACTATGTACAGCCCCTCTATACAAATGCATGTTGTAATCATCTCAGGCAGTTCAGAATCTTCCAAAATCACTATTTGCATGTTCTGCATATGAAATTATGAAAGATACTAAACTGAAGAACAGATAGGGAAAGAAAAGACATGTAAGAAATGCATGCAGGATTTTGATTCATCCTTTTCTTTCCCATTTAACACTTCAAGTACACAAAACTGAAATGGAACAAGCCTTTCTTAACACATCATTATCCCTCAAAACTAGGGATTTTTATAGTCTGATCTTAACAACAGAACAAAGGAAAAAGCACACACCACCATGGACAAAGCAAGTCAGAAGGCTACAAGACACGGTTACATTTCCCAAAACAGGAGCCTTATGTTTTGCTATTTAAAGAAAGGGCATAGACACCCAAGCAATCAGACCTTTCATTACTGTCCTGTGATTTTGTAACCTTTGGTCATGCTAAGATGAAGCAATACAATTCTACAGGTAAACTCTGGCAAATTTTTAGAGCTCTGCTGATGAGACACATCAAGCATATTCCTATAATTAGGTCCATGTTAGAAAGGCAGAGATTTCACTTGAAGTGAGACTGCTCCCACCTTCTTCCCCCACCCCACCCGCCCCCAGCGCGTTCACTGCACACATGCTGTCTACACACTCACACTCTGGACATCATCACTTACCTGAAACAGCATCATAGAATTGCTCTTCGCTGAGGATGCTGAGAGGTGGAGATCCCTTAACCAGAGACTGCTCTAGTTCATGGTGTTCGGTAGCGAGTGTCTCTAATGCTTCTGACAAGATCTTGTTTTTCTCCTGCTCATGCTCCAGTTTCAGATTCCTCACCTATAAGTAGATACATGTATGAATAAAATCTCATCTCTCCGAAGAATGCGTAGCTGGAAGCTATTGAGAAAATAGACTCTAATGAATAAATAACTAGCAAACAGCTGGAACTGAAATCACATGGATTAATGAGAGTATTACAGCACTTGTGTGATAACAAAAAGGTTGTTAGTCAGCATTTTTAGTAGCTGAAAAATCTGACACATAAGATCTGACAGTATCAATCACAATTCCATAACTGAATTCAAGCCAGATAACTATTCTTTAAAACTGAGAGGAAATATTTACAGCTCTACTTGGATGACCTTAACTACGGAGTCAGTGATCGGTTTCTACGCACCAAGCTCCTTCTACTAGTCTGCTCCAATTTAGGCCAAGCAGCATCATCTAAATTGAATTACAGAGCAAATGTGAATGCCAGCTACAAATAACTGCAACTGAACTATAAGCTGAAAATATTTAACCCTGAAGATTACAGGAGAAGGTTAACAAAGAGATTCCTCTGGTAACTGACTTAACGTCGATATAAACAGCCCTCCCTCCACACTCCCCAATTTACCAAGGAGCCAGAAGTTAACAAAAAGAGAAGCCCAGCCACCAGATGGTGGATGTTTTTTAAAACCCACACATGCAATGGGCTCCAGAGCAGATGATGTTATCCATGTTTTGAGTTCAGTACTAGTAATGGGAAACCAACATGTCCTTCCTATTTCCTCTTTTTTTTTTGCTGGTGCTTCCCTGCCTCCTCCGTCTGCCAGCAGAGGGGAGAGGGCTGTAACTGAAGGCTCAGAAATGGCCACTTCTCCCAGCCCAGCAAGGCTTCAGTCCCTAAACCATCGAGTCTTTCCCTTTCTCCCTTCCAGTCCCTTTTTAAAAGCATCCCCAACCCCTGCCTTGTCCTCTAGTTTACTCTCAAAGGTCAGTTTACGACACTAATTCCCCCTCCACTAAGAACATGCAAGGACATGACAATTAATCTCTTGGAACAGTTACAGGGACAACTTACACATATACCAACATTACCTTTTTGAATCTAATTTAAGAACTGTTCGTATGTCCTATCTGGTTACAGTTTACATTAAAGCTTTACTTTGGAGGCTTCAGCCCCCTCAGTTATAACCACTTCTCAAATAGTGGATTCAGAGCTGGGCACGAAAGAGACTAGTAAGGAGATATTAAAAGAGATTTGCCACTTCCAGAAAAGAGCTTCTATGCTGGCAGAAACATCTCCTCTAGAGAAAGATTTATAGAATAATTTTCACCCCCTCAGTTGTGCCAAATACTAAATCAGCTGGTTTGGCTGCCAGGCTCTGAGTGTAAGGGGGGGAATCCAATTAAATGATAATTAAAAGAGTATAAAATTGGGTTGCTAATTGAAAGCAGAAAAACCAGTAAGTCACTTACTGCCTAATAGTTTTACTCCGAACAAAATGAAAAAAGTCTGGACTAGTTACTGTCACTTTCATTTAAAGTACACTCTGACAGTACCAATGAAGCCAATTACTGCAATGTTTCATACAAATCAGACATGCCACTGCACAAGATCTGTTATTAGGCAGTTTCTGCTAAATACATTTGGTATGCTATCAAATAGTTAAGGAACCACCCGCTTAGAGAAACAGCATCAGTATTTTACTCTCCTGAGACAGGGAGGATAGAGGGCTGAAAATAAAATGGTACTTTTCATTCTTATTAAACACCAAAGTAAAACCAGTTATGAAAATGCTATTTGCAATAATACTGTTTTTGCAGGACTGAATTAGATGCCATTATGCTCTAATGCTTTGGTTTGGTAAGTAATTTGAGCAATTTAAATCTTTACCTAAAACTTACAGCAAATTGAAGGAAAATCAAAATAATCTAAAAACCCAGATGGACATTTTTAGCATCCTTTAGGCACAGTTGTGTGACTAAACAAGCAACAACACATACAGGCCTAAGACCACGCCTCCTCCAAAAAAGTGTTTTCTTGATTTTACGGTTCCTCTGTCCTATCATAATGTAGAGCTATCCAGAACTGCAGAAGGTGTACTACAAATAAGTTCCCTTTTAGTAAATTTCCAGCTTTACAGTAAGGTTCACTTTTCTGTGTATTTCCAGACTTCCTGGTCGCCAGACACTTAGTAGTACAGCAGTTATACACTAGTAGGTAACAAAATCCCAAAGCTTTACATCTCTTTCATAAGGAACACAACACTAGCCAGAAGCTAAGGAAAAAAGAAAACACACTTCTGTTGCTTGCGACCATTGGGATGTTAATTCATAACTGAATAAACTGGTTTTAAAGCAACCTTAATCAATATTTGGAGGCTTGAGATGAAAAGTTATACTACAACAATTTTGTCATCAGTATGGAGCTTATGGGATGGACACACACATTCAAAGAGGGTCCAGAGGTTGCTCTACCAACCTCTACACTAGTCATTCCTTGAGGGCTGTTGTCAGGAAACACTGCAAGAACACCACATCCTTAAGCACCAAAACAATTTCACAGTGTCAATATGAGAAATAAAAAAAATTTTAAAATGGTTATAGTACCTTTATTTGATTGATTTTGCCTGTAGAAAAGCAATGCTGGGAGAGATAAAGCTGATATAACCCTGATGTACTCAACAATACAGGAGAAAGAACTTTGCTTGAAATAAGCAGTTAGTTTACTTTTTTTTTTTTAACACAAAGTAGCTTTAAGAGATACCTCCATTTTGTAATAATAAAAGACAAGGTGATGAGATACATCTCCTAAAACCTACTCGCAGTAAATTGAATGTAAAGGGAGAATATTGTTTTGTTTTCTCAGAATCACACACTCTCTTCCCAGCTTAACATGAAACACTGCAGGCAGATTGGTGCTGCTTTCAAAGTGTAAGTTTTTTGAACAATGTAATTGAGTGATAGGTTTTCCCAAAATGTAAGAAGCAGATTGCCAGTATGCATAAATTTGCCATGCTCTATTTCTCATTCACAAGACACGGTCAATGAACAGGATCTGAGGTGAATTAGTCCATTTACCTTGCTACTCCACTCACCACCATTTTTGGAGATAGCATTTCAACTTTATCCCTTTTGCAAAAGTTGTTTCTTTCCCACTGTGTCTTTCTTTAGTTTCTCAACACAAAAACATCTGCAAGGTTACAGAAGGAACTTCCAGACTAGTTTTAAAAATTGTTATTAACATAAAAGCGGTAGGATTCATGTAATAAACAAGAAGATGAGCGTAAAAGAAAGTTGAGAAGCATTTCAGTCTATTAATTTGGATGCAGAGACAGCAGTATTTTCAGTGAAGTATCACCTGATTTGTGAAGTTGCATTAGCTGAATACTAAATCATTTTATGAACTGACACAAATATTTATGTAATGTAGTAAATATCAGACGAGAATGATGCAGATACCTGTGTACACACAGTTCTGGAAATCCAGCATGAGGGATTATTGGAAGAATCATTTTATTGACAGCTTGCATAAGGCACAGCTTGTAATACAGCCCTGGTTTCTGTACCTTTTGTGGTGGTGTCTGAGCCGAGAAAGAGACAGATGGCAATTCACATCGTACTGGGCTCAGCTCCTCATCTTCCAACTATGGAATGGCTGCCACCTTTTTGATCCCTGTCACTGGTGCCCACAATGCCAGTGCCACCCGCAGCATTATAAGCTTTCCTCTGAGCTTTACACAGTAAGTGGCACCGAGTGCTCAAGTGAACCCGGCATGAGGCCAGCTGAGTTCCCAACGCTCAACTAGCCAGGCCTCCTACCTTATCCTTGTCAGGAGCTGTTCAGCACAACAGCAGACAGTTATCAATAAAGCTGGGCTGGCGCTCGCACCGTTAGACAATGACACTTTAGACCAGTCTTGCTTCCGGCTCTAAAGAGAATGGTATTACAGTCAAACTCCAGATTTACTGTTTCTGATGGAATCTACCCTTGTCTCACAGAAGTAAACAATCATTCCGTCATTATCCTTACAGCTATAGACACAGCTATAACCTCATACTGAAGTCTTGGTGGTTCTCTGTCAGTGTATCTAGGTCAGTGCCACAATTCATTTTTAGAAATGTACTTCTCCAGCTGAAGATGTTGGATATGCGCCGTCTCATAACTAGTTTCACTTTTGGTTTTATTGAATGGAAATCTGCTTCTAACAGCTTCCTGTAACGTTTCTGTAAATGCTACTGTCATGTTTGGTGCTGTGAACATCAAACTGTGAGTTTGTTAGTAAATAGAAGTAGTGAGTTTGTGAGTAAATAGAAGTGAGTTATTTTAGCAATCAGACTTCTCTTTCTTTTGTTAAAGGAAAGCAACAAACTATTTGCAGACACTCCTATTGCCTTTCCATGTTATCTGAAATCCTGCTAAGCACAAGAGTATGGTTTAAAAGTTAACTTCTTCATTGTGTACTACTGGCAGAAATTTCAGATGACTATTCCAAAATATCAAAAAGCTTATCTGTGTGTAAGAAACACCAGTTCCATTCTATTCTGTACCCTCAAGTCTTCCTTAGGTAGGTGGGAGACTAGTAACACACACCAAAACACTCCTTTTTCTCTTTTTACCCCCCCTTCTTTTTTCTTTTTTAAAGGCCGAAGTCTTGAACTATATCAGCACAGCCTGTAACCAAGGCCTCTCTGTCCATCCTGAAGACATCTTAGTACAATACACAAAATACTTGCTTTGTTTGGTGCTGGATGCCTTTAATTTAAGTCCAGGCACAACAACAGTGGCACTTTTGTGGGGTAGGAAAGGATCACACCACTCTATTCCCAGCTAATAAATGATCATCTCAGCAACACGCTATTGCAGCTGCAAATAAACACTAAACCAAACATACAGCATGCAAGGCATAGAGCAAATACAGACACCTGAATAATATGCAGTGCTACATGCTTTAAACGTTAGAGTAGGAAATTAAAAGACAGCATACCTTAGATCCTACTTCTCCTGGACTGAGAGAGAGAAAAGACAGACTTCACAACACCGCAGTGTGATTTAGCTGAATTTTATTTTCAAGCACTCAACTCCAGTGTTAGGAACGACTGCCCATAACACGCAGACTTCAGAGTTGTGCTGAAAGGAAGTACCTCCTCTTTCACAGAGAGACCACGAGGGGATCTGAAGGCAGACTCTGCTGGAATGTCAGAACACTGCGTACCAACCCTGCTCTGCAGTAAGCTGAGCACAGGAGAGCTGCCTGTGACACCGTCTCACCAGTGTCTCTGACGACTCAGAAGGGAGGTTTTGGTTTTCAAAATGAATGGCTTTGTCCAACTGCCACAGAAATTCCATCCTCCCAAAAATGTCATTTATTAAGGGACATTTGCCACAAAGCACAGAAATGAGATGCAACTTTTCAGGAGGAAGGTAGGGGCTAGTCCAACACCTGGCTGGAAATTAACACATAATCAAGGAATTAGAAAAATTCTGCTATAGTAGAAGTGGAATTTTTCTGTGAAATCTCCTGATGCTTTCTTTAATAAAGTAAAGCAAATCAAACCTGCCATTTGTTTCACACTACACCTATTCATATGAAACTGATAGTTTCCAGGGTCAGCTACTCCAGCAGGACATACTATCCTGAAAGACAGAACTTACAAAGCACTGCATTGTGACACATTACACTACAGAAAACCCATACAGAAAGCACTGGGAATCCAAAGCGAGAACTCTGTCCCTTCTGTGATTTTCATACCAAATGAAAACCCCTACCAAAAAATCTGAGGCTAGGAGTGGAAAGAACAACCTCAACGCAGAGTTTGATATGTACACAGTTTGTCTATTCTAACAAGCTCATACAGTTGCAATTTTGCTGTTAGTACAATACAGTCCCTATTGCTAGTGCCTCCTTGCATAAGCCAGTCCTCTGTGATGTCCAGTATGAACTAGTGCTGAGTAAACCTGGTACTCTTTTATGTTTAATGTAGAATGAGAACTAGGAAGTTTTATAAAGAGCCAGGCCTGCCTCCATGTCTTGAACAAAGGAAGAAATGTAAAGACTGAGTATTTCCCTCAAGGTGCATCTGTTTAAAATTGGAACAGTTCTACATATTTTGCTAGCTAACTTCAAAGCACGCTACTGCAGCACTAGTTCTACAGGACAGACTTCTATGAAAAGAGCTGTTAAGACCTTCTGCCACCTGGAATAGTAGCAAATTGCTGCTTAAGCTACTACTGAAGTGAAAACTGAAACCAGTTGCTCCCAAAGAGAGCTAACTCCGAAAGTTCTCATAGTTTTAACCATACTTGAACTTCAATACAGGATGCTTTCCAAAAAGAAAACATATTTAAGAAAAGGATTGATTTTTACCTCTACTCATGGGGCTTAACTCCACTAAGCACATATTAGTATATGTGAGTATGTATAATCCTGCTTTTCTCTTAACCCTCCAACCCCAAAAAGCAGGAACAGTTCTAGTTTCAAAATGTTTCTTTGCAAGTATGCCTCAGGTATTTGAGGCACTAGATAAAGGAACGAGTGATTTATGAACACGCCTATGGCACTTCAAAAAACTGCAAGTGTGACAGCTCACATTAAAGCAACAACAAAGTGTTCCCAAACAGATTCCCAAATCAATTTCATGAACACATCCCCAGATTCCTAAAGCATGTAAATATTTTACACAAAACTTCTGGAGTTCTGATCTGTTTACACATAGGCCCTCCTACAAAGAACCCCTTGCTGACTCACTACTCCACAGCACCATCGAGCAAAAGGAACCTATGGCAAATGTCTGCTATGTAAACAGATGTTAAAGTCTTGCATCCTAACTCTTCATCTGCTGGATTAAACTAGCTCCTGTAAACTTCATCACAGCCTTAGCTTGTCCCAGGGAGCAGAGGACTGATCCAAACTAGGTCATGCTTTACTTCAGCCATTGTTTCTTGCTTAGGTTTTCCTTCTCTCTGTGCCATAAGCCTGTCAGTTACCCAGATTCAGAGATCTATCGTATCTAAACCCAGCATGGTTAGAAAGCGAAAGTGACTTGCACTACTGCTACTGCAACTACTGAAAAGCAAAACAAGATGTGATCACTTAATCAAGGAGGTAAGCTGAGCTCACTGGTGATAGGCAAAGGGTTATTTACTGTATCACAAGACAGCATCAGTCTTCATCTCCAAAGTCCAGCCAGCTGACTCTACAGCATCAGAGTACCACATCTTACTGAGATCGTCATATTCAAAAGAGAAAACACACTTGAAAGGCAAACATAACAGCTGGCTTTCTTTCAGACCCATATACAGAAAACATTACCAATACAGTTTCTTTTTGTACAAACGCTGAAAGACCCACATACAACCAAACCCCATACATACCAATTTAAAGTCTTGGTAATCTCTTCTCTTACATCCCAACCCAAAGTCTATAGAAGAAAGCAAAGACTTTGTAGAACAAGTCATACGACTGCCTCAGTCATTCCCAGATGAACACAAGAGTTCATTGTTAGTCAACTACGAACATTCACATCAAAGTTCAAGAGGAGGAGCTTAGCAGGGCTGATTCAGAACAGCTACATTTCATTCTTCTGAGCGCAAAGTTGTAGTATTTCCCATTGTTTGATTTATTAATATAATCAAATTCCGCTAATGAAGGAAATGATCAGATATGATCATAAAACGTAGAAAATACAGTGGAAGCACTAGTAGAAGCAAGAGCCAAGCTAACGTCCACACAGAAGAAACTCATACTTTGGCAGGATCACGTCAACTCAGGCAGACATCTAGGCAGGAAGAGAAGAACTCTTATTCAAGAGAAAAGCTGGAGATACTGAGAGCACCCTTCTCCCAGCATACATGTCTAATATAAAAATTCATCATTCAAGACTGCAAGGAATACAAGTTTCTGAACTATCCACATGCTAGGGGCAAGGACTGTTCGCCTCCCACCTTTCCCTCCTCAGACACTAACACTTCCTCCTCAACATGGACCTTGCTGCCTTCCTTCCCCTCTCCTGTTTCCACATTTGGCTATGTCAAAGTCTGTTTATTCAGAAGCTGCTGAAGCACTGCAATTTTAACCAGTGGAGAATGTCACAGTTCTCAGCCAGGAACCTGTCTAAGAGCACATGAGAAAACTGCAAAGACTAATTTCTGATTGCAGATTAGAAGGCTGGTTTTGGCTTAAAATCTCAGATTTGAGCTTTTCTGTTAGAGAAACTGCTTTCTTCAAAGCATTTCTGCACAGTCAAGACTTTTAAAAAGCTCCTTCTGGTTTGTTTCTAAAGTGATACTCAATGGCAATTCCAAGTCTTCCTTTCAAATGTATTTGTTTTTCACATTTTACTTAAACAATTTAACTGTAATCTGATAAATGTCAAGAAGTCTGCTTAGGTTTGAGAGCTGCAGAAGTTGGCAGTCTCCAGAGCCTACTCTGTCCCTCCTTGTGTTACATACTGTAATACTGATTAGCCAAATATCAAGAGTTCAAAGAAAAAGCCTTCCGATTTTGTCATTTTCTGTGAAGCATTTTCTATTCTGAGTAATGCTGAAATTAAATACGGTGGCTATTCACTCTTGCCAATACTAACGCCAAACCAAGCTGGGACTCAATGACATCTGCAGCGATGCACACGTTTGGGAAGCACGTTTTGAGATGCAGAGCTACAAGATTACCAGAGAAAAACCACAGCCCAAGGATATTGCGCTGCCCCAGTGAGATTAAGCGTTTATGTTCTCAGAGGCGTACGCCACAAGTAACTTTCCTCAAACTGAAGGCCTCATTGAAGCTGACCCATTATACTGATGCCAACAGAACCAGAACAGCATATTGCTGGATACTTTCAGATCTGCTAGGGACAACTTTTCGTCTTCTCCCTTTGAGGGACTGGACATCTTTGAAGTTTGCTAGTCTCACAGAGAGACCAGACTTTAAGATGTAAGGGTTCTTAAGAATGCATACAGGAAACATTTCCTTTTTATTCCTAAGGACTGTTTTGAAAATATATCTTGAGGCAGTTTTGATCTAACTACTTCCCTTAAGTATTCTTCTGCATACACCACTGATTACTTTGATCAACCCCTTTGTATTCTCTCCCCCATGCTTCTTCCCAGCTGGATTATGGCAAATACATGTAATGTTTTCTCTTTTGAAGCAACTGTCATGTTTTTGCCATGTTTTTGTTGGCTCTTCCTGGCTTACTAGTGCTGCTGGACTCAGTTGTTGACTCAGAGTGAAAACAGCTTCCTATTAAAAGAAATTAACACTTCTGAAGCTGTCTGTTCTACAAGCTCCACATCAGGAATCTGGTTAATTATTCATGAAGACTAACTGAAAGCAATTCCAAAACAAACATGCATGTTGTATAGTTGTTCTGCATTTCCGAAAAACTCAGATGTTTCAGTTGCTAGTTTTTATTTCATTTTGGACACTAATCCAATTAAAGTGAAAAATGTTACATAGGCCAGTAATCATCAGTGAGTTTTAGAGTGCAATGCTGGAGTTCTGATCTCCAAATGAAATCCACCTTGGAAAGCATTCTTTACTGTTTCTGCTATAGCCCAGAACACGCTCTTCCCACATTTCCAATATTAGAGAATCAGACTTCAAAGACAGATACAAATGCAAAAATCCCACTTCTACTTCAGATTTTAGAATGACTTGGAGCATTAAGAAGATTGCCCCTTCTTAGAGATGATTGTCCTCTGAGACACTGTTTTTGTCCTTACTCCAAAGCAGGCAACAGCCAGCAGACTTCAGCCAGGCCCTGGGTAGGTTGATAAGACATTTCCTGAAATTAGAGTATGTCATGCAGACATCTGTCCAGCAGTTAGGGCAAACAGATAAATATACTCTGGAGCACGTAAATTCAATGCAGAACTAGATAATCCCATCCAAATATTCTCATTTAGTGGAACAGATCTTTTCTTCTTACAAATGATCTCAAATACTTTTGCCCTTATGTGATAGGGACTTTCTATTGTTGTTGTGTTCGGGGTTTTAAAATTTTTTTTCAAGAACATTGCAGCAAAGCTACTTATTGTTAAGTCTTCTATTTACTACTCCCTTATATGTAATCCAGTAGCATCTACAGGTCCGAGGAAAAAGAGACCCTGGATTACATTTCTAAGAAGTTCTTTTAAAAACTTCTCCAATAAAACTTACTGGCTGCTAGAAGAAAACTTGTAGATTTGATGAAAGTTCTATGCTCTCTCCACCCCAACCTGAAACAGAATCTGACAGCCTAGGACAACACATAATTTTTTAGATTCAATAAATTGCACATATGAACAAATACAATAGTAGAAAAGCACTGACCATACATTATCAGCTGATCTTTGACACATGGTTACTTGAAATTTTCTAACACTACTGTACTGGACTGCCCCTTAAGTATTATTTGTATGTCTAAGGATTGGTCAATCTAGAGAAGAGAGGGCTTAGGGCAAATCTCACCTATATAAATACCTAAAGGGAGGGTGCAAAGACAACTGGAGCCAGGCTCTCCTCCAGTAGTGCCCAGTGGCAGGACAGGAAGGAATGGGCACAAGCTGAAAAGCAGGAAATCCCCTCTGATTGTCAATAAACACTTTCACTGTGGTGACACAGCACTGACACAGGCTGCCCACAGAGGTTGTAGAGTCTTTATCCCTGGAGATACTCAAAAGCCATCTGGACATGATCCTGAGCAACCAGCTCCAAGTAGCCCTGACTGAGCAGGGGGGTGGACCAGCTGACCTCCAGAGGTCCCTTCCAACCTCAACCATTTCCATTTTGTTCTTCTGTGAAATTAGGGTTTAGGCCTTAGCTCAAAATGTTGCTTCAGAGGTGGAGGAGATACAGGTCAGACAAAACTAGATTTCTGCTATCCATAGGCACAGATGCCTGCGGTCTAAGGTTTCAAGCTGTCTGAAAGGCTCAGCCAGCTCATTTTAACCTCAATTTGATTTGTCTGACCTTGCAGCAAGATGTTCCACTGGAAAAACACACAACCCAATTTGAATGCACAGCAGAGGATACATCCACAACTAATAATGTTCTTGCCATTTCCAGAAAGGTATACTACTGACAATACATGGATTACCACATTACCTAGAGGAGGTATACTATTATCTTGACAATTCAAGATTATTCCCCGCCAGAATGACAAAAGCCTTGTTCATAGGTGTCCCATTAGTATACATCTATCAGGTCAAACACACCAAGTTCCTGCAGATGCTTTTCTGCTGCTGTAGCCCTGCACAAGGCCTAGAGGCTGATGCTCTGACCAATTACACACAATATTTCCAGACAAGATGAGAGTAGTTTTGTTCTCTCTACCCTTTATCCCACTATAGTTCTTGACTCAAAAAAAGGGATGTGCAATAGCAACACTATTATATTTCAAGATTAACAAGAAGTTGTATTTCTATTTAAAGGTCAAACAAGCTTTTGTTGTGGAAGCAGCTGGCTTTGGCAACATGATTTCTCTGAAGCAGATGAAAAAGTTTACAATCTGCTTCTATGTTAAAAAGTACCCCTACACTATGAATGTACACTGCAGACCCCCTTCAAATAGGCATCCTCTAAAGCCATTCTCAAAGTCTCCTAGCGTACCTATGGATCCAAGAGTTATTGCACTGATGTCCACATTTAACGTTAATAATGTAGCACTGACAAGCACGAGAGGAGGGAAAACATTCCTATTCAAAAACAACTGAGTTCACATTTATCTTACAAATGGCTTAACGTGAAGCTATGCAAGCAAATAAGCACATCACAGGTGTCACTCCCAAAGACAAGACATTCAGATGAGGGCTATGCCTAGAAAGCTGGGCATCCTTTTATACCAGACTCATCAGGATATTCACAACAAATGGATACACTTTATTTGTAAGAGGGCCTCTAGCTTCCCATTGCTTTGCAGCAACATTCAGTTCACTATAAATAGAGCATAATTTGTTTTGTGTGTGCTAATCAACCAACCTGGATAGCATGGGCCTGTATTTCCCATTTGCACATAACATCAAACACATTTATTATTAAAGTGTATTATTGCTGCATTTCAAGGAGAGTGATGTTAAGAACAATACAAGCAATACAGACAAAGAGTTTACTAACATTCCTTTATGAACAGGCATGGCATGTACCTTCAAGGAAAACTACAACACCAGTGATTTACTCTCAGGGCGTAACTACTTTCTAAACACAGCTCATTTTCCAATTCTAGTGATATCCTCAGTGACTCAGCAGCTAGCATTATACAAAGGTATTTCATCACTGGACAGCAGAGCAAGCAGAGATAACACACTTCTGAATACTAATATTAAAACAAATAAAGCTTTTAAAGTCACTGGCTGTTCGGGGGGGGTGGTGGGGAGAGAGAGGCCAACAAATACACATTCGGTCACAAGATTAAAAAAATCAGACAAGAGGTCAAATTCCACAATTGCTTACCTTGACTTTAAATAATGGTATCAGCTCTAATGAGTCAGAATTAAAAAAAAACCTGCAAAAAGCAGTTTTAGTTGAAATACCATGATTGTGACCTGGTGAAGTTTAGGTTGAAAACAAAACCCACAATGGACAACACACTCTTCCATAAGCACTAACACTGTCTAAATGGGAAATCATCCATTTTGTCCTTCATCGGTAGAACACTCCTGTATTTCATGGAACCAGAAGTTACTAAAGTAAGCCAACTAAAAAAACTAGAAAGAAGAGCAGAAAAGTTTAGACTCAGTCAATCTCCTTTAGTCAAGGAAAGGCTACACGTGGACAGCTTACTAGCCCATAAGGCAAGAGGTCTGGTATTGCTGATGTTTAAGGAAGCCAGCAAAACTAAAATATACTAAAATCCCATCATATGACAAATTTAGGATGATTTGACAGCTGTTAAGTGACACAAAGCTTCAAGTTATGTATGCTACCCAGAAACACTGTCTTTAGAACACCTTCACACAAAATACATGTATAATAAAGAGTTAAGTATTCTGTCTCCCTCAAAAGCACGTGCTGATACCCAGTACTGGATTTATTTTTCATATGTGTAGAAATTAATTTTGAAAATTAATATTCTAAGAAAATAGCTTTTATCAGACTTACATAGGAAAAAAAGGCCTTATTTTCTTATATATTAATTTCTCATAAATTAAGTTTCAAGAAAGAGAGGTCAAGAAGAACAATACATCTCCAGAGAATTAGTAAATGTGTGTGACCACAGTTATCCAGTTCAGTGTTCTGATGTTTTATGCAGCTGAGACAAAGCCAGACCACTCAGCCAGACTGTGGCTGCAGTCAATTATCTTATACACTTGCATGCAAAATCCCAGCAAACAAAGTTACCAGGTATGGTGCTATGCAGAGAAGGTTCAGCCTTATATCCTGGTTTTTTGCTACTTCACTTTTTTCCTGAAGTGTTACCAGTCTTTAGCTGACAATACACTAGCTGGCTGGGAGGTAACAAGTTTTAGAACTCTACTGTTCAACCATTTTTCCAAAACACATCAGGTGCAAATTAAGCCAGAACATGGAAAACAAGCTGATCAGTTTTACATGCCATGACAACATCACGATGACATCAGAAGAATAAAAGTGTGCACCTTTTCACTCCAGTTTGTTTTCCAAGCATGAGAGGAAAACAAACAACATTCTCATAGCACTAAGTAGTGTAAACACTTAGAGAAAATATCCATGTTATACATTTCTTCTTCTGTTTGTCTCCATCAGCTTGGAGACAAGATAATAATTCTGCAGATATATTCATATAAAACAGAATTCCTAATTCATATTTGAGAAGCTTACTCTATCAAGTACTATTCCATTAAACTTGATTGCTGCTTGGTTTTTTCTCCCTGCAGCCTCAGCTAAGACTGTTTTCTCGATGTTTTTGCATTAAAAATTAACTACTCAAACAAGTGGTAGACAAGACCTTAGAAGCAAACCTCAGAGCAGGAGCTGCAGAAGCACATTAAGGAGGAGTCTCATTTCAAACCAGTATGTTTTTACACTGTGTTTCCCCAGAGGCTCATGAATGGATTCCAAGTTAGTTTACACAAGGCTGCTTAACAAGAACCACCAACAAAACACACATCTACAGGCCAAGCTTTGAAAAAACATTAGCCCTCTATGGAAAGTGCAAGAACAAGTTAGCAGTGGGCCTCCAGTTGGGCTACACAGTGAGCAGCAGGGAATGCCTTCAGACAAGCTGTCTGACCAGCTTCCGTGCAGGCTCTTTGAGCTACAGGTCAGCAAGAGCTTCTCTGCTGCTAGAAGCCAGTATGTCACTCTGCGCACTTTGAAGTTAACCTCTTTCCTTGTAGCTGGTGATATGCTGTATCGGCAGTCTTGAAGAAAACAAACAAATAAAAAACTGAAAACCCCACAAAACTACCAAAAAAGTCTCCAGAGCTGGGACCCTGCTGTACTAGAAAGACCAGAAGTACTTGCTTTTTACCCTATAGTAACATCTGAGCGTCCATCTGTGAGCCAGAACCATCTTTCACCCAGAAGCCTTTCCAATACAGCACTTGACCAAGGATCTTATCAACTGCTTCAAAACCTATCAAGTGGTTCAAAAAAAGCAGTCTGTCAACATACATAATACCCTTTCATAAAAGAACAGCAGTAATATTTACTTATCTTTCCCCTGAATGAAGACTCAGTATTTCTTATTTTAAAAAGCTTTTGTCTGAGCTGCTGCTTAGCTTCACTGCCCACTCTGGTGACCTACTGAATCTTGGCTGCTCTAGGAAAATCTCAGAAAAAAGCAGTTATGTTCTTTAACTCCCCTACCTCTGAGACACTTTAGACTTGCTAAACTCCTGCCTCTATTGGTAAGGACATTGTCTTCACAGATCTGTAGTTAGCTTTATACCTGCTAGGCTGCAGCACACTGGTGGAAAAAAATGCTTCCAGAGAAAGAACACTATGCCACTCACAAACATCCCACTATTAAGTTACTCCAGCTTTAATATCTTCACTATAGAGCTTAAGCCCAGATGAAAGATATGTGCATACAGAGAACCCAAAAATCAGTACAGCAAGAATCATCACGGCATAAGTAGAACTGTCGACATTCTAGCAGGAGAAACAACCTTCCAAATGACTTTCCTGTCGGTAGCTTTGTTCTCTTATACACCGTGCCTATACAACACTCCACAACACTTTATATCCTGTGCTCCTCTCTGCATAAGGGAAAAATACCAGTCTCCACCAGGGAGCCCATCTTAGCATAGAGAACCTTCCAATGAACTTGCCACTTTCAAACAAGATTCGAGCTGCGCTAGGTATTTTTAGTACATTTCTACTCGTTTGGAGGAGAAGGGAAGAAACAGGGTCAAGTCAGTTACCGACCCAGAGTCAATGAAGCTTTTCTTGACGCAGGTATACCTCGATTCTCTCAACATCAAACAGCTCCTCCCATGTTCAGTCCAATTGTCAACTGTCTGCAAACTGTTCTTCTTGCCACAAGTGTACAACCTGAACAACATTCCAGTTGTTCAGGGCATTGCCTACAGGCCTTGACACACTGAGGTTTTCCCTTGCTCTCCACTACTTTCAGAAAGAGCTGAACAGAATGGACAACTAATTCCTTTGTGCTCCAACAATTGAAAGGAATGAAAATAAAACTTAAAAAATAGGGCTGTCACTTGTTTCTAAGCACAAAGAGGAAAGATTAGAGAAACAAAGGCACTGGTTTTACCACCTGAGGGACTATGGACTCTATTGTTCTAGGTCTAGTTCAAAAGCCAGCCAATACATGATCCCTTACTAGACCTAACTCAGGAATCTTATCATTAACCTCTTTCTTAGCTTCTCTGATTTTGAGTCCCTCACCCCTCTTCATCTCTCCCTCCCACACACCAGAGGCTCCCAAGACCTTATAGAGGTTAATGTAGCTGATGATATTGCCAGGTGGAAGAAAAGGACTGCTGATGGATGCCAGGACTTCTCTAGCAGATTTGCTCAGGATGCCTTTATCAGCATTTCTCCCTTAACTGCAGAGTGTCATCACTGCTCACCTCACCTGCACCCCCACAAAGAAACAGATAATAAAATTTCTCATTAAGGAGTCATCTGGACATAGCCTACAGGCACCTTCTTCATTCAAATACAGTAAGGTAGGAAGAAGGTCTAACTGATAACAGCTATACTCATACCTGTCTCTCAGAAGACAAATCAGAAATATATTAAAAGACAACTATTTGTATGCCAAAGAGCATGCACGCATTCATTCACAAGAACACACACACACCCCCCTAACCTTTAGACATTCAATTATGTTTCCAAGAAATCTGAAATAAACTAAGGCAGTACACTGAAATTCCAGAGACTGGTATTTACCAGTTAAACTGTGTGCACATTTTTTATTTACAGGATGTACATACAAGAGATAGCACATTATGCCATGCTAAAGATAATTCAGTTCAAGGACTATGACCCACAGTATTTCGATATTAAAAAGATTCTGTAGAAGTGACAAGCTTAATTTGTTATGACAAATTCTTCATAGTTGAATATACAACTCATTTAACGCAAAAAGTGAAGAAACCTTTCCTGAATTCATTATATCATCAGCTAAGGTTTTTCACCAGCTCATAAACAAGTCCCCTTTTTAAGACAAACTAGAAAGAATGACAACACCTGCAAAGGCAGAAGATCAAAGCCACAAACAGACTACAAATAAAACCAGTTTACAACTGCTATCTGTTCTACACTCCTGCCATACGAGCTCTTAATTTGCTGTTTCATATAACCCTTGATGGTAAAAGTGAAACTTAAGAGCCAAGATACTTATCTGCACACTGTATCTAGCACTGGTTAGTGAAGAAGCAAGGTAAGAAAAGGAAAAAGCTGATTTTTTAAATAAATAAATTTCTTTCTATCAATTTCGCACAGCTTCAATACAGGTAGTTCAAGCACTAGAGATTAATTTTAAACTCATTCAGAAGATCTAGCAGGGAGAATAGCATGAAAAGAACCTTAAGTTCAACTCCTTCTACAAGTACATAACTCAGGACACAAAAATTACTAGAATCAAACTGCTTTAGAAATGTAGGTTCTGATATTTGCAAGAAGTAGTCCAAGGCAAATACTGGTTTGAAACACTACTTACTAACCTTGTGCCAAAGTCACTGCAGAAAACGTTTCAAGCAAGTTGTGCTGGCTGGCTCCGACACCAACGCCCCAGTAAACACTCAGATTAAAGCAACCAAGTTACATTCCCTTTTGCCCTCACATGTTTTAACTATTTGGCAAAAAGTATCTGTGCTCGTATCTGCTTGACACTGAAGGGTTCATCCCAATGTCAAGGAGGAAGCATAGCCACAAAACAGCAGCCCCCAGCCCATCACGCACGCTACATACCGCGGGACGACTTCGGGCAGGCACCGTTCCGAGGGAAGCCGCCCCGGTTGCAGCAGTGGTGGCAGCACCTGCCGGGCCAGCACACGCCGCGGGCGGCCCCTTCACCTTGCACCACACGCCGCGGGCTCCGCGGCCACCCCGGCGCGGCGCAGGGCGGAGCAGGGCGGGGGAGTCGCGGCCGCCCCGCGCAGCCGGGGCGCGG
>VYXC01008332.1:1502348-1561289 GCA_013397175.1 Platysteira castanea
GCACCGGGCAGGCACCGGGCCGCGCTTCCCGCGGCCGCTCGGAGCGTCCCCGCCGCCACCGCGCACGCCGAGCTCCTCACGGCGGCACCGGGGGGAAGGAGAAGCGGCGGACAGGTGGAGCGATCGGAGATCACGCTCATGCACCATTTCTAGCGCAAGTGGAAGACGGCTGAAGCTGTCTATTTTAGTGCTGCGTTAGCAATTTCATCTGCAGACTGCGCGATTATGCTACAATTGCCAAAGAACAGTGATAAGTAATGGTAAATAAAGTTTTCTCTAGAGAGCCAAAAGTGTGTTCACTGTGGTTATCCTTACTGAAGTGGGGACCTTCTCCTCGTTAGTCAAGCAGTAGCTTCTGGTATGCTGACAATTTAAATAGAGGGAAAAAGAATTCTCCTTAAAGAGGCAAGATAAAAAAGCACCAGGCTTGAGAAAACGTCCATTCTAGAGACAACCAGACTTCATGGGACATGCACAATGCGGTTGCAAGGTTATGTATATACTGCTTTCGCAATGTCAACAAAACTACAGTCTAAAAATCAACACTGAACAGCAAAGAACAGGACTCTGACTTAAAAAGGACAACAAAGCCGAATGCTGTGGGCTTAAGAACAGTCATGAGCAATTAATGTAGCTTCTTGGAAAGCTGCAAGTCTCAGGAAGAGATTGCAGCTGTAATTTCCCTCATGAATCTTATGGCATCTTTAAAAGCCTGCTCTATACTCCTGAACTTAGTAGTTTGAAATTTAAAAATACCAAGACCAGAAACTCTCCCTGCCATGATCGACGGATTTCACTAGCTATGGTGGAAAATCAAGTTCACACCTCGGCCTATCCCTCTGTGCCCAAATCTATGTGCTTCCAGACTAAAATAAGGCCTCTATTACACCTACTGAGACTATTCAAGTTCAAGTAAGGTGAAATTACAATTTCACCATATGTTTTGCCATACTCCACTCTGGAAAGCTATTTCAGTCTGGCTTGAAGCAAGATGCCAACACAATTGAGGAATACTAACTAACACTATACACCCACTGTTGTAACAATTCCCCTCTCATCTGCAAATGAAGCTGGCAACTTTAATATCAGACTTTCTTAAGGAAAAAATTCAATGTAAAAAAAGCAATGCTTGTTCCACTCTGCTAGAACTTAAGTAAGTCTAAAAGACTCGTGACTAGACACAAAAGGACTTGGAAAGGAATGAAAAAAAAAACAAACCTAGACAATGGAGCCAGTGTTTGTAGCTCACTGTTAAATAACTGGAAGACTAACAGCACCAACACAAACCTCATTTTGAAACCCAGCTTACTGATGACAACAAGAGCCTAACCAAGGGATTATAGTTACCGCAGCACAGGAAGGCAATTTATTCCATGGTACTAGGGCATCCTCAGGAAGGAGGAAAAATACCAGCTCTCCTACTCCAGGAACTAGTGAATTTGACACACATTCCCAAATTGAAGTGTTTGCATTATGTTTAACACTATACAAGATATTTGTTACTGGGAAAGCCAGAAGTTCAACAAATAGCATTTGCACACCCACTAAGCACATGGTCTCAAAAACAAATTCAGAAGCAATATTGTTCAACACTTCAGTTAGCCAGTAAAAAGAAAAAAAATTCCACAAACTAATTTTGTCAATATTTTGACCTTCCAATCAGCAAAGCAACAGCTTTATTGAATTCAAGCATTCAGTTTGAACATTGCAAGCAGTAGCTTGTAACCAAACTGTCTCTTTCCTGAACACCCAAATACTAAGACATCCTTCTGTAGAGACATATACCTAGTCTTTCTCTAGAAGCATGAATTTTCATCCCATTCAGTATGCAAAAGGACAGCTTACCAACAACATGAATTTGTACGGGTTTGTGTATTTATTTTTGTAACAGGTAAGCTGGGAACTAGCCAAATATGCTAAGCTGCTCAACCCTTTATAGACCCACACAGCACAATACATACCCCTTCTTGCTTTGTGAATAGGTTGAGGCACTCAGCCAGAGCCTCACATGTTTCCTGGGATACTTCAGAGACCAGATCAACTTTCTGCAGGAGGGGAGAAGATATTCCTGAAAGCACAAAAACATTAGTAATGTTAGAGGGACATTGTAAACTACAGTATTCTTTTAATTATTCTTTCCTCTAAGTAATACAGACATAACATTCACACTCTACAGGAAGGTTGGTGCATTGCAAGATCTGTGGGAGGGTTTTTTGTTTTTTTTTGCATCCTTTACCTAGTACTGGTATAAGAGGCACATGAATAGATTGAGTTTCTCTTTCAGCATGGTTTAGAAAGCAGAGGCAGTAAGCCATGGCAGCAAGACACTGGAAAAGGGACTAGCCACTTTCTAGATTTTAAAGCTCGGTGACAGAACTTAAATAAAAAGGATACTGCACTGGTTTAATATAAGTTAAAGTGAAAAATTTAGTTTTTTGCCTTCTGCCATGTAATATACAGAACAGAAAAAGCTTACCACAGTGCTCGGTGCAGCTGTAAATGTAAATTTGAAAAAAATAGATGGGGTTGTAGCTACAAGCACTGATCAATTAAAGGGGAAGATCTTATTTTCATGGACTCATCTTATGTGTAAGTAGTACAGCTTTTCACCTCACATCCTGACTTCTGTGACCATTTATAGAAGGGACCGCATGTCTAGAACCGGCAGGAAATCACGAAAACTCAATCAGCTGGTAGAAATTATTTCAGTCAATCTGCAAAGTTTTGTGATGTGCAGCAATTCCTCAGAAATCAAGTAAGCCATTTTCTCAGGAAGCATAGTTGTTGCAATTAAAATAATTGCAACATTTAGTGCCTGCAGACTCCAGGATCACTTGACACCATTTAGTAACACAGGTGCTTCAAGATGATGTCACACCACTGAAGATTGAGAGGTCCATCAGTGACAGTTCCTGAATTTATTTTTGAATTTATACTGCTTATGCAGGACAAAACGCAGTACATATCCACACACTAACTGTGCTCCCATACCAGAGCTCACCACTGACTCGAACTGAGTCTTACAGCAGCTATTAAGAACAGCTAGTGCCTCTAGAAGGAGGGGCAGCACACTGAGTGCAGGAGCCATCTTTATTTGTAATACACAAGATGGATAAATCTCAAAGATACCTGGATCCAGAATAGCACGTTGAAACAGTTAGGGAGAGAATTTTAAGTATCAGGTACCAACATAGCCATTTTTATATTACTCAAATGTTTTTAGGGAAAACTCCACACACACAGAAGGCTTTCTAAGTCAGAAATCTGCACTCTTCTGAAGCCAGAGGATTCAAATACTTTAAAGATACCACAACAATAGGAGAACTGGAAGAACTATAGCAATTGTCTCTGTTGCGACCTATAGAAGTTACACGTGAACCCAGAAACAGTTCACTGACCTAGCAAGTTACAAACATTCATTGGAAGGAAAACAGGAACTTATTACTGCTGTTGGCCAAGACTAGCAGTTTCCACGAACGAGGTAGTATTTGCTTTTGCTTCAGCATGTGTTTTGGTTGTTTAAGTTGCTTATGTCCTTTTTAAAAATGTTCTTTAAAAAAGTACCAACTGTTCTTCAAGTCAGCACGATGGAGTCAGGTGAACTGCCTCTATATCTACCAGAGGGAATTCATCAACCATATACAATTTTCAGACTGGGTTTTTTTGTGAAAAATTCAGTTTTACTGTAATAATAATTACAAAAGATTCACACTCATATGTATTACGAAATGTCACTTTTCCTTGTGAAATAGAGATTTGGTAAAAATTCAGTTTATGAAAAAGACAGGGTAACATCTCAGAGTAATTTACCCCAGTAGCATATGAAGAAAAAGCTGTATTTTGCACTCCTTTTGGAAAGACACAAGTACGAAAGAAGAATTTTTTTCTTCTCAAAACTGGTATTCTACTACAGACTAGGGAACTGTATAGACAAACAACTTGCTCTCTAATTTGAGCTTCATAATTTTAGCCACAATATATAACTAGGGCTCAGGCTCAAAGGACCAACAGTTAACGTGTTCTTACAGAGCTCCTTTGTGTGTTTAATACATGAAAAACTTCTGAACATGTTTAAAGCATTTAATAAAACAAGTATGAATCTCTAACATCTTGATGCCTGTGATATTTTTTAGCAGTTATGCTGCAAAAATCCAGGTACATGTCAAGTATTATAACTTGACATGAAGCCTGAGAAGTTCAAATTTCGCATAGAAGTCATGGCAAAATCTGTGGAATATGTCCCATCATACCATGCCTCCAGTTCCCAGTATAGTTCTGTGATTTCACTGCTCTTTGCACCTCTGAGGAGACACTTACACACTGCAATAAGCTACCAACTACAGATTTTTTTTTTAAAAACCCTGAAAGCGGACCTCTGTGTTATATTTTTACAATACTACTCAATAAGGACTACAGCTAGAGGCAGTTTCATCACATTTACAGCTGCTAATAAAATTTCTTTCAATCAGCATACTTCTTAGTTATTTTTCCAAATCTGAAATCTTAGCTGTTAGCAATTGCTATAATGCTACTTTATTTGAATCTTTTTTGATGGGGAAAACAGTCCTGTATTTTCAAGCTCCTGAAAATTTGATTTTGCGGAAATAAAAGCATTCTGTTTGAAAGAAAAAACTAGTTGCTTGGTAACAAACTACATTTTAAATGAATAAGCTTTACCTTTTGTAGCATCCAAAGATTTAACCATTGCAAGAAAGTCTGAAATCTCTTTACTGAGTCTTTGTTGGCATGCTTGTGCTTTCTGAAAGACAACAAGGATAGCTAGTTCAGAAGTGCCTTGTTCTAAGGAAAGCATTATGTTTACTCTTTACTATAATGAAATTTTAAAATTTAGACAGCATAAAATCTTAACAAAGATTCCCAGTCCACAGACTGACATATTAAAACTGAAACAAATTGCTTAAATTACCTTCAAAGACACACAAGCAAACAGAATATTTATGCACATTTTATTGCTGACCAGATTTTGTTTAATTTAATGTAGTAGATCAACTCCGAAAGCTTTGTTATATGTACCATTTTTGCTCTTTCCCTCATTCTTTATTAGACAGTTTCAAAACCCAGGAAGAACAAGTGCTTGTTTTTTGAGAAACTTAAGGACAAAATAAGCACATTCATAGGTTAACTGATAAATGGCAAGTACAGTGACATGCAGGAACCAACCCCAAGATCATATTTCAAGCCCACATTCAAACCTGGAGGCAGTTATCATAGAATGGCTTGGGCTTGAAGGGACCTTAAAGATCATCTAGTTCCAGCCCCTGGCCCTAGGCAAACACACCTTCCACTAGACCAGGTTGCTCAGAGCCCCATCCAACCTGGCCTTGAACACTTACAGGGATGGGGCAACCACAGCTTCTCTGGGCAACCTGTTCCAGTGCCTCACCACACTCTGAGTAAAGAATTTCTTCCCAATATCTAAACTAAATCCCTCCCCTTCCCAGTTATCCTCCTATCACTACATCTAGTGTGTAATCACTATTACTATTACTTGGCCTGTGTAAAAAGTCATTCCCCTTCTTTTTTTGTAAGCCCCCTTTAAAAATTGGAAGGCTGCAATGAGGTCTCCCTGGAGCCTTTGCTTCTCCAGCTTTCTCAGCCTGTCTTCAAAGGAGAGGTGTTCATTCACTCCCAGTGATCACCTTTGTGGCCCTCCTCTGGACCTGCTCTAACACGTTCATTCTTGTGATGAGGACCCAGAGCTGGATGCAGCACTCCAGGTGGGGTCTCATAAGGGCAGAGTAGAGGGGGAAAATTGCCTCCTGCACCCTGTTGGCCTCTCTGCTTTTGATGTGGCACAGGATGCATCTGGTCTTCTGAACTTTGAGAGCATGGTTATCTATTAAATAATACCATCTTCTGTAGGTTGCTGGGGACTGCCAGTGCCAGTTATCCTCCCACCTCTGCTCTGCCATGAGCTGCTTTAAGTTCTTGTACTAAAAGCAATGGTACAAGCCACTTGGGAGTTTAGCCAGATGAATATTTCTGTACTGCAGTATCAACTTACCCTTAAAATAGACGGTTTTAGAAGTATATGTACGGCAAAAAGCAAGAATCACAGGCTGAATGCTAGAATTACCAAAGACTACTCATTTCCATTGCAGGTATGAGCAGTCACTGTACAGTGCATCTGATGCGATCTGAGGTGATAAAAGATCGTTTCTGAAACACTTCATTGCCTGGTCTGTAGAGCAGAGCTCGATGTGGGTTAGCTGTGGTGACACTGAGACTGGAAGATAACAAGTACAGTACACAAGGCTCCCTCTCCTGGCTGAAACTCTCAACTCAAACAGCTTTTATCTTACAGCAATGCTGGCAAAAGTGAAATCACTTGTGAAAGCCCTGTAGCTCTGATAAACATGCCATTTTAGCCACACAGTCTGAGCAGGAATACATGACAGCAAGCAGTGCAAATACACAAGCAGCATTTCTGCATCCATGGGAGGAATCATCACTTTCAGTAAAAGGTAGGCTGAAGCATTTCAACACAAAACAATATTAATCTGCAACTGCCCAGACACATGAGCCAAGTAAGTATTCAGTACATACTTTCAGAGTGTCCTGTAGGTCTGTAACAGATACTGCATCATCTTCATCATCACTGCTCAGCTGTTCCTGTGCGCAGTAATGAGTGCTATATGCAGAGTGGTCTTCTATTGCTTCCAGCCAACTCTAGAAAGGAAAAAACAGTTAATAAACATTTCAAAGGTCATCTCCAAAACAGAGTATCATATATGCAGAACAACAAAATTTTCTCCTGATATGATTAAGGTAGTCATTAGTAAAATGAGACATCTCAATAGGCAAGATATAAATTGTTAGAAAATGTAACATGTATTCCAGATGAAATACTCTGTGGGCAGAGTACCACAGACTTAACTTATTAACCCTTAAGCACAAATGTAACCCACTCCTCAAGGTCACATAAAAAAATCTTAGTAATTAAAGGACTGTAGGGAATATATTTTGCATCTCTGGGTTTCTGTTCAGCCAGCAAGGTCCCTGTGACAAAGTCTGCCTTCTTATGCATGACAAACTGTGCAAAAAACCTCAGGTACTGTTGTAATTAAGAGGCAGACTCTTCTCCTGTTCATTGGATCACAGAGTGCCTGAGGCTGGGAAGGGTCAGAAGGGTCTGAAGGTCATCCAGTCCAACCCCTCTTCTGAAGAAGGCCCACCTAGAGCTGGTTGGCCAGGACATCCAGATGGCTTTGGAAAATTTTCAAGGATGGAGATTCTACAACTGCTCTGGGCACCCTGTGCCAGTGCATGGTCACCCTCACATTTTTTTCTTATGTCTAGAGAGAAATCCCTATGCTTCGGTTTGTGCCCATTGCCCCTGGTCCCGTCACCAGGCACCACTGAAAAGAGCCTTGCTCTGTCCCTTTCCGCACTTTGTCTCAGGCATTTACACATACAGACAAGTTTCCCTGAGCCTCCCCTTCTCCAGACTGAGCAGCCACAGCTCTCTCAGCTTTTCCTAGTAAAAGTGATGCTCTGATCCCTTCAACCACCTTAATGGCCCTATGGCCCTTTGTTAGGTTCTCTTTAGTATGTTCATATCTCTCTTGCTGTAAGAAGCCCAGAACTGGACACAAGACTCCAGTTGCCTCCAACTCCCCCACCCCAACTCCATTTCTAGTTAGTACACCTGTAGAAGTACAACAGTGAATATACTACAAATAGCTTAAAAAAAAGATTTCTCTTGTCTCAGACCCACCTTTTAAGAAAATATCATTTATTAGGTCATCCGGGAGTATGGTTAAGAGTAGAATTTACCATTAAACATTCTTTTGTTTGGAATAATGAACTATGAAAGTGCAACAGAAGAAGGTTGCAATAGAAATTTACCACATGGAGAAGTTAACGAAAAACAGGAAGTTAGATAACGGCATAATACAGGCACAGAGCTGGAAAACAAGGTAGCACTTATTTTAAAGAAGAGATAATTACAACGGGTCAGTTTTTTGCTGTTTAATCTATAACTATGCTAAAAGATTTAATATCTGCACTTATGCTATCAAGTCCTGATGATCAAGACATGAAACACACTGCTACTAATGCATAACAAGTAGTATGCAAATTATTCATTACAGAAGTTACTGTATTTTAATGCCTTTGATAAAGAGTCATTATTACCTCTCTAGTTTGAGAAGGAAAGCTATTTTTAGGAATCTTGAAACGATGAACAGTGTCATCAAAACATCTGACAGAAAAGAAGCAACTGTCGGTAGATTTTACCTAGAGCAATGTGGAGAAAACACAAAATTGGTACAATGAATCAGTCAGAAAAAATATGAAGAGTAAGCTAAGTAAAAAATTACACTTAACTCAGAAGTTTTTGCCTCAGTCTTGATCCGAGTAATTGTAATTTACAAAAACCTTGGTCAGAACAGTTTTCCAAAGTGTGTCGTTACATCATGAAGAGTACTATAGAGGTTCTTTATGTCTAAATACTATATTTGTATTTATTTGCACCACTTGATTCAGAAAAAACCTCAGCAATGGTTCAAGATCACCTATATTAAGTAATTTGTAGATACTGAAAAGCCAGAGTCACCTTTCCATACAATATGAGTGTATACATAAGTGCAGTTTAACAGAATTTGTGGTGCCAAACTAGGATGGGGCAGTTATAGAAATGTCAAAATTATCCTAAATGCATTTTCCTTAAACACTTCATCTTCCTGTGCATCATGACACCTGGCCTTTTCTTCTCTGTTAACCCCTTCCAGAATGGATTCCCACAAGAATAATGAAAATTAGGGAAGTTTTCCAAAAGTCACCTTCAAAATTGATTAGTCTTTCAGCTGAGATCAGCTTAAGTTATGCAATCAGTCACAAGCAGTCAGGGACAGCTAAGGAGGAACTGGAGCTTTGGCTATTCCAGATCACATGCTTCAAACCAACCCAGTCTGCTTTCAGGATGCCTTGTATGTCTAAATCTTCAAGACTTTAGAAAGCAGTGAAGGAGCTCTATGGCCACTTCACATAAAAGAATACTTTGCTTGACAAGAACAAGCGTTTCTTTCAACAGAAAAAGCTTTCTCCCTATTTTATAACAAAGATCAGGTTACCAATCCAGCAAAGCTTTCATTAACCAGGAATGGAATACAAGGGAACACAACAAACCAACTCAGTAGTTACAACACACTTCACTTCCTACCGTGCAGACAGCCTGTGTTAGATGCTTGCATCCCTGACGATGATCATTATTCACTGCATCAGCTCTTTGAAAGAAGAAGAGATTTAGTAAAGTGAAGACAGGATTTATTTAAACTACTTTTCAGAAATTTAAACACAGAACTAACTTACTGTCTCCGATACCAGGAAAGGACTCCATGTTCCAGAACTATCCAGTACAGTCTCCAACCAAAAAATCGTGAGCTCTAAGAATTTAAAGTGGGAGGGGGGAAAAAAAGGGCCAGATGTACATTTGGTGTGCAGACAGCTCAGTGTGCAGCTGCAGTGTGAGCTGCAGATTGAGCTCTGGGTGGTAGGAGCCTGAGGTGAGAGACCATGAGCTGGCACTGATCCTCTGCTTAACCAAGGGCACAGGGACTTGTGGTGCCAGGAGCCTAGGACTCAGCAGGAAGACCCCAGACTTTCACACACTTAGACTGCAGGGGCAGAAAAACTCAGGGCTTCCTTCATTTGGGTCCCTACTCAGAGGCACCAGCTCAAGCTGCTATTTTGTTATTGCACCATGAATAAAGTAAGGATCCAGACATCTGAGACTCAGCTGTGGCAAACCAAGGGTCAAGCTGGTAAGGAACCTTGTCTGACCGAGTGTGATGAGTTTAGGGAGCGAAGCTGGGCACCCTTCAACTCACTGGAACCACCAACTGCAAAGGGGCTTCGGTGCCCGCAGTTAGAAGTCTCTGGTGGAAGAAGTGTGATGGGCAGAGTGACTCCTGCATGGTCAGGCAGAGAAGCTTCCTTAACACTTAAAACTAGTAAACATTACAAAAAGCTTTTAGGTTCTGCATATCCTGATGATCTCAGCAACCTGAGAATATTTTACTATTGCAGCACTACTCTTGTTTTTGGAATCACCTGAAGATAAAAGTTGAGTCTGCTATTCACTAAGAACTGAAATATTAAAATATTGATTTTTAATGAATATTTTTAATATTCATAAAAATTTAATTTTTAAAATTCTTAATATTACAGGAATTTAATATTTTTAATATTACGGTTTTTTAATATTACAGGAATTGTTGGTCACCACCCAATTCTATTTTATAAAATCAAATAAGAAACAAAACACATTGAGATATCCAGCTAAAACATTTTATCTTCCTCAAGCTCTAGTACACAGCTCCCATTTAAGAACAGTTCCTTGTATTACAGTTGTGATATAGGAAAATTTATGCTGAAGAAGACTTTAAAGATTTTGTTAAGCAACATTATTACGCATTCATATAGACTTTCTTTTAACAAGAGAAAACAGATTCACTTGAACAACACAGAAAAACAAGTTTTAAACACCGAGTGCTACCTTCCCACTAAGTTTCAAAATTTTCTGAAGATGATGGCAAAATATTAGTCACGGTTTTTTTAAGACAATGTATCAGTCATAGATTATCAAAATAATCCATCAAGGAAAGAAAAAAAACAAAACAACATTTTGCCCACAACACAGACAAGGAAAAAAGCCTTATCACAGTGAAGCGTTGCCATAAAAATTACCAAGAAATAGAGATTTTAGGGACTGAGGTTAAAATCAGGGTGCCATGAATCTAGTAGCCACTCCACCCAGCCAGCCCATCTATATATACTAGACTAAATCAAGCCATTTAGCAAATGTATTATTGAAAAATTCCTTCATTCATCAGTTATCGCTGAAATATAGAAAAAGAACATACTGACATACTTCGAAATTTTACAAGCTATTTTAGAAAAGGAAATAAGACATACCTTCCATAGAAGACCTTCATATCGTCTTAGAGGTTTGTTGATAACCTGCACAAAAATTAAAACTCCTATAGTAATAGCTTCAACTAGACAGCTTTGGCATTTTAAATTGATACAAAAGTTCCTACCTTTCCAGTTTTACCTGCCAGTATCAGTTTCATTTCTGCACCTTGGGCTAGATCAAGGGGTGTCTGATCTGTTTAGTAACAAGACAAGGCATGAGAATTTGACACAAATAAACTTAGATGTACTTTAAAATAATTTGACGCTCTTTACCCACCAGTTTGGCCTCCAAATATCTACACTTACTTGGAACTGGGGAACATAAAACTCCTCAGAGGCAGAAGACTAAAAAGGGTTTTGAACTTTAAGCATTGAACTGCCCATCAGAGTTCTACTAACTACAGAAAGCCCTTTGCCTTTACTGATTTAAGTTTGTTTTTAGCTTACAGCTATAAAAAACAGTTTAGAACATTCACAAATACCAAGACAGAAGCATCTTTAAGCAGAGGACAAGAACACAGTTTGCATAACATCTGCATCAAGTTTTCCTTTTTTCGGTTTCATCAGAAGCCTTCTTCTGAGCAGTCACTTTGTCTGGGCCACATTTTCAATCTTGGTTTTTTTTGCTTTCTGTGTTCGGTGTCCAGCATCAAGAAAACAAAAGCCAGGCACATTTCACTGTTAAGACAGTCAGTAAATTTTCTAGAAAGGGGTAAGTTTGGAAAAAAGAAAGCACATACAATCAGCATTTTGCTACAGCTCTTCAGCCTCTTGCAATTTAGTCACTGTTGGCCGTCCTTTATTAGTGATACAAAGCTTGTAAAGCACCATAAGATCTTCCTCAAACACTCCACAGTAAGTAACACAGCTTACAGAAGATGCTGAATTTGTGTCTCCACTTAACATTTAATATACTTTTCATTTGGTACTCACCATTTTTGTTTCTTATTTTAGGATCTGCTCCATTTTTCAGAAGTTTCAATGCACAGTGCTTATGAGCACGGTATGCTGCACAGTGCAATGGCGTGTTCCCCATCTGATCTGTACAGTTGATATCAGGTGGTTTGTGCTTGTTTAACTGGGAAAAAACAAAGTTCTGCTTACTTATCAATCTTAACCCTCCCCAGATGCCACATTCTCTCTTTTGAAAATTAGTTGTTCCTAGCTAGGACGCTTTGGTGTAGATCTGGCAACAAAGAGGGCATTTAACAAGTGTTGTGACAAGGGCAAGGACAGCAACAATCAAACAAGACATTCAGCTAGAGTGAGGAACTTCTGTATTTTGCTTGCTATACTCCTTCCACCTCTGCTGCACAATATGGACACATTTTTCCTGCTCAACTACACAGTGCCAGGGCAAGTTGCCTAGTCTTGCAGTTCAGTCATTTATATGCCAGAATGGCCTCGCCCAATTCTACTGTCAAAAAATCACTGTTCTTCACAGAAGACTCCCAGGCACGGTGCAGAAGTTAGCACAGGCCAGTGCTAAACCCAGAAAAAAATTGTGCAGCCACCAGTTTCAGAGAGTAAGAACTTTGTACTGCAGGGTAGCAGACCTGCCAGTCTCAGCGACAGATATCCTAGGCCATTCAGAGCTCCGAGAATAGGCAATCTGTTACACAAACAGTTTTGCTGCATTCTGAAGTCTATTAAGATAAGAGCAGCTATGTCACCAAGGGAAAAAAGCCCCAACCCAAACTGAGTTTTACTTGCACACAATATAAATGTTTTGAGAAACTGAGCCCGTCAAAGAGAAGGGTCATTAAGCATGACACTGCTAACTACCCTAAAAGACCACTACACTTCTGCTCAAATATGTGGCTACTGGATGCGTACACGGGGGTTGGACTGGATGATCTGTAGAGGTCCCTTACAGCCCAAACCATTTCATGCAATATCAGCCACTTAAACTCACAAGCCAAATGGGAGTGCCTTAATAGAAAGGCTAAACTACTGATAAGCAGCCTTAGGAGACCAGAGTCACAAGTGCATGACAACAATTTTAGAGAAACTAATTTTAAGTATTCTCATTAGCCATATGCTATCTTTGAAAAACTACTCCATAATAACAGAATTCCCATGGCCACAATTTAACATCAACACCAACCACACTACATGTGCTTCAGAAATAGTCCTATGAAGGATGAACTACAATAGCTGTTGTTTACAGATTGACTGATAAGAGAACAAAAGTCAAAAAGAGGGAGCTTGTGGAAGCATAACCTCATTAATATGGTAGTCAAATGCTTGCATTCCTAAGGACTCCTTAGCTTCAGCTCTTTCCAACCAGCTGTTTTACATTTACTTTGTCTCCTGACTTCTTGCCTCCATACCTTTTGAGCCACATGCCTGTGCTTTCAGCAGCTTATACCATGTTACACGGGAATACTTGGAACAAAGTTTCATGCATCATGCATTGAGATAAAAATCTCTCCAGTCACTTCAGGAAATGTACAGCACATTTTTGAGAATTCACAGGAAGAACACACTGGCTTTGCCTCAAGTAAAGACTAAAGAGCCTGGGTTAAGATTCAGCTGCTGAAGATCTAACTTCTAGTAAATAACATGTTCTGGTGTTAGGTGTTACAGTAAAAGTAGATGTAAACAGCTGAAGTTTCATGAGCATAATAGTCTGCTAAAAAAAATGTACAGTAGGAGCAGAAAGGCCTGAACAGGTAAAGCAGGCAAAATATGAGGAATTCTGGAGCTAAAGAGCAGTTCTGAAGAGCTACACAAATGCTTCACAGAGGTAGTAAGGGTGGGAAAGTCAAAGAGGTTTACACCATAGAGCCGTAAGTGTATTCCAAGGAACACCTGTTAAGAATTGACTTAAAAAATGACTCAGGGTCAAAAATGTGATAAGTACTTTGAAAAGGTTTAGGAGTCAACATATAGCTGTACACATATGTACAGAGCTCAAAGATACCAAATATAAAAAAAAGAAAATCACTGTGAAATTAAAACGTTCACAGGGAGAGTTACATGCTCACGCATAGTTACATGCCACATGAGAGAAAGTAGAGTTTTTAATGACAGATTTCTATAAGGAGTCACCTTTTTCCTGATTTCTTTTTCACATCAGCTTAAGGGTTAGTCAGCAGATGTGTAACAAGTGTTAAAATTACCAGAATCAAGAACAGATCACTTACGTCAGTGTATTAATTACAATTACTGCAATTGTGCAGTGTATTAATGCACTATTCTTCCACATCTTAAGTGTTGTGTACAGTTCTAGTTCTCTCTCCATTTCAAAGAGGACAGCACAAAAACTCAAAGTAAGAATTACAAGGATGACCAAAGATTTAACAAGAGTTTCCACGCAAGGAGTTAAAAAGACAAGGGCCCTTTGGACTACAAGAAAAATATTTAGAGGGGGGAAGTAAATTCTGAATAGGTGTTCACTCTGGCTTCTAGGCAGGAAAATAGACAACCTCAAGTATCTCAATATCCAAATGTCACATTTGTGAATTTTGATGCCTGAAAAGGTATTACTAAAGGTGCTAAGTAGGATGCTTAGGTAGGAAATGTTCCATACTGCATGTCTAACTTCTTAGGACTCGCAAAAACTTGAGTTCAAGCACTGGGACTCTGCTTCAAAACCCAACTGGACTTCATCCTGAGCAATCTGCTCTAGTTCATTCTGCTCTGCAAACAGGCCCTGGACTAGACCATGTCCAGAGGCACCCTCCAGTCTTTCTGTGATCTGCTTCTCCCACAGCCTTACCATGCCACCACATTGTTCATCTGGGATTACTATGAGTGTGCACACACACACACAGAGTTTTCAATTTCTGCTCAGCATGAAACTGTGTTGTGCAGATGACTGTCCATTAAAAACTACAATGGATGCTAATGACAAAGAGCTTACTTTCAAGATTAAAGACAGGCCACATTGTGGTGAAAACCTAGGCACCCATGTCATTAAGGTATCCACAATAACATAATAAGTTTATCTCAGCAGACCATGAACTATTACACTGCTGTTTGCAGCTAACTAGCTAATTCTTTCTAAGGGATTTAAAACCACGAAAGAAGTTGAAAATTTGCTTTGTTTCCAACAAAGAGGCTGGAAAATCCTTGAGGGTTCAGCACCTTACCAACATAATATGGTGCACAGCACCAATATTCCGAAGTCACAGCCCTTTGAAATGGAATGCACAATGTCGTATTTTGTTACTTTAGTGTTAGGGCTTGAATCACTTGACTTGAATTCTTACCAGGGCAGTCAGTTTTCCTGTTTCCCCCTCTCTTGCTGCTCCTAAGAGAAGTTCTTCCAGCTTCCTTTCTTGTGTCCTTTCCACGGCTATTAAAAAAAAAAAATTAAATAAAAGTAAGGTCAGTTTCAGTAAAGTATGTATAAAGTATAGCATTCAAAAAACTATAGCAAAACAAGCCTAGCAAAGCGAGAGCTTCCAGTATTATTTATTTGGGACAGGTATTAATAGAATATTTACTCAGAAAAGTCTGTGTCAGAGCAAAAATATGTTCAAAGCACATAAAATTTGACAAGATGTGTAAGTTTGTATAAACACACATATATATTTTTATCATTTTTTCAACAGTTAAAACCAAGCCCACTCCCTGAAGAAGGCAAAATGGGAACTATGCAACACCCTCATCTCAGATCTTCCCTATTTTTTTCAGCCTCTCCTCTAACTCTTCTTATCATCCTACCAAAATTTTATTCTTCTCTAATGATCCAGCAGATGAGCAGTGGAAATGAGTTATCTGTGTATTTGCATGTAGAATAAGAAGAGAGATCACTTCTTATATGCAGTCTAGGGTAGTGGAAACAGAGCTCCAGCAGTATTTAAGAGTATCACACAAAAATATCAGGAAGCAACAGTGTTTGAACTCTCTGGAACAATAATCAGTGAACTAGGTTAGTATCTGGACACATTCTGCCTCACTTCTGACACCTGTGAGGCTGTGAAGGAAACAAGGGGAAGGGGTTTTTATTTTTAATGCCTTTTGACACAAAGTCTAAGACTGCAATAGCAAGTCCTAAACTTGATCCATAACTGGGCCACCTTGGCAAACTGTTCAGAATTTTGCTTTCTTGATGATTCAGTTGACACAAAGTCACTTACTGCTCTTGACTTGAGTTTTGTCTCTCCTAGCGATCCAATGCTTTGACTACCCATGTACCAAAGCTGTAGCAAGGACTGCCCCAGCTGGACTGAAATAGTTACCTGAATAATGCTATTTGTATTCACGACACTTAACTCTTGAGTCACAGAAAACCCCCACATATCAGTAATGCAGATAAGAACCAAAAACTGTGACTTTTTTTCTTTCTAATAACCAAATGTAAAGAGAAACTTCAACTGAGCTTCTATAACTTGCAGGAAAAAAAGCAGCTTTTAGAATGCACACGTTAAAAAAAACCCAAACAACCTAGGACCTATTAAAGTTACCTTCCAACATATTCCTTATGTCTTTGTCATGAGTAACTTCTTTTGCAGTCTCTCCACTCCCGTTAACAACAGAAGCATCAGCATTATGCTGCAAGAGTAACATCACCACCTCCTGAAAAACAATTTGAAAAACATTGCTTATCTGTCTGTGCAACCGCAAGGCCACAATCAGGCTTTCCAGCTATTGCTCTCCTGTGAGATGAGCTTTGTAACCAACAGCTTCTCACCACTGCTGGTTACTTATGAAAACAGGAAGGGATGTTTTAGAGAGATTGAAGAGTGAGACTGACTGCAATCTCTTCTCTGCCATCATTCAGGCTGAAGGAACCAACAGGAGTTACAGATGAACAGACTGACCCTGAAAAGCTGGTGTACCTGGTGTGAATGCTGAATTAGACAGATAAAAATAATACAACTGGCTCTTTTGATGAGACATTAAGTAGCCACTCCTCCTGAGCGGTCAAGATGTTATCCATAGAGGTAGTACTAGTTTTAGAATAATGGTGGCATGTGGGGAAAAATCAAACTAGTGTCACATTACACAGGCCTATAAAAAGCTCTTTAGTTCTAATTAAGTATGAAGAAACAGCACTTCCAGACACCAAATGGGCCTGTGTGTCCTAATTTAAGAGACTTTTTTCTCCTCCAGAAGCTACTAAGATTAAAACAATGTGGTTTCTCTCTGTGGCTTTTTTTGGACAGAGTTATACAAGCCAGGCAATGTGCCTAATCCCTCTGAACACACTGTACCAAAACAGACAATAAGTCATTTTCAGACACTGTAAAAACGTCTTTTTGAAGTGATCTTATTGCTAGCACTTTCTTAATAATTCTACAAGTGAGGCTTAAAAAAGCCAGCGTACTTTACCTTACGCCCTGTGAAAGCTGCACGATGGAGCGGAGTGTCCCCCATGTCATTCAGCACATTCACATCTGCACCAGCCTAAACAGCAAGACCAAAAGACATCTGAATGTCCTTCCAACAAGAACTACATAGCTATTTCCCTCTGACTGGGAGGAAGAGGAGAGAGGACGCTAATGCAGGCCCCATGGCAAAGCAGATCAAAACTGTCATACAAATATCTTGGAAACAAAGATAAAATACATATCTAAGATTCATAGCCAACATTCTCTAAACTGCTTCAAAAATCATTTCTTCCAGGCATCTCTCACATTTTGAAGAAGAGGGTATATGGAAAATAAGTTTAATACAAGGGGTGGGGGCTGTTGTTGTCTTAGTTTCTGTTTGGGGTTCCGTAAGTATTCATGTTGAATCTCCCTTCCTTTTGTCACACACCTTCTCCATCCCATACCTCTTATCTGAAAGGAGGGGTTTGCCACACTGCACAGGCACTGTTCCAAGAAACCAAGAAATCCTATCCTCCTTTCATCAAGCATTTCTTCTGCACCACTCTACCTAACCTCTCAAAGGGTCAAAAAGAGGGCAGGGCATACTTACCTTCATCACCTATGTTTAGATCACATGATTTAGCCAGGTCATTGCTGCCTGCCTGAAGTTAACCGATGAACCTGACTAGATCCAGAGCTCTGTTCCTGGTAATGCCTCCTTCACCTGCTCTTTGAGCACAACATCTAGGCATGCATAGACACACTTATACATGCCTAGCTTTCAGAAGTGCACAGCCTCACTTATTTCTCACCTTATTCTTTAAATAATATCCTTTCAAGAGCCCTATCAAAGGAACAAAAAGTACCAAGTTACATATACTCCTCTAACTCTTGAAGCTGGATGCTTGATAAATGCATAAAGTGATAAAACTTTACTTTTTGCTTTAAGTAGCCTGTTTGAATTGAAAATGGCATTATTTACTGAGCGTGTAGGCTAGAGAAGAATTTCTCAAAGAAATCTCAAACTTGTTTCCTCCTTTAAAGTCTGGATTATGACTGGAAGCTCTTATTCCTAATGAAATTCAAGTTTAGATTAGCTTCGCACTTGAGGCTGTTTATCACACTCCTGCCATCTACACCAAAATCTTTCAAATATGAAAGAGGGTCTAATATAGTTAAGGTTGGTTGAAGCTACCCTGAGAGCAAAAAACAAAAAGAAATTCACTCAAAAGCCACATAATCACTGCATTTGCAGTTGTTATGCAAATACAAACACATCAGTTTTGATAACAAAAGTCAATCTTTTCAAAATTCATCACACAGGTCATTATTTCAAAGACATTAGAAAGAAATAATGAATCAAACTATGTTAGCCTGTGCCTGAAAGAAACATACACAAGCTACTTTGCACAAAATTCTGTGCATACCTCTATACACAACACGGAATTAGATAATGCAGGTTTTTTTGCATTTGAGACACTTTAGCCTTTTCTACAGCTCAGAAAGTGAAATTGCCTAAACTTAAGTACTTTACGTACTACAGTAAACTACATCACACTGTTGAAGTAATTGCATTACTGGTATCACATGCTGGCTTACTATATACAGATACCCACTACGCTTCAAAAAACCTGAGCTTTCACGGGTGCATACCTATATATTACACATCTTTAGTTCCCACATGCAGATAGTTACACACACTCCAAGAGAAAACCAGCTAAGTATCAATAACTGTAAAAACTGCTCAGAGTAAGTATGCTGTGTGTTACTGTATAGACTTCCACTGTCACTATTTTGGGTCCTACTAACCAAGCCTATCTTAATGTCACAACAGTCAGTTATCTCTATGTTACATGTAGATAAACTGTAGGAGTGGCTCTGCCTCTCTGCAAAGCCTCCTTTCTTCTATCACAGAAACCTGAATAAACACCAACTGCTTCTAGCCTTACACACAGAGGAAAATAGAAATATACCTTCAGCAAATCCTCTACCACAACAGCATGTCCAAAGTAACAAGCAAGGTGAAGAGGTGTCCAACCCATATTAGATTTACTTCTGCCTAAAAGACAAAACAGGTAAATTAAGTTTTGGTCACACAGTACAAGAGAGATGTTGTCATGTGCTTGGAGGTTGTCATGGATGACCATTCTTCACAGTAGCAGAGGAGCAAGGAGGCTGGAAGCATCAATACTACTCATATTATTCAAATTACTAAATCAGGAGGCAGTTTGAGAATGCTGGATTCAAATCTTAAATAACAAACAAACACAAAAAAACCCCAAAACAAAAAAAACCCCAAGAAACAAAAAACCCAAACAAAAAAACCTCACAACTTTCTGAAAGGGGAAAGTCATGTAGCCTGACTGAGAATAAAACTTTTATCTGCAGGTAACACCTTTCAACACTAACAAGAAGCTTCAGTTACTTTCATTCTTCATTTATTATGAAAATGGCACATGCAAGTACATTTTTCTCTTGTTTATCAAAAAACTCTGGGTTACACAATTTTATTTTCTTCACACAAATGAGAGGTAAGACAATCCATCTTTCAAATAAAGGATTCAAAATAAAACAGTTGGAATGACCTAATGTTGAGGCTTTTTGTTGTCAGTTTTTTTGTTGTCTTGTGCTTTACTCAGTTTTAATAAAGACAGCCTAAGTAACTAATGGGCTTTGAAATCTTTATGTGCAGTAGAACTCATGTATCATCTACAACTCTAAGTTGCAGAGTGACAAATCACAGACAGGAAGCAGGCACAGGACAACATGATTTATGCTTTAAAGAGCATTTAAAACATGTCCTGGAGGCCTGGCTGTATGAAATTTAACAACTCTCCTACAATCATTCCTTTAAAAGCAAGATATTAAAGCATTAGAGATTACTAAAGTTAAGAACTCACTTTACTTTCCAACTGCAACACTCAACTGTATTAAGCAAAGGCAACTTGTGCTTTGTTTTTACCAAGCAACAGACCCACAGCATTACAGTGTCAGCTAAAAGCTATCATTTTGTACTTGGAAGAAAAATGAAAATAAGGCAGTAGAAATTGTTTTGAAATTACTGCCAGGATTAAGTTTCCCCCTGTCATATAACTTCAAGTACTGAAGCATGGAACATGCACAAGATAAGTTTGCCCTGAGGAAACAAGCCACAAGCACAAGGAAAACAAACTATTCATCTTGAAAGTTCATCACCTCTTCTGCTCTCATCTTAAAAATTAACATTAGAATGTGGTTCAGAGCTGAAGTATTTTCCCATTTCTTATAACTGTTTCCAGCTAACATTCCTGCCCTTTATTGACAATTTCTTTCGTAATATGATTCTCTTTCTTCTCAACTCTTGTTGTTTCCAACCCCAGATTTAGATCTCTCCCTCATTACAGTCTGGCCGACAACAGAGCTCCTACCCCTATGTCACTGATGGGCCAAAGTATCACAGAAAGATAAATACTGTGTGGATCACTAACTATCGGGCTATTTATGTTGGATAACATACTAAAGGGACATCACTCATGCCTCAGTCCAGTAGGGAATAAGATTCATTCAGAGAATACAAAAGAGCTTTGAGTTGCCCTGAATTCATACAATTAGCCCAAAACAGTCATTAGTTAACAGCACTGACATGACGGTGTTGCTGCCAAGGAATTCAGCCATGAAAAAAAATAACCAGGAACCTGTCCAGATTTGTAGTTCTTACTGAATAAAGTAGGAACAGACCTTTGTTCTGCATCCACTCTGAATGTCTGCATTTCTGACGTTAGCCGACCATTTATTTCTCAAGCTTTTGAGGTGTTACTTCTCTTCAAGTGACCACAAGTGTTTGTATCTTTTTTATTATTATTTTAAACCATGACACCATAACACTGGGGAGAATGCAAGGATAGGAAAGGAGAAATAATGTAATTCCAACAAAAAACATTAACTCCTCTCCCCTGTACACCCAGCTCTTAGCTTTAATGCCAGTTAACTCTAAGTCTCAAGTGTCACCATTTGTTAAGAGAATGGAGACAAGGCAGGCAGCCATTTTCCAGCTGTGGGCTGCTAGGCCACTGTGCAGTCGTTCAAATGTGTATTTTGCCACAACACACTACTGACCATTAACCTTACCTTACAGATCTTTTACTTTGCAAATTCCTAGATATGCTATTTTCTTGTATTTATGAGAATGCGCCAACAATAGATGGCCTTAGAAAACATGATTATTTTGGATGAAACCTGTGTTTGTTACTGTTTTAATGCAGATACCTTCTTTCCAAATCAGTGAACTGAGGAACCCAAAAAGAGAAGTTCAGATCATTTCGCTGGATTTTCCTCAAGCAAATCCTGCTTATCTGTGAGCACTGACTGGGTAGAATACAATCACAACAGAGCAAGCACAGGAAGCCTGAACTTATTTTCTCTCCCTTCACTTTGGCTGAAATTGTGATGTTTAGGATCACTGCTGTCAGACTTAACACTTATGAGTATACAGCATACAGAGCCTCAGAGACAGCTCCCCCCTGAAAAGACAAGGAGAAGATGTCGAAGACAGGCTTTGTCACCCAGGCACATTAACTTGTCAGACTTACAGCTACCAAAGCACACCCTGCAGGAAGTTTACACTACCTCCAGTACAGCCTCCCACCTGCTCCAGAAGCACTTCATTCCAAGCCAAGTGGCATTGCCATATCAGCTGCAAATCCTGAATGAACTGCTACAGCACCGAAGACATTCCCCACACCCTGATTTTCTAGAGACATCTATTATCCAAGGTAGTGACAGAAGCACAAGAAGCTGACAGGAAGAGAAGGAGGATTGAGGGTTGAAAAAAGACAGTTACATTCTACAGCGTGTACTTTAGTTAATCATCAGGTTGTTATGCAATTACTATCTGATAGTACCCAACAGATCAGAACTTGTAACAAGACGGAGTGGTTTGGCTAGTGAGGAGGCAGAATGGCAGGGGTAGTTACACAGCAGAGACGGTTTGGCCTGGAGTTTTCTCAGACTGTTTCCAATGGAATACTCTATGGGAGCAGAGTGAAATAAGTCAGCCTCTGAAAAAGGATTGTGGAAGAACAGAGATTTAACTCTGAAGTTTCACACAACTAGAGCAGTTCCCCCAGGTAATACTAATTACACTTCTGTGTCCTCTAATATCTAGAAGAATTGAAACTTCAAAAGCAGGGATTTCACTGTGCACAAAATCCATATTTGGAACTAGTTTAGGTTAAATACAGTATCACAAGCACATTCCCTCTAGCTTCCTAGACCTCCCATTAGCAAGCATTAACTAGCTGGTATGTATTGCTAAACTAGAAAAACAGCTAAGCACCATCTTTCACTTCATTACCTGAGTCTCTTCTACGCTGCAGAGTTTCTGACCAGAGACTCATTTGCTTGATATAATAGACTGCAGATTACGCCATTTCATTATGTTCTCTTGACTTCAGATTACGTGTAAGAATGCATCAGAGACACTCTGAAATCTCTTCTAAGCACAGGAGACTTCAGGAACTTATTTATGGGCACTGCTGCATGAATCTTAAGGTAGTTTTATTCCAACTGTTTCGGCACTACATATCTTGAATATTTACCAAGGACATACTTCTGAGGGTGGAGGACTTCAGCTTCATCAAGGTCTGTTTGGTTCCCCTTTAAATTATGAACTAGCTCCCCAAAGATGAAGTAGCAAGAGCTTGGGTTTCACAACTTGTTTTTCTGAGGTGAGAACATTAATCACTGAAACAACACAAACACAGCTGAGTAGTCAAACAAAACGGTAAGTAAGAAGATGACTGAAACTTGGGAAAGGGATAGAGCTTGCTCGAGTAACAGGAATCCTTGCCCTCTAGGGCAAGGTGTTTCCTTCTGTTATTGCTGAGAGGAAGCACAGTTGATCTCTCCCCTCTCCCTCTGTAGCACTTTCTTCTCAGTGCTGCTAATCAGTTAAATGCTGAACAATGGAATACCAGCCTGGGGAGAAAGAGTGGGATACACATGCACGTTTTCGAAGCAACCAGAAACACACTCATGGAAATAAAGAGAAATATAAAGCTACTAAAATAATAAAGAAGTAAGGTAGTCTGCAACTGCTAGCAAGCTTGCAAATATAGTCCCAGTTTGAAGTTTTAATGCACAGCAAACAAGTTGCTGAGCCACAACTATGTTAGCTACACATGAGCAAAACTTCAGTGCTGGCCGAAGTCCCAGACACAGATGAGCCGTTCTAATTTCTTCTCCCAAGTAACCTAGTATTCTGCTAATAGTAAAAAGCATACATTTGTCCCCAACAGTTTTGCCAGTGGCAAGAAATGTAATGCTCCTACTGTGTGATAACAAAACACAGGCCTAAAAAGAAAATATAAAAATAAAACAAAGTCACACTGAGCAGAACACAAATGACTGACCTGATCTAATCTTCCCTGCAGCTCTGATGCACGCTATTTACCTCCCGAAACCACTCCCGGGCACCACAGTCTCTTTTGTTTAGTATTCTAAAGCTTCCAAGTTGGCATAAGCACAAACACAGGCAAAAAGAGGTACTAATTCCTTGTCTTGTTGACACTTCTAGTGTCTGTGAATTACACTGAGGTTTTCTGTACACTGCAACTATCCATACTCTTTTATTATCTCTCCCCTCTGTAAGTAAGTCCTTAAGCCATAAGGCAAAAGCTGTTTAAGTGGGTTTTTTATTACTCTACTGAGCACTCCAAAGAAAGCAAGATTATACTATCACTATCAGTTTCACTACATGTGACTTCAGCAGTGAGCTACAAACATTTGAGGAAGGCTACTAACCTTTACAGTTGATATCAAAGCTTATTTCTCCTTTGTCCAAGGTATCCAACAGCCGTTTAACTTCTTCAGCATTTCCATTTCTAGCATCATGGAGAAGCTGCTGTTCTGCTTCCGTAGTCATCTCTAATAAAAGATACGAAAGAACAGACTTTGCAATCTCTTATACTGCTGTAAGTTACGGCTTAAAATTACATCACTTTTCCCTGTTATTTAATACTAACCCTGGTATGAGAAAGATAACTATTCTCTCTGTGGAACACACTTAATGCGCAAGCTGTTGCAACAGTCCAGCACTCAGGCTACTAAGAAGCATTAAAATTCCTCATACAAAGCAGTTAAATAACCAAATACCCATGTTTTCTTGCTTCTCTGTTTTCTGGGTTCTAAGGGTGGCTTGGGAGTTGAAGATCTATGCCACAAACAAGGCAAGCTTTGCTACAAGCATAACCAGTAAGTATTTGCTTTTTCCTTACAAGGATTTCACCCTTATCCCTCAAGGTTTCCAAAGACAACAGGAGAGGAAAAATCATTACATCCATTAGCCCAAGTATTACTTAAGAATTAATTGACAAGTATTTTGGCTGCCGACCCTGGGGAACAGAATATCTTTACATGAAGGTGTCAGATAACCATCAGCGATTAGTACTATCATCTCTTGAGCCTGGGTATCTGAGGCCCTGCAACCTCGACTTGAATGGCAATCAGGGACTCAGACAACTTGGCAGATTTGACCTTATCCTCAAGAAACACAATAGTACAATATAAGGAACTTAACACACAGCTGTAAAAGATCACTAATTAATTCTAATCCTACCATTGCTCTTGAACTACAAAGGAAAAAAATGGTATTTATGTCTTTCAAAGAAAGGAGAAAACAAAACCTTTTAACATAACTGTGTTACAGCTCTCTACTAGATGGGGAGCCCTAGACCTTTGGGCAAGCGATACTGCTACTTACCAGGTCTGTTGAAGAACACAGTTACTAAGTGATGTCTTAACCAACTTTTTTCCACACTGAAATCACAATCTGAAGTTGGTTTGCCTTTTTTTTTTTAATGCTATTACAACAACTACCAATTGTATGAAGTTTAACAAGTGCAAGTGCTGGACTCTGCATCTGGGACAGGGCAACTCTGGATGTGTGTATAGACTGGGGAATGAGATGCTGGAGAGTAGCCGTGCAGAAAGGGACCTGGGGGGTCCTGGTCGATGGCAAGTTGAACATGAGTCAGCAGTGCCCTGGCAGCCAGGAGGGCCAAGCATGTCCTGGGGGCATCAGGCACAGCATCACCAGCCGATGGGCAAGGGAGGGATGGTCCCGCTCTGCTCTGCACTGGGGTCGCATCACCTCCAGTGCTGGGGGCAGTTTTGGGCACCACAATATAAAAAAGACATTAAGATATTACAGGGTGTCCAAAGGACGGCAACGAAGATGATGAAATATCTGGAAGGGAAGCTTTATGAAGGAAGGCTGAGGTCATTTGGTTTGTTCAGCCTGGAGGAGACTGCCGGGAGACCTCACTGCAGCCTTCTACGTTCTCATGGGGGAAAGCGGAGGGCCAGGTACTCTTCACTCTTGTGACCAGTGACAGGACTTGAGGAAAAAGCATGAAGCTGAGTCAGGGGAGGTTTAAATTGGATATCAGGAAAGAGTTTTTCACCCAGAGCATGGTTGAGCACTAGAACAGGCTCCCCAGAGAAGCAGACACAGCATCAAACCTGACAGAGCTCAACAAGTGTTTGGACAATGCTCTCAGGCACATGGTGTGACTCTTGGGGCATCCTGCATAGCGCCAAGGACCTGGACTCGATGATCCTGATGGGTCTCCTCCAACTCAGCTTATTCTATGATTCAGCTAGACCTAGATACAGCAATGCCCTATTTAAATACATGCTTTTAAGATGTATCAAGAAACTATTTTAAAAACAGCTTCAAAAGATTGTGCTGCTACAGACAATTTATTGCTGTTGATACAATAGGAAAACAAGAGGCTCTGTCCAAATTTAGCGTCTCCAGTTTAGTATGTTCACCTGACATACTAGGCTTACCAGATCCTGCAGCCAGTTAATGATTACTGGCCTCACACAGTCAGCTTTCCTATACTAGCAGAGGTTTTGATTGGTCTCACAAACTCTTTACACTCTGCTGTTAAAGCCAGGCAGCTTGACTGCACCACACACTCACAGCTTAAATAGATGTAGGAAGCTCTTCGACTACCGTAAGATAAGAAGCCACTCACCAAGAAAAGGACAGTGAGAACACTGGATACGGAATAAAAAGCCTGTAACAGATCCTGTAATATTTAAGATTGAGGCAGAAATCTAGAACAGGACAGACTGCCAAGGAGCTAACAATACAGCAGACAGAGGTTTCCCTACCTTTTCCTCAATCAGCAAAGGGAGAGAGAGAATGTTTTCAAAGAACTTGACAAAGACTAAGCAAGACCCTTCTAGTATATTTCAGAAGAACAGACTGGATCAGTCACCTGCAATCTATCACAGACACAGGATACAAATGCCTTCTCCAGAAGCGGTTAGTCAGCACTCTTGTTCATGCGTGCTTTTCAGTTCTACCAGAAAACAAAACAAAACAGTACTAGTTCTTCTAGCAGTCCTTCGAGCCCTAAAGCTACTCTCTCCCTTAAACAGGAGTCTATCCACTTGTGGAGGCAACACAGCACAGTTTATCGTTACTGGGGCAGGTAAAATTTTCGTCAGTGAATCATTTCTAGCAGTGTCTAGAGAAAAATCAAGATCATGTATATTAATATATTATCAGCCTGTAATACTATCTCTGAAGCTGACTGATACAGTTTCAGTGGGACACAGAATGCAGCACTTAGAATCACACAAACCAAAGCTAAGAGGTTAGTTAGACCCATTTTGCTGGCTTAGCCGTCATGGAGAGGGGGAGAAAGGAAAAAAAAAAAGCTAAGCTCATCCTTCATTTTCACCCCCTCCCACACAGTACTGCTTTAGCCATCTCTCAGACAATAAACACAGTCCTATCATTACCCTGTGTCATTTATCAACATTCCACATACTTAGCAGGTACGAATAGCAATGCACTTTCAATGTATTAAGAGCCTGCGGTTTCCATTTGATATTGATGAGAAGGAAGAAAAGACTGCTTGGGAAAGAAACCAAGACGCTGATTCAAATAAACAACTCTTGTATGCAGCAGGGCCTGTTATGTACATGAGCAGAATCTTAAACAGCTCAAGATACACAGAAAGTTCAATCACTATATAAAATTACTTGCATCGTTTTTCTACCACTGAATAGTCATAAGGTTAAAATCCCTGATTTGTTTGTACTCTCACAGCAAACATTAGCAATAGAGTAACATGCATAGTAACATGGTCTGTCTGCTTCACTGCTTTAACCCCCCAAGACCTTGCTGTTTAGGCCAAGCCTCCAATTTCAAATACACTTTGTAAGCCTGAAGCATGCAATGATGCAGAAGAATGACTGTCTGGCTATTAATCATAGACGGATCACTCACGTGCAAGTGTTTCTACAATTGGGGCTGGAAAGTGAATCTGCATGCAATTACCCATCAGACAAGTGATAAAGAACATACAGTTTCAGCTAACGAGCTAAATGACCTGCCTAAATGAAGCTGGCAGCAAAGAAACTCTTAACAGGACCTTTTATACTCTTGTAAATACTGTTTTAAGCAACAGGATTTGCTCTATAACAGTGATGAGAAACCACCAACAGAAATTTGAGTGACAAGTTTAGAGTATGGAAACAAATCAGTACACAGGCACTCAAGCAGTGTGCACTTGCAGTGTACTTTGTACACCTATACTCCTGTGCAGACAGCAGCTTACTTGGTCCCATGACCCACCATGAAGAGAGCTCCAAAATCCCCACCACAGTTTTGAGGCACCAAGCCAGGCCATCAGGAGGTAGAAACTTAATAGTTTGGTTTGGAGTTACTAGGCTTTAAGACACTACCAGCAGGTTAATCTATATGAATTGTGCTGCCTCTATGCAAATCTACTAGTCACTTAAGAGAGAACACATCTTTCAGTCAGTCCTGCTGCCATCATTACCTCATTCCATTAATCAGCTGATACAGGTTATATTGCCCTTCACAACCCCTATTTATGCCTTGTGCCCTTGAAAGGCTTGCATGGCAATTTCCACAGTCACTGGTACATCATGACACAACACCACAGAACACTATTTAGTATCTCCTCTGCAGCTGAGATGTGACTGCAAGGCACTTCTGTTGAACTCATTAGGACTACCAGAGCAGTACTTGACTGCTAATTGAATCTTATCCTTTAAGAAGGTATAAAAAATAGCACTGAGATGCTCCACTCTTATCTCCTTCTATGAGACCTATGCCAGAGCGATCCTGTCACGCTATTACAGGGTCTGTCTTCACACAGGGCATGTTTCCAACACAGAGAGCACAGCAGTTGTTTCCAACACAGAGAGCAGAGAGCTGCATGCCTACTGAAGGGAGTTTTGCAGAATACTTCAACACAAAAGGCCACCTAACTACCGATATACAAACTACCAACTTTACCCAACGGCTAGGATGAAGTCCAAGCAAAAAAAAGCTGCTTTTCTCAAAGTGATCTATGAAGACACAAAGTGCCATCCCTGACTATGAGGCAGCACTATTTTTAAGACTCACTTGCTTTTGCTTTGATTTCTTCTGCGGCTGAATCCTCCAGCCATGTACCCAGCCCAGAACAATGACAATATACACTAACCAGAATACGAGTGGGTTTCACTCATATACAGCTAGAAAAGTAGGAGAAGCAGTACTAGCACTAGCCAACTTAACATTAAGGCTCTGAGGCAGCAGCCACTGGTTGCATAGGAAGCTTTCGCTCCTCATGACAAACAGTAAGGCTGGCAAAAAGCGTAACATTGCCTAGTGTTTCAATAGATCTCCCTCTAGCAATGAAAATTAGATTCCTGTAGGAAAGGATGATACCTGCTCAGGAAGATTTCTTACGTGTCCCAGCATGCACATATTATGATGTGATGCTTGCAAAGAAGGCGGACAAAACGCACCAAACCGCACAAACAGACAGAACCTGCCTACAAACCCACACTGATGCCTTAGGCACGCACTGTACTGACAGGAGTTGCTCCAAGAAGAAAGAGTGGCTGTACTAGAAGCATGAGTGATGTTATCTAAAAGTAGTTGTTTCAGTCTTCGGGTAAAGGGTTGTAGAAGTTGGTCATGCTTCTATGACACAGTCTTCCTGTGAACGCAGCACCTCTCTAAAATCAAGATACTGTTTGTTTAATAGCAATTAACATATCTGCAATAACATCTATTCAATACCACTCCCAAGGCAACACTAATCCTCGTTCTTTGGCATCTCCTGGCTGTTTCTCCGCACATATTTTAGTTCTATTACATCAAAGACTTTTTTTCAGCCCAGGCGCTCCGAATAAGCTTACCCACAGCTCGTGCGAGATCTCACCCGGATCAGCAGACAGGTACAGTCCCAAGCAGTCAGAACTTCAGCAGAACCGCCTAGAATCGAGCGGCTCGTTCCGGTCCCGGTAATTACACACTTTTTAAGGCGAGTCAGGCTCACGCGTCGCAGCAGCGGCGCTCCTTGCCTGCGGGGAAAGGTGCGCTCACACCTGCGGGCACCGGCCAGCGCCGCGCCTGTTCCAGGGAGGGAACAGCGGGAAGGGGAGAAGGAGGAAGGGGCACCCACGCACAGCAGCAAGCGACGACACCGCTTCCCAAGGGCCAGAGACCACCCCGGCCCCCGTCTCCACGGCCGCCTCTGCTTCGTGCCTCGAGCCGAGCCTGGCTTGGGGCCGTCCCCTCAGCCCGCACAACGGACTCCTGAGGGGGGAACCAGTGACACCCCCACCCCCGAACACGCTCCGGGCGGCTGCGGGGGAGAGGCGGCCACGGCAGCAACAAAGCCAACGCCGCCGCGGGAGGGCGGCGCATCCCCCGCCGGCCCCGCGTCCCCGCCGCGGAAGGAAACCCGCNTCCCCCCCGCCGCGCAGGACGGGCGGCGCGGGCTCCCGGCGGGGCGGGACGGGCACGGCTCCGCCCGCCGGGCCGCCGCACCGCCCCCGTGACCGAGACCGGCACCGGGACGGGGACCGGCCAAGCGAGCGCCCCGTACGGGCAGGCTCTGGGGGTCCGTATCTCGCCGCAGCCCGCCCGAAAAGCCGGCAGGGTTGAAGCAAGGCCCCGCCCAGGGCGCTGCGTCCGCCCTCTGAGAGAAACGGGCCCGCACCGGGCGCAGCCGGCGGCGGGCGCTCTGCCCAGGGAGGCACAGTGACCCCCACTGCGATCTGCCCCGCAGGTGCTGCCCTGTGCCCACTGCGGTTTGGTGTCGCACTCGTTTCAGCAGTGCCCAGCGACAGGACGAGGAGCAGTGGCCATAACCTAAAACACCCGAAGTTCCACCTCAACATGAGGAAGATCTTCACGTTGAGGGTGTCAGAGCACCGGAACAGGTGCCCAGGGAGGTCATGGAGTCTCCCTCTCTGGAGACATTCCAAACTCACCTGGACGCGTTCCTGTGTCACCTGCGCTGGGTGACCCAGACTTGGCAGGGGGTTGGACCAGGTGATCTCCAGAGGTCCCTTCCAACGCTAACTCTCCTGTGAGTGCCTGTCGCCGCGGCGGCCCGGCCTGCGGTGCTCGGCCTTGGCTCCGCTCTGCCCGCGGAGCGCCCTCGGCGGGGGCGGGACGCGGCGGGGACGCAAAGACACCGGCAGGCGTTCGGAGAGACGGGGGGACAAACCCGCCTCAAAGAGGACTGTAACACTACGGGAGTGGTGCATCGCCGGCGGGGGAAAAAAGGGTCTTCTTGGAATCGCTTTGGTGGTGTATACAACCGTGGTGCAGGTGAAAGAAAATTATGAATATACACACTGCTTCTAAGAATAGCACAGCAGCCTAAAAGAGATATTGGGTGCTACCAAGGACAAAAAATGAAGTACTCACTTTTTTCAAGGCCCTTTGGTCCACTACTCCTTCCCCTCTGTTTGTCCTACCCTTTTTTATTCTCCACTACACCTTTCACCTAAAACCGAGAGCTGGCACCTGTTTCTCTGCCTTTAGCACGGGAGAGGGGTTGCATTTTGAAAACTCCCACAGCGCCTTTGAAATCCTGAAAGAATTTATTAAGGGAGCAGGGAAGCTTTGCAGTGTTGTGGCATGACCAAGTCTGTGTCATATGCAGAAGGAGCACTGAAAAGACAGGGCAGGACCCGCAGGTGCCATGACAAACTATCACAAAAGATTAGGATGAAAATTCTGTTCTGAAAGTGAGCAAGTTTAAACCTGAGCAGTTCTTGTGAAACTCTTCAGGCATAGATAATGAGGCAAGCTTCATTTTTCTTTATTGTCTATAGTGACATATATTTTTAATGTTTGAAGAATGACATACCAAAAAGAAGAAAAGGAACAGTTCCACACCTGCAGAGATAACACAAATGTATTGTGCTTGGACTTCTGCTGCCTTTTGTTACTTTTAATTGGTTTATCTTAAGAGATCTGCTTCCAGCAATGCTTTAGTAATAATTATATAACATCTGAGAGGCTTCAGGGAAGGATCACATTGGCTTTCTTTTCCTAGGAGCAGGGCTTCAAGTTGATGCTCTTACTTTCAAAGCATTAGCTGTGTCATCCCCACATACCTTTTCCTTTATTTCTTCCTCTTGATTCTGACTTTGAGCCATCTTTCACAATGCTATAAATGCTTTAAGCAACTTCACAATAAAACCTTTTTCTATTTTGTATTCATTTTGCATACATGAATACAAAATTAAAATATGTGTATTATCACCTTGTATTTCTTACAAATTTTATAATCAAATAGAGGTATTGTCACCCGCCTACTTTATAACCCATGGCAATCCAACACAGAGTTTACAGTTCAGTTTCATCCTTTGGCCAGTCAGTGCAGGGTTTTTCTCTGAACCTGAGTAAGAAAGGCCTGAAAACAAATTACTTAGTAAATTTAATGTTTTAAAAAGACAGAGTAAAGACCAACAGAAATAGTGAGTAAATCAGAAGCCACGATGTCCACGCTCCTGCAGTCCTGGATGGATTTCTCCCATGGCAGGCTGCACATTTCTAGAGAAAGGCTCTTCTTTGGTTGCAGTGTTTTAGTTTTCTTACAAGAAAGTACCCATTCATAAAGGATGTTCACAAGAGAGGTTCACTCCTTGCAATGCTTCTAGATAAAGGCAAGGCCACGCAGTTGGTGTAATCGCCTGCACTGTGTGCCAAGGAGCTGGTGGAGTTAATCCTGCTTCCAAGGGTTTTGTGCACCACAACCCAGGCCTGAGGGCAGCACAGCACAGACCTGGGCCTGCTCCAGTAACTGTACTGTGAATCACCGACCCCAGAAGTACAGTGCTCTCCTGGCCAGGATCTCTACACTCCCCCTGCTTCCACTGTCTTCAAAGAGTGTCTATTTTTCACCCGTGTTTTGCCTCCTTGCACATCCCAGAGTAACAATGACTCAGTGCATTTTGGATTTTGAAGTGTGGAAATTAGAGTGTTGCTGATACCAAGGTTTTGTTCTAAGTGTCTTTTCTCTGTTTGTTCTTTTTTTTCATGTCTTTCCTTTTTCAGATAACCTGCTGAAATTAATGATTCAGAAAGCATGAAATATGTCCCATCTTAGGGCTGAACACACTGGCAAACAGTCTTGCACAAAACTCATTGAATTGTTTTGTCTGTGATTTTCACAGAATAGTATTTTTTATATCCTCTGAGATTCTGTGATGGGACAGCCTTTATTGCACTTGCACTTCGTGTTCTTCCTCTTCAGATTACAGCATACTGGTCAAATTTGAGATATATGACTGGGCAAGGGAGTGCACACAGGGAAATGAGAAGTGAAAGTAATAAATTATACATGATGGGTTGTACGTTTGTTTTCATGCAATAACACGTTAAATAACTGTTTGTTAGCTCACCAGCAGTCCTAAAAATTTGTTCCTTAGCAGCTTTCATGCAGTTGTGGTGCACTTACTGAGGAAACTGCTCCTCAACTCTGAAAAGCAGTGCAGCAAGCACAGATCCTTGCCATATTTCCATACTGATTTTATTTACTAGGCTGGCAAAAGACAGACAAGGATAATTAATTAATGTGCTGACATTGTCAGATGTGATTCTTGTGGATCTCTCTGGATTACCAGAACAACTGCCAATGAGTGATCAAACCAAATGTTCATGTTGTTCTGAACTGCCTGCAATAGGAATTCTTGCGGATGTGAGTCTGTTGCTGAATTTTCTTTCATACTTTTCAGGAAATAACCATAAAATGTGAATTTGTGGGTGGTGTGAGCTGGATTGCCTCCTGAGCTGAGAAATGCTTTTTGCTGCTCAAAGCAGCACTGAAGCAAGCTCAGGCAGTTTCTTGAGGTATCCTCTAGCAGGGAAAAAAGTCCTGTAAGAGAGAAGAGTTCCTTTTAACATGACCATTTTTATCTGAATGCAGGTATTGCAGGAGAAAATGTGAGAATTCACTGCTGGTCCTCTTCTCTCAGGAGGCTCCCAAAACCTGCTAGTAGTTACTGCTTCATAGAAAAGCTTTTGGATTTCTATAGCTCTGCAGAAGGCAACTGTACCCTGCTAAAGCCATCACAAAAACAGGGCTGTGGCTAATGAGAAGAAACATTTCTAACCAAGGTGTTAAGTCACCTGTCCATATGCTTCTCATCAGTCTTACCAGACATGTAGTTTTAGACCAAGAATCAGGCTTGTTTAATGCACTTTCTTGTTCTTGTGACAGAATCAGTTTGGTTTGGTTTTGGTTCCAAAATAATAAATCAGCTGTATATGGACAGTTTATACCTATGAACCTTATAGCTAATTTATTGTAGTCAGTTTAGACCACAGTCTAGCTAAATGCATCACTGTGGAACTGAAATCAGCTGAACTACTTTGTTCTCAAATGGATAAATGCTCATTATTGGATGAGCCAATTAAGATTTCTATTATAGAATGAGATTTCTTTTGAATGTAGAGTGGAATTGGAGCATTAAAGAAAATTTAGTATTTTGCTGGTAAGGAACTATTGCAAAATGCTCTCCTTGAGCTATTCTTAAGACACTACTGGAAGAGTCTCATTAGAAGAAAATCCTGTCCAAAACCAGAGTAAGAATTGAGGGCAGTAATCAGTAGTACATGACAGTAACAGTTACATCAGTAACCCATGACAACATGACATGACATTGTCCTTATTTGTTCTCAATCTTCCTCTTTTTTTTATTGTAAAGGTGAAGTTGAAAATGCATCATGTTGTTTGAACTGTTATATGCAAAACACAGCAGGGCTATGGATATTTTACTCAAACCTTAATTCTTCTGTATTTCTTGGTTCTGTGTTTTTCACTTATTTGTGATTCAGTCCTGATTGAATGAATATTATTTGTATCTTGTTTAAACTTTTTGTGCTCTAGTACTAGATTCTAGTCGCAGAAGGGAATGGGTAATTACCCAGTGTATTATCTTGTCCTGACAAGACACAATAAAGGATTTGAATTCAAGGTAGCGATTTGGGCTGCTTCCTGACCTCAGGGTTTTCTTTGGCTTAATTGATTTGATTTGAGCTTTAAATGTTTTTCTTTGCTATCTGTGGTTCACAAAGACTGAACTGATGGACCAAAGGTTAGACTTTGTAACCATTTCAAATATTGAAGTTTAAGCATTGCTGTGAAGAATACTCTTTTGGGAGATGCTTCACCATGAAGAACAGTGAGGTTCAGTTATGTACTAAAAGAATACCCCAAATAGTTTAGTAAACTCTACTGTGCTGTCATCCTTCATTTGAAAGATGTGTATATGTATTTCATATCTGTTTTAATAGAATGTTTCAGACAGACAAAGACATTAATTATCTGGTAAATACTCCTGTGCACTGTATCAGTTCAGCTACTCCGTTATTAATTTAGTATCTATAAACATGCTGGAGATTCATTAGCCACATTTATCTCCATTTCTATTTACTAAGACTTGTCACAAATAAAAATGACAATGAAAGTAAATTAGCGAGTCCTCTGAAATGTCAGAGATGTCTACAGTCCATATAGGTTTTGTGATTTATTCTTTGTGCCTCCTTATCTGGAGCAGTTTCTTCCTGGCCCCATAGTAAATTGCTGAAATTTTTCATATCAATGCTTTTATGACTTATAGACAATAGCCATAAAAAATGGCAATAACATTTTTCAGTTTTTTAATAATGAAAAATGTGTATAGTAATGTAAGTCACTTGTTCAGCTAAGTCAAAACTAGCAATTTACAAAGCACAAGCATTCTAGAGAGATTGCTGTCAGAAAGTTTAAGTCCTGTCATAGTTGTCTCTTTAGATTTATAAGGCAATTTAGTATTAGGATGAACAGATGGAGCACCATCTTTTCTAGATCCTTATGGATTAAAGCTTTCACTTATGTTTTGGTCAGAAGGCAATTGTTTAAACAATATGATCACTCTGTCTCTCTCTCTCTTTTAAAATTAACTGGAATACATGACTTTGTCTGATAAAATGTGCATTTTTGCCATGTTCTAAAACTGGTTACGTTCTTTTTATTATCGTTTCAAAAATAATTAAACCTACTCTGTCCGTGACACTGAAGACAAAGTCTTCTTTCACTTTAACTCAGAAATAATTTCTGCAGAACCACTGTGCAACCAGTAGTTCTCCATCCAGGATATATGTAGTTGACAATACAGGTCTAGTCTCGTCCTTACTCAATTGCATCCTGGGTGTATTTTTTAGTTTGTTGTGTTGCTGTTTGTTTGTTTTGGGTTTTGTTTTATCTTATGAATGCCTGCCCTGATTGTCACAACCATTCTGAACTCTAATCCCGTTCTCCAGAACGGGTGCAAAGAGATCTTTACTTTGAGAAAGGCAAAACGAAGTTTACCTTTCAGTCTTCCCAACTGTGTCAGTACAAAATCTCACTGGAAGAAAACATCAACTACAAAAACTGCAAAAACGGTGAAACCCATGCTTTGCGTGCAAGGAGATCTTTACTGATCAGTGCAGTGTCTAAAAGAGATGCCTTAAACTTGCCAAAGTTAAATAAATAAATGGATTTCGAGAAATGAAATGAAATGTAATTAATGTAATGAAAACTGCTTGGAACACCTGTTACTCTTTAAAAAAAAATTAAAGGAAATTGTATAGTTATGTCAATCGTTCATTCCCAGTGCCATAAATGCAAGGTGAAAACGGCTGCATCCGTAAAATCCTCACTGAAACAGAACTGCTTACACACTTCAGTTTAAAAATCGGCCGTAAGAAATAAGGGAAAAGCATACGAGACGGATATAAAGTAGGTTGTGTGGCAATACGAGGCGGGAGTACACATTCTCCTCGCTCCCTCGGTCCCTCCAGCGGAAGGAAAGGCCCCAGCGTCACCGGCACGGCTGCGCACAGGGCCCGGCGCCGGCCTGCTCCCTCGGCTATTCCCTCCTCCTTCCCTTCCTCCTCCCCCGTCCCTCGGGTCCCGATGGCGGCGAGTGACACGGAAAGGGCCCAGCAGCAGGTGAGCGCCGGAGGGGGCGAGGGGGCTGCGAGGAAAGCGGTGACTTCAGGGAGCTCCTGGTGAGCCCCGGCCCCTTGAGCGGGCCCCGTGCCCGCTGTGGCACTTCTGCACCGCCGACCCCCTTCAGGTGTTTCATTTCTAGGTGGAAGGCAGTTCTCCGGTTTTTCTTTATGGAATTTGCTGAGTATCCTCTCTTCCTCAGGAGAGCCTAGTGCCAAGCCCTCGGGGTCCTTCTCCTGCGGGGGTCCCACGTAGCCAGGAGCAGCACCGATTGGGAGCTGCAGGGAACGTGTTGGCATCTGCTGCCTGTCACTTTGCTCACCTGGTCACTGCTGAGAATGACAGGATTGTCCTCAGAAATTCAAAAGCTGGTGTGTGTATGTGTGTGAGAACTGAGCAAAGTTTACTTACAAAATCACAGAGTCAGTTATGTTGGAAAATACCTCTGAGATCATCGAGTCCACCCTGTGACCGAACCCCACACTGGCAAGTAGACCAGGGCACAGAGTACCATGTCCAGTCCTTCCTTAAACACCACCGGCCACAGTGACTCCATCAGCTCCCTGTGCAGTCCATTTCAATGTGTAATCACCCTTTCTGTGAAGAAACTCTTCCTAATGTCTGACCTAAACCTCCCCTGGTGCACCTTAAATCCTATGCATCATGCCTAATACTTATGGCCTTCCAGTGCAGTGAATCTGGTCACATCTCTCGATAAGTTGTAGAAGAGCAGGACTTAAAAAAGATGAAAAGATGATTGCTTGTGTGGGCTTTGTGTGTGTGTGGGGGTATTTATTTTTGCTTTTCTCTCTTTTTTTTAGATTGATGAAATTGAAGCCCTTTCATCAATCTATGGTGATGATTGGTGTGTTGTTGATGAAGATGAAAAAATCTATTGCATTAAGATTAGTGACTGTCTGGATCAACCAAAATGGACCCTCTGTTTGCAGGTACAGTGGTGGGAAGAAGTTTAGCACAAATTTTGCAGTTGGACTGATGCAGGTTTAACCCTTTAAATACGGTTTATCTACTCAGATGGATTAAGAAGCTTTTGGATTGGAGTCTGTGATAAGAATTTTTAGTGATTGTTCCTGTAAAACATTGGTGTGCTTGTGATATATTCAGTAATTGTAATTGTAATTCATTTGTAACACGAATTGTAGTCCTAGTGCTTGACATCAGAGTCCTTCAGTAAAGCTCAGCTAGCTGAGGGTAGTCCAATGAATACCTATCCCGAATTTCTTTCAGGTGATTTTGCCACCAGGATATCCAACTGCAGAGCCACCTATTTACCAGCTAAAGTAGGTGAAGTTTTCTTGCAAACATTTGTGTTTTTTAGTTGCCACTGTTAATTGTTCACCTGTAAGTGGAAGTTTAGTTAAAATACTCCTTGAATTAAAGTCCACTGGGAATGGGGAATGTTTCCAGCAAGCATATATTCTATTCTTTATCCTGCTTTTTCCAAGATGTTTACAGCTGGAATCTTGATGGTTGGCAAAGTTGTATTTTCAAGGTGTTCACTGCATTTATTTGGGAATGTTGGAAGCAGCATAGAGCACAATTTTCATTGCATTTCTTTTCATTCTAGTGCCCCTTGGCTTCGAGGACAAGATTATACGGAACTAGCAAATAGCTTGGAAGAAATATATGTGTAAGTTCAAGACTGTGGAATATAGTAAAAGGAGACAATGTATTTTCAGTTTCTATCTATTCTGCACTTGAATGTTAAAACATGGGATGTGAAAACATTTGGTTGTGTCTACGAGCATAAGTGGCATACCAGTTTTTCTTAAAAGCTAAGGTATAAGTAGGTTTTAAAATAAACAAATGCAGAATCTATTAACTGGAATCTGGAGCATCATGGACTGTTTATTATCACAGTGTGCAGCTAACAACAAGGCATAATGAATGCATAACAGCATTTAGAAATACTCAAATTACATTATTTTGAACTGCTGTGAAAGTGAGATAGAAAATGTAGTAATTTTATATGATTTATTTATTTCTTTCAGATCCCAAAGATAATATAAAATATTTTTTTTAAAAAAAGGAAGCACAGTCATGCCTCAGATAGTGAAATCTGAGCATCTTGCATAAGAAATGTTTTTTTAATGCCATAAGGAAGAGAGCACTTAGCATGCATAAGGGTTTTTTACTGTGACTAACTGGGTTTCTTAGCTAATTAAGCAACAGATCATTTAAGCAAGGAAAATTTAATTTGAAGTGTTAAAAATGCACAAGGATTTTAAGTGAAAAGTTCTGTGTGATCACATTCACCACAGTTGTTCAATGGAGCAAAAGGGACAGATGTTTTCCTTCATGCTGTCCAGATTTAAAGGATTTGTTGTAGTCTCTACCACAGGCAGAGCTGCTGTAGGTGGTTATTTAACTGACCTGAGCATCTAGCACAAGTTGGCATGTGAGGACTCTGAGCGTGGTTCTTTTTTTGTCCCCCCTTTGCAGTCCTGTAGACTGTCAAATTGTGCTGGTTCAGTCCCTTGCAGCTCCCCTCTGTCTGTATCAGCTGCTGTTCAGAGCCCTCGCTGGTCTGCTCTCACATTTGTTTGTTCAGCAGGAAGTGAATGTGTTTGTACTTTGGGCCATATATGTCATTTTAGATTGTTTAAAAACTGGGAGTAATCACTGATGTGCACAGTATTTGTGAAAGCCTTTTATCTATTCCGTGTCAGAATGGTTGTCAGATGAACAGAGATACTCTGCATCGTTCACATTGTGTTTTGACCAGGTGTGTAGTCCCTAGGGATCTAAGTTGTGAAGGTCTGCAGTCTAAACCAGCGTGAGCTATACTGTCAATCACTATGGAAAAAATGGACAATTTTAGATCACAAGTCTGTTTTGGGAGACACGAAGTGTAATTTACAACTCTTCAGAAACCATAGTTGGGTGATGGCTGGACAAATTGCTATTTATTTTCGTAAAACAGTGAAATTTTATTCCTTTTCTAATCTTTTTCATTCCATCACTAAAAAAAAATGTCTTCAGGTATTAAAGCAGTGCTTCTGTACAATAAGCAGTGTGAAATCAGGGTGTTGAATTGTTCTGGAGTCTGTCTGGATTTTGAAGTCAGAGCTACAAGTTCATAAAATCCTTATTTTTGCTTGAATATTTTTTCTTAAAATACATATGTTTATTTGCATTTGATTGTCTCCACAGCGGTGCTGTATACATTAATCAAAGTTTAAAGATGTAATTTTGTTACTTACCTGGTGCCCAGATGGTAGCAGTAAGAATAAAATCAATGAGAAACCGTGAGATATCTACAACCCTAGACCTTTAGTTTTGTTTCTTAGACAAACACGCTCTGTTTATAACCATTATAACCATTTGAAATGTATTTTGGGTTGTTTGGGTTCTGCTGCACATAAAGGAAGCATTTCTTAACTCCTAACATGCATGTATAAAATGTGTTCATCCCATCCTCCCCCAGTACCTTAATACACACCTGTATCCCGTGAGTGAAGCCTACTAGACCTAAATCTTTATCTCCCTGTGCTATAGCACTGCCTATTACCCCAACTGCAGTGTTTCATTCCAGTGCTCCACTGACCTACTGTCACTGTCCACCCATACATGTTTCACCCAATGAGCTACTGAGAGAACTTTACACAAGCCTGCCTAAGCTCTTTATCTCACCAGCTTATGTTCTATTTCTGTGTGTCTGAAATCTGTATGTTGTTTGATGTGCTTTCCAAGTGAAATCTGCAAAAGTGATTCTTCATTTACCATGAGTTTTCACTTCCAGACAGAACCTTGGTGAAAGTATACTGTATTTATGGGTGGAGAAGATACGAGAAGTTCTGATAGAAAAGGCACAGTCTTCAGATCCAGGTACTTGAGAGAATACTTGGGGTTTTCATTTTCCTTCTTGTTCCACTGCAAAGCAAGATTTCATACAAGTTAGTTTATGCCCACTTTTGAATTGGATCTAAACATCAGAAAACAGTCTCCAGTGTCATGGCTTACTGTTTTACAGTGGTAGTGTCCCTTTTTAAAAAGCAGTGGGGAAAAGAAGGTGGCGGTGGCCTGTGAACTGGAATAAGGTCCTCAGTTCTCTCAGGAGTGAAATTACTTGTATGAAAGGACAGTGCTGCCCACAGGTGCATTATGCATTGTCCTCCATTCTGCAAATGAATTATTCATACCAGTAATTAATTTCTGGTGTTGAGTGCACTGTGGGAGGATTGGGATTCAAGAGAAGATAAACGTCAGTGGAATATGCAAATGACCAAGTATTCCATCATTTTACTTTTTCATCCTTCCATTCATTTTACTGTATTGGGATGAGAAGTATATCATCAGTAGAGCTGCAGTGATTCTTCTGGTGTTATTCTTACAGAGTTTGTGTAAATTCACAGCTGTTCTTTCAAAAAATGGTGGAGGGGTTTTGTACATTAAAATGCTAAATTGCTGTGAAATGTGTCAGTGATATGCATGCATGCACATATGGCAAAAGGAAACAGAACTACTTTTCTCTGTCAGGTTTTATCTCAGTCCTGTGAGAAATAACAGTCTGAAGAGAAAAAAAAATTCATTTTCAGTGTTGTTCCATGGTAAGGTCCAGTGTTAGTCTTTCAATGAACTGCGCATTTTGTTGCTACATCACAGACATTGGAGAAGTCATTTTTCACTGGTGTGACTAAAGGAGTGGACACTGAGAAGTGAAAATTTTACTGACAATATTGGAAGTTTGGGTATTTTGAGCACAACCTTGTGGCTTCCATTTTTGAACATGCTTTATCACCCCTCTGTTTTTTTATGGAAAATACATATAAGCACATCATAGGCCCTCTAAATAGGAATCAAACTGTGATATTTTAATTTGGCTCTAAATCCAGATGTCAGAATCCGGTATATTTCCTCCTCTGTTATTGACTATTACGTTTTGGATGTTCTGTGCATGAAGGAAAACAGAATTTTTGGAATCCCAGAATACTTGAAGCATGTTGAGAGAAATGTGTCAAATCTTACAATTTTATACCCTCATGAGGTAGCATTGAGCAACAGGTCTACGTTTTCCCCCAAATGACCAGTAAATGACTGTAGTTTTTGTGAAGCAGCAGTTTAATTTGATCTCTAAGTTCAGATTAAAGGTAGCATTTCAAATGTTTAATGGAAATAGTAAACATTGTTCTTTTTTTCTTAGAAATACTGTTATTTAGTATTGAAAGAGAAGATCTTATGGAAGGATTTCATAGTATGAGTATTTTATTTTTAAATCTCAGGAAGTTTTAAGTTAATACTGGGCTGAGTACCTTGGGTTTTGTTGTAATTAATACTACTCTGCATTTAAAAATTTTTAATGTCAAACTGTTTTTAACTGAAAAGCCAGAGACTTTTGAGAAAAAGTTTTTGAAATTTTCTTTTGCTTGTCTTGCAAAAAATGTGTCATAAATTCTACTACTTGTATCTTAATAGAACCAGATATTAAGAAAACCACTGAAGAAGTTGATGAAGATGATGGAGATGATTTTCTCCTAGACTATCAGCCCATTCAGGAAGATCAAATTAAAATGTTAAATTACATGACATCTGAAAGTCAGGAAGGTAAAAATTATGCTCTTGTTAATTCTGTTAAAATAACTTAAGAGGCCCGAAGATTCTGCTTTTCTACTCAGCTTTAGAGTAAAACTAGTGACAATAGGATTATAATAAAGTTTAATAACAGTGATTAAAAAACACAACATGTTTTTGGTGGGTTTGTCTGTTATTTTCTGTACTTCACTTTTACTAGTCTCTTTTTTTAAAGTCGAGACATTCTTTACTTTTGTAGCCACATGCATTGTTTCTGTACTCTTAAAAGAAACACTTCCTTGTTTGTGACCCATAGATGAAGAACTGCCACCCATACATCATGGAAACCCAATCACAGATCGAAGGAGCACTTTCCAAGCACATCTGGCTCCAGTGGTGACAACCAGACAAGTTAGTAGAGATCATTTCTTTTCTTTCTGCCTTTACTTTGAGCTTGACAAAAGATTACTGAAATACTTGGTATTTGGCAGCTATGTCGGTCTGTCTGCCTGTGCATCTTTCTGTGCTAGTATTTTCTGAGTAGTCAGCGGTTTCTCACTTTCATTGTCAGCTGAATAATTCTAGATAACAGCTCTTCAATGCTTCCTGCTATTCTTTACTGCTATGTGCATTAGATGTAAGAGAATAAGAACACTGATTTGACTTCTGGATGTTGGCAGGTTTATCATAAGATATTTGGAAGTTACTGAATCTATCATGTTTAGCTGGAAAAGGAGTTAAAATGGATTTATAAGTGTTTTCCCTCCTTCAGAAAGGAATTCTGTTGAAAAACACACTTGGATTGTGCATAAGTAAATCTTTATCATGACCTAATTGAGAGGGGTTTGGAGCTTTTGTACATCACTTTCCAGCTGTTACCATCAGCCTCCTTTGGTCATCCCAAATCCCCAGTTTGGTGGGGAAACTACTGTGTTCTTTTCTTTTATTAACTCAGAGTTAAACCTTGAAAGGATTTTTCTCTTTCTTTTTATCCAATTTTAGGTTTTATTTTAAGAAATTTTGGTAAGGGATATTGTCAAGTGCTTCTTGAAGTTCCAGGTAAGCTAGGTCTGCTACATGCTCAGTGACTATGAAAGAACACTGACATATTGACAGGGGTTTTGGGCTGATTTCTCCATACAAAAGCTGTAATGTTTGAAGTTGTCTGTGGGTTTTTTGTTTTGTTTTTTCTTCCCCCTCAACAGTTTGCTTGTTATGGACATTAGAATTGGTCTCTAAATCCCGGCATCCCTTCTGGAGCACTTTGACCTTTCAAGTTCACATACACTGTACTTTCATTTGGGTTTTTGTGTATGTAGGAACAATCTTACTCACTAATCATGATAAAAGGGTGAGAGTATTTTAAAATGAAAAAGATATGTTAAGCCAATGATTCCCATTTCTTCCCTTTCTAAAGCAACAGAGTTCATTTATAATATATGTATTAAAGAATCACTTAAAGAAGATACAGCTGCAGCACAAAAATGAATCTTGAAAGTATGTTTTTAGGAGTCTAGTAGCTGGCAAGTAAATAATGTCAAAGGTGATGATTGTTTCATATGACTTGTGCTTTAAGTCCATGTACTGAAACTTACTGTTTCAACTTAACTGTCCATGTTTATGAAAGTGTATTGCGAAATATGAGTTGTCTTACTTCAATATTCAAAGTAAGGAGAAGACCGATGTCTAAAGCAGTATTTTCCATTAATAACAGGATTTTTAAAATTGAGATACCTTTTGTTTGAGGTGATTTTTGTCAGTTGAATTTCTTCAAGAAGAACTGGAAATAGCACAGTATAGCTAGGGCAGATATTAAATATGTCTATTTATTACTCCTCTGAGACATTTGTTTTTGAATGGAAGGCAATTTACTTGACAGGCATGTTTTCCCAATCTTTCTCAACTTCAGTAATGTTTTATATTATGTACTAAAATGATGTCTTAATCAAAAGCTTTTTTTTTTTTGCTAGACACTTGGAGAGGGTTGAACAATTGCTAGCTTATTTACTTGGAAACATATGGTGAACTGATACTGGTATATGTTTTGAATTTGGTACTTCTTAAGAGCAAAGAGATAGACATGATGGGAATAACTTTTTTCTGAGAAATACTGACACTTTCAGACCCCTAATAGGACATTTTCTGGTTTTACTGTTCTTTCTGTGAAGTGGAAACTGTGAAAAAGAGCATGTTTGAGGGAAAAGGAAAAACTTGAAAAGTAGTAGGGCTTTCTAAACATCATGTTTTTGTGAAATAACTAAAAGCAGTGTGTAGTGGAAACATGTATGTCAAGTTGTATTCTATTTCAGCTTAACTTTATTGCTAGAAGAGTAAGCAGGTGCAGTCGATACTTAATACTGACTAAAAATATTTTCCAGATCTTACTGTCCCTTGTTTAATAAAGCAATTTGACACTTCTACATCTTGAGATGAATGTACACAATGTACAAATTCAAGGGACAAGCTGTTTTCAGTATCCCAGAAAAATTGTTTCAAACAAGTATGAGAGTACTGAGAAGCTGCTTCTTGAGTTATCATACTGAACATTTTATGTCAAAACATAAAATCATTCCATTATAGTACTAGGGAGATTTTTTTTAGCAGTGATATTGAGAGGGATGTATGAAATCGCTGTTATAAAAGGAAGTTTTTTTCTGTTGTTTTCTATAGGTAAAAAGAGTTCTTGAAAAATTATATGAGAACAAGAAAATTGCAAGCGCTACCCACAACATATATGCATACAGGTGAGACAAAAATAGTGATTTTTATTTTTTTTTTTTGTGTTCTTTGACAAATGAGTGCAGGACATGAGAAAGAAATTCCTTTCTATTAAACTCTTGCTATTAAAAGAAATGAATTGCTTTAGGGAGTAGGTTTCTTATTTGTATGGTGGATGTTGCAGGTGTTATTTTGAATTTGAGGTCAAGAAAGTAGAACATACAGTAGGAAATAAGATAGTGAAGCAGCATTAGGAATAGAAAAAAAAAGTGGATTTGAAGTTGTGTTGGTATACTTTGTGTAGTATGTCTGAGCATGGAAATGCTACATCATCCTGAGCTAAATGTGTTTTCACTTGGGTGAAGTAATTTTTTTTTCCCCCCAACCTTATATTTAGAAATAGCTGAAAATGTTCAGTTGAAATAAGAGTCGAATCAGAAAGCCTGATGCAGACATCTGGCATATGAAGTTTCAGCTGAAATACAAGAAACTTCAGGGATTATGAGAAACAGGTAAAATTGAGTTCGGCAGTCATCTGCCTCTGGCAACTTTTGTGAACATAGCTTACATGAAATGAATTGGTCTCGGTCCAGATAGTGGTGTAGGTTTTCTGAGGAAGGTAAGGGACAGTAAAAGGGAGCCTTTTCATTACTGTAGGAACCAGTCATCTGAAAAAGCACGTACAGATGCTGATCCATTCATGCCCATCCTGGTATGATCCTTATGAAACATGAAATGAGAGCAAGTCAAAGCTTATTTTACCAAAAAGTAAAAACTTCTACCTAAGTAAAAAGTTTCTGAAAAGAGGGCATTTCTGTTCTTACAGATGATGATCTGGCTTCCTTCACTTGTATTATCCAAATCCACTTAAAAAGAACAAGCTTATACTTACTGCTTCCTCATTGTCATCTAATACTAGAAGCCTCTTTCTCATTGTGTCACCTGTAACTAAGTTCAGAAGTTAGGAAATAAGTTGGTAACAAACCAACTTATTGATCAGTAGCCCTCTGAGCGTTACTTCTGGAAAACTAGACCTGGGCAGCTGTCCGTTTTATGAAACAGTACACCCAAAAGTTTACTGCATTGTCCCCTGAGGAAGGAGATGATACGGAGAATCCAAAGGCAAATTTCAGTAATAGTTTCATGTTGCTGCTGAAATACAGACCTGATTAATTATTCATGATGTTTTTGTCCAAGATCTTCCAACTTCTAGGTTTATACCATAATTTGAATCTGTATCTGATAGAGTTGGTTTCAGCTGGGTGTAATTATTAGGCTAAAAGCCTGGGTATTTTTCTGTTTAGGGACTTTAAACTGGTAATGACTGGAGTTTACCTGAAGTAGCAAAAGTCTGTGTAAAAGCTTCTCAAAACTTGTTCTACTGTACAGATAAACGTTTCTGGTTTACCCTATGCCTCATCCTGTTTTCATGTAAATGTCTGTAGTAGATAGTTAGAGTTGATACGCATGTGTATGAAAGATCCGAGACTTTGTTAATCACATAGAAATGTTAGTTGACTGACATTTTTAAACCCATTTGATGTTATTTTTTTTCTTTTGTAGAATATACTGTGAAGATAAGCAGACATTCCTACAGGATTGTGAAGATGATGGAGAGACAGCAGCAGGTGGACGTCTTCTCCATCTTATGCAGGTTGTAGAAATTAATCCTTGACCTCTGGAGATCTTGAATTTAAATTGATTTTAAAAGTCACTACAATGTAAATAAGCTTGTAGAAGGTTTTTTTAACTTTTGTTCTGCTAACAGCCGGCCAGATGAGTGTTTTCTCAAGGTGAAAGGAGAAACACAGACTGTAGCACTTACAAGTCTTGGATCACAGAAACGAGTAATGTTTCATAGGTGGCAGTAGTAGTTTGAATGGGCTAAAACAGAACTAAGTTTTCATTCCTATGCTTCCTGTGTGGTGTAGGGTACACAGAAAATGAGGGCTGGGAGAAGCTGACTGTCAGAACATAAGAGCTGACCTGTGCATAACCTTTCATGTGGTTTCTTTGAGTAGGTGTAGTAAAAAGACACTGATATATGAACTTGCAGAGTAGAACTTCACATACAAAAGGAGTGAAGGAGTTGTTTTGATCATTAAGTCTGTTTTGTTACGCTGTTTCCTATTCTGGGTCCTTAGCCCTCATACTCACATATATTTTAGTCTTCAAGTGTTAAAATAATACTTGGCTGCTAAATGTGAGTTGAGATTGGTAAGTTTTGGTTCAAGATGCAAGCCCTAGTAAAACCATAATTAAAATAGCACAACTACAGGGGACAGCTGGGTACATCTTAATGCTGTGCCTCAAGTCACTTAGCTGTGCAAGCAGACAAAATATTTATTTTTATTTTAGATTGATGTCCCCTTCACAACAGGAACTTTATTTTCCTGTCGTTTCCTCACTTGAATATTCTTTTGCTTAATATGTTGTACTCTTATTCCTGGAGCCTTACCCGCCCCCTGCCAAGCTTCCTTTTTTTTTTTTTTAATATAATTGATGGACACATTTTGACATTTTTAATTTTGAACTTTTTTTTGAACATTCTGAGCTTTTTTTTGAATTTAATTTTGAACATTTTGACAACTTCAATTTTGAACAAACTTCCTAAAAACTCAAACCAGACTTGGGAAGGTTAAATAAATAAACAAACTTAGGTTATGTAATATATGTAAGTATATATGCTAAGTGTGAAAACATTACTGCTCTGAAAATAATGCAAAGAAACAATTTGGCAGTTACTGTACCTCAGTTTGTCCTGAGCTTATCAGCTTTTTCTCAGCATGTTAATATATGCTTTTGAAAGTTGTCTAGGCATTTACTATTCCATAAAAATCCTGTCTAGAAAGTGACATGAAGAATCCCCTTTCAGGTGTGAATGTGTGTAAATTATATGGATCACCTTTCTCCATCTGCAGTCCTAGTTACTGGGAGTATTTCTGTTCTGGAAGAACAGTAAGGTAGGGATTAGGAAAGTTCAATTTTCAGCCATAAGAAAGATTAAATTGGGTTGTGGACTGATTTCTAGATGTTCATAGATCTTGTAGTTTTTTTGTTTTGAGCTCTTATGACATATGGATATGAAAATTAGGTGATTTAAAACATTATTGTTGCTGAACTTACCGTTCTTTTGGGTTTTTTTGCAACAGAAATTAATCTTGTTTCACATAAGCGCAGTATTTCAAGATAGCACTTTCTGGTTGCAAGAAACTGTATTTCAGATTAGTACCATCCTGTTTACTGTCAGCAGTTGTTATACATAGACTTTACGGCCAAGACATAAATGTAGAGCAGAAAATGCCTGTCACAGAACATGCCCCCAGTCCTTTGCATTTTAAAATTCTAAGAATATTTCTATTTTCACAAACAATGATTGACTCTTCTGATAGTATTGTTCAAATTAGTCAGATACCTGTTTCTTTCTCCTTGACAGAGATGATTAATGGTTGTTGACATGCACATGTTAGTAGTACTAGCTTATGGCATTTTATTTATCCATATGTAGAATGCCTGTGGCCTGGCTGTTATTAGCCTCATCCATCAACGCTTCCAAAAATGTAAATAGACAGTCAGTTTAGTGACAGAGTAATAATTGATCATACCAAAGAATAAGAAATGTAACTAAGTATTTTTTTAAAATACAAAACAGTAGACCTTTTTTATGTTTCAAATTGATGTCAACAGTAAACCAGGTTCAATTAAAAGATAACAACTTCTGTTGCTTTCTTTTATTCACAGATTTTGAATGTCCACAACGTGTTGGTTGTGGTGTCCCGCTGGTATGGAGGTATTCTCCTGGGACCAGATCGTTTCAAACATATAAACAATTGTGCAAGAAATGTACTTGTGGAGTACGACTATGTACCATCAACGGTACGTTTCTGCCCTTCAGAATGAAGGCATTTGCACGTGACCCTGTGTGAATTTCCACAGTTAGATGAAGCCAGAAGAAAAGTAATACAGCCTGTGTGAACGGATAAACATTATACCAGTCAAAATTTTCATAAATCCCAATGAACTAAGAGCACCGTTCATATTAAAAATAACTCTCATGGGTGACCTTGGGAGATTACTTGTGGTTTACAAGAATATTTTTTAAATTTTGAAATGCTTGTTTTTCATTTCAGGAGGAATCATCTAGACAAGCTGGAAAGAGCAGAAAGATAAGAAAGGACAACAAGAAGAGAACAGAACACTAATTATTTTTTTAAAACTTTAAAAAATTATTTTGCACATATTTATATGAAAAGAAAACCTGGACCGTGTTGCCTTATCTGATAGAATGGACATGTTGTATTCAGAAGAGAATTCAGTAAAGCTGTAGATATATTTTCATCTTGTTTTGTGATTTCTTCTGCTGTTCTGAAGTAGATCTTAGACACAAGCTTTCTGTTTCTTACACATTTGAGCACCTGTTATGAGGACAGTGCAGCATCTGGAACCATTGCTCCATCCCAGCCCTTCCCACCAAACAACAGCTGACTAATTGAAAATGTGGATTTCTCATCTTCTCCATTCCTGGATTCAAATACCTGCCTTGTATTAGTAATTGAATTCTCTAGTTTATTGTATTGAGAGTGGAACTAGAGTCATGCATACACCAGGTCACCTACAAAGTTTTAGATACTCTTTTGTGAGAGGAAAGCCTGGGGTCGAGTGCTGTTTGGAGTGCCTGGTCCTCCCTATGCAATTCCTGATCAGATGCTAGTTGGAGCCTGCTTGGTGACATAAGAAAGACTGAACCTGGGCAGTGAACTAAGAAATGTGATAGTACTACTACAGAATTTCTTTGATGGTTGTTCTTTGACAATTGACATTCTAGGAGCCTGTTGAAAATATGAGAATTTCCTGTTGAATAATTAAAGGAACCAGTGAAACAGACCATACAGTCGGAGAGCAAAATGAGTCCTCTGTCCTGTAAAATGTCTGGAAATGGACCCTAAGAGTGGAAATGCATTTTTATTTTCACACGATTTCTTTCAGAGAGAGCATGAAGTGCTGTGTAACTGTGTTGTGGACACTTCTGGTTAGAGAAGTTACAGTCTCTTCCTATTTTTGTTTGCAAGCATTTCCTAAGTTTAAACTTCCTTTATTCTAAGAAGAAGATACAACAAGGAAAAGAGATTACAAAAATATCTGACAACAACTCTTAACTTTTAAAATTCTGCTGGGACATTATTTAAATGAATAATGGTTAAACTGAAGCAGCAGTTTTAACCATTTGTGTTATTAAATACTGTAAGGTTTTTAAGACATACTGCCCACTTGTGGAAGAGTTAAAAATTTCATTATCTGGCAAAAGAAAAAAAGAAAAGAAGCATTCTAGAACTAATTTATACCCAAAGTACAATTGCCTGTCATAAAAATATGTCAATGAAGAATCAGGAAAAGGTGAATAGTGGCTTTTATCTTTTTGGCCACTCCATTGTCATATCTTTTTATTTTACTGTTTTTGCTCTGTTATTCTGAAAATGAAAGGAATACAGCTGAAAACAGGTTAGCCATTACAGCATCAGAGTTTCCTACAAGGTAGTACCAGAATGATTGTTTTTTGGTTTTGTGTCTCAAATGACCAGAGCAATCTGCTCTCTGATTGGGGTACTTTGTTAGCTGAGTACCTTCGGAAGAACTGCGTGGTGGTTTTGCTGTCAAAACATTGCCTCTAAATGTCCTGCATGCATCTGGAAATCTTCCATGTTGAAATATGAAAAGTCACGTTTTTAAAATCTTAACTTTTAAAAGTGAAGATAATTGTCTGTCTTACAGCAGCATACCAATTCTGGACTTAGTAGTTTCTTCATATTGCAGGTAGTTCAGGGTTGTGCTTCTACTGTTTAGTGTGTGTTTTTTAATGTGGGGGAAAGAAGGAAAGGAAGATAAAGATGGGACATTTACTTGTGGATCCTTTTGGTGTGTTCATCTTTGTTACCCATTTATTGCCTAGCCTGTCTTATTTCAGTAAAAAATGAAAGCAGTTTTGTAGCTACCTTAATATTTTTCTAGCTAGGTATGTTCTAGACTGATTTAATCATAGTCATAGCCACACACACAAAAAAATTCTGCTAAAGGTTCATGAAGTGGATCTCCTATTGAACTTCATATGTGTAGGTGCCTTGCAACACACAGGCTTTCGAAGCATGGTGTGGAAGTGTTGCATATTTAAGATTGCCAGAAATCAAGTTAGATCTGAGATCCAATCAGAAAATTTGAGGGAGGGAGAGGGAGTACAGTTAGGCAGCTATATACTCGTGGAAGGCACTCCAAGGTTTAAGCCATGTGGCAAGGTCAGCTGGCTCTCCTGAGAAACAGTGAAACTGCTGAATTACATCTTGATGCTTCAGAATGGCTAGCAGAAGAAAGGCTACTGGTATCACTTAGTAATTAGCACAGTGTGTTTTCTGCAGTACCTGGGCATGAAATAAAGCTTAAACCAGTGATGGACATACATGCTGTGAAGATATTTGCATGGATAATAAAGTTTTGCATTTCTGTACTACTGCCATTCAAACATCCAGTAAAAGCACTTGGCAAACACTAATGAATTTGGTCCCACAACAGAGGCAAAGACATGACAGCCAACACTTTTCAGATTTAAGTATCTAAAATCAGTGTTTTTAGAACCCATAATAAAAACGATTGAATTTTTACAACTGTAGAATACTCACAGCTCTCTGCAAGTGGCTTCATTACTCATACAAAATATAAGCGTTTGTGGAAGACACATAATTTTTCCCACCAGTATGGAAAGAAAAGCCTTATCCTGTTAATTACCAAGCTCTCATTCTCATTCAGGGAGTCTGTATTTAGTCCCTTGGTTGTGGGGCAACAGCAGCTGGTGCTGTGTCACTGAGGCTGCTGCTAAGATTTTTGAAACTGATCCCAGTGAGAGTTTTGAACTGATCTCTGAGGTTGGACCATTAAAGGTTAACTGCTCTGGTAAGTAATTGTATGTATGCTTATTTACATTGTACCAGTTTTCAGCCCCAGAGTCCACAAAACAGAGAACAACAGCAACAACGAAGTTGACCATGCCTTTGGTCAGCAAAAAACATAACACAGTAGAGAGGGACCAAAGGCTTGCCGAATTCCAATGTCAGATAAAAAAGGATGAAATTAAAAAGTAGTTTAAATCCCCAGGATTAGTAAAAAAAAATAGAAAAAGTTATTTTAATGCTAGCAAGCAAAACGCATCAGGAAGGGAGGGAGGAAAGCAAGAGGGAACCTCAAATCAGCCCTCCTGACCTCCACAGATAAGAATCAGGTTGCTTAAAGAAGAAGATGCATTTTAAAATATGACCTTGAAAAAACTGCATATTCCTTAACCAGAGCTCTGCAACAGTTATGCATGCTTTAAAAAATTTTAAAAAACCTAGCTTTATCTAGCATCAAAAGCTTTTAATTTTTTCCCCTCCTGAGACAATTTTCTTTTGGATGTTTACTGGGTTTTTGACCCATTCTATTTTAACTCTTTATGAATCTCAACCTTTTGGATAACTCTGCCAGACACAACTTCCTTCCCAGACTGACCTGACCTGGATGCCCACCATGCACAACAGCACTGCAGAAACTCCGTGCGTGGCTGCAACGTGTACCGAGACTTGGCCCACCCAGGCACCGAGCTCCGAGTTCTCACTGGGCGTGCTGGTGCTGCTGGCTTTCCTCATGGTGCTGCTGTCTCTGGTGACCATCCTTGGAAACATCCTGGTGATCCTTGCTTTCATTATGGACAGAAACCTCAGGCACCGGAGTAACTATTTCTTTCTGAATCTTGCTGTTTCAGACTTTGCAGTGGGTAAGTCACCAGCTGTGGAGCCGTGTGCTAAGTGTGTTGTAGGACTCTTAGGAGAAGCAGTGGTGCTTATTTTCTGTGTGTTTTGTTTTGAGAGAACTGTTTCCCAGCTGTGTCTGGGGGAAGGATGAGGAATGGTGGAAGCTGCATGAAGTGTTTTAGGAGCCTATGATTTTTCAGAAAAAAAAGGATGCCTTGTTAGTTAAGCAGGTAATGTTTAGTGCTTCAGGATAAAATACTAATGTGGAAATTTTATGGAATAACAAAGAATGGGAGTTGTTTGTGGAGAGTTTTGGCTGAAATCTAGATAGTCAGATCAAATACAGCCTGTATTGTCTTACAGATCTTGGATACATGGTCAATATCTTCTGTTTCAGTCTGCTGTCACACAATAGAGACCATGACCTGGTGTTTCTGACTAAATAGCAACGAATACTATTTTTGAACCTTTTGCTGTACATGCTCTATCTAGAATAATACCTTAGGAATACGTGTTTGTACAGGTAAATAAAAACTAAAAATCAAGCAATTTCTAAGAAGTTTGATGCTACTTACATCTTTATACATAGGGACAGTTTTGAAACTCGTACTGAGAAAAAGCACAATTAAAACAAGAGTATGATGCTCAGTTGGACACTGATGTATTGCAATATTCTGTGAACTGTTGGCTGTCTGCTAAAAGCCTTGGTTAAATTATTGAGTATGTAGAAGGATGGTTTAAAATAGTTGTGGCTATTGAATGAAATCTGTATTCTGACTTGTCATATCACAATTTCTTTTTTTAAGCACACATTTCAGAAGTATACTGAAAGAACAGAAAAAACTTTTCTTTAAATTTATTGCCAGTGCCAGAAGTTCTGTCACGGGCACAGCTTTTAACATTCCTATTCTTGTGATGTCCAGATCTCCTTGTATGATGTTTTGATACCTTCCTCCGTATGCTTGATGTCTTCTTCCAGCTTATTTCTGCCTTATTGTGCTGCAGAGCTCTTGCTGCCTGCTCTCCAGTTACAGTGCACTGGAAAAAAACAGAGCAGTGAGCAGAAAACCAGTGGACAAACTGGTGTTCTCTCATTTGACTCACAATCTAGCATCATACTGAACAAATACCAGCATCTAGCTGAGAAGTATGAGGTAAATACCATTCTCTGTCAAAGAAGAAAGTACAGCTTACTTGGCATGACCTACATTCCATAATTTTTTATTTTGTGATACAATGTTTACCTGAATGTCTAGTTTTTATTTATAAATTTGATTAAAAGCTTTGCCTTTTCCTTAGTTGGACTTTAAAGTCAAACTGATTTGTATTCTTGTGGCCACATAATTTAGATTCAGAATATGCCTAAATTATCCTTACTTTCTTCTTGACCTAAATTGCTAAAAGCTTGCAGTCATTTGCTTATTCTTTTAACATATCTAATCTAACTGCTTTTGACATTCAACAGCTTTTGCTTTGTCTCTCTGCTTCTGGGCCTGTATCTGAATTTGAGTAGAGATCTCTTGATTCTTAATAGAGGGGGAACAACAGGAACTGTAAGATTTTTTGGAAATGGAAACTGTCAAGATACTCTGTTACAGGAGTACACACTATTATCTAGTAAACCTAAAGCTGAAACCACAGCTTTTTTCCTGATGTGAATGTTAAAATCCATAATGTTTTGCTCAAAAGACAAGTCTCAGTTGGTCTATAAGTGCAGTGATTGCATTTTGTTGCAGCGTTGATGCTGTTCACTGCATTTCTGCATCCCAGCTGACTGCACCATTAGCTCTTCAGCCTCCCAAGGCTGCGCTGGGACTCGGTAGGGTGATCACCTCAAAATCCATTAAAATGAGGTCGTGTTGGCACTTTCACAACCTTTGGATTTAGCAGCCTAATTTTAGGTAGCCATGGGAGCGGCTGGGTCACTCATGTGTGTTCCCACAGTCTGGTGAGTTCCCATAGATAATATCCTATCAGCTTGCCACTGAAAAGCGGTTATTATCAAGATTTGTGATGAGAAGAAATGTTAGGCTGGGTATATTTAAGTAACTGTGCTTCTCTTTTCAGCCTTTTGATCATATAGTTTTAAAAATTAGTCTGAAACTCGTATTTCTATAAGAAGTTACTTCTGGAGCACTTTCAGACACATATGCTTCTAAGAGGATAAAAGCATGGCCATTGGATACTTTATTGTAGAAAACAGTGAATTACACTGAGGGAAAGATGTTTTTGTTTGTTTTAATTTCAGCAGACAACGCAGAGTAGTGTTTACTTCAGTAGGTAAAGCAGTCAACTGCTCCTTCCTTTGGCGGGTGGCGTTAATTGGAGAAGTAACAATGATATATAATAAACACAATACACCTTTCAGAGAGGTGTTAATGATAAGAACATCACTAGTACCTGGTTTGTAGTAAAGGTTCTTGGGTTGCAGGATAATACAAAGCCTTCCATGTGGCAATTCCAGTCAGTATCAATCATGCTTTTATCAGATACTGCGGAAATGTTTCTCTGCTCTCTTGTAGTGCAGTGCTGGCTGACGTGTGCGTTCGGTTTCTTTCCACAGGTGCATTCTGTATGCCGTTGTACATCCCTTATGCCCTGACAGGGACATGGCACTTGGGAAGAAGCCTGTGCAAGCTCTGGCTGGTTACAGACTATCTTGTGTGCACGGCTTCAGTGTTTAACATCGTCCTTATCAGCTACGACCGTTTCCTGTCAGTTACAAAAGCTGTAAGAGTAACATTTCTATTTATTGCTTTATATATACTGAGATTTCTATAAAACTCAGAGTGTTTCACAAATAACACTTTAAGCTAAATGGTGCTTTGTTGTTGGTACCATTGTTTTGTGGAGAAATGGTGATGGTTCAATGTTGCATTGGGACTTAGAGACAGGACATTGCCTTGCGTATGACTTCAATGTTACCCTTGTCCCACCTGCACTAGAAATTATTTAATTACACTACACAGGAAATGGGAAGATGAAGGTGGGAAAGGGACAGCAGCCATGTGGAGAACTTGGGCTTTGGCCATTAGAAGTGGTGGTGCTGATGAAAACTAGGTTGAGTCAAGGATGTGCTTAGACTTGGACAAATTTTGTAAGAAGAGGGTATGGAGTGACATGTGAGATGGACTAAATGAGGATCAGGTGAGGATCTGAATTACCACAGGGGGTGATTGACATGTGCTGACAGTTGAGCAGTTGAGTGGAAACTGATCCCTTGAAGCAAAAAGAAGAATGAATCCCAGTATGTGGAGAGGTAAGAGATGTTTCTTGAGTGTTGACATTCTTCTGTTTCAGAAGATATCCAAGGAATCAAGTAATAAATGCTATCATTCACCATTTCTAAGCTCTAACTGGTGTTTGGTCATAGAATTGTAGAATGGTTTGAACTGGAAGAGACCTTAAAGATTATCTGGTTCCTGCTGCGGGCAGGGACACCTCCCACTAGACCAGGTTGCTCAGAGCTCCAGCCAGCCTGGCCTTCAACACTTCCAGGAGTGGGGCATTGACAACTTCTCTGGTCAACCTGTTCCAGTGTCTCACCACCCTCACAGTAAAGAATTTCTTCCTAATATCTGATGTCAACTTACTCTCTTTTGGTTTAAAACCATTGCCCCTTGTCCTGTTTCTATTTGCCCTTCAGGTCCTGGAAGGCTGCAGTCAGGTCACCCAAAGCCTTCTCTTCTCCAGGCTGATGGGTCTGTTTGCTTGAATGACATGTTTCATATTAGGTTGGTAGGTCCTCATTTGGGAAGTGCTGATATGATGCCTAATCGCTTTCTCGTCTTCCCTAGTGGTCTGCTTTTACAGTTGGTTTTTGCTGGTCTGTTGTTTTTGTTTGGTTTTTTTTTAAAGCTGAACAGTAAAGTATAAAAACCCCTGTATTTAAGACATTAATGGAGCTGCAGAGCTCAGAATGTGAAAAATGTAAATTGAAAGGGCCCGTGCAACCCAGCTGAGATCCATGTTCTTATGCAATTGCTGATGGTCTTCATTAACACAATCACATTCTGGTTTTCTTCTTTAGGTTGTTAGGATGGAATGAGTCCAGGAATGTGTAACAGGGCTGTTATCCAAAGAAAAGACACGATGCTTCCTCACAGGCTTGGGATCAACCTCTGCCTCTGCTGCAAACCTAGCCTGTGGCCAGGGTCCAGTCACTCCAGGCTTAACAATTTGTGAAGCTGTGCCCAGCTTCCTGTTCTCTGCCTCTAAATTGAGCTGCTTGTGGTCTTGCACAGGGTGGCAAATTCATTACTGCAGACCTGGAGCTGTGCACGGAGCTACTATGATGCTTTAAGATGTAGAGGAGTCTAAATCTTCAGGCTATAGATACTTAAAACAGAGAATCCAAACCAGTGTGTAAAACCCTGCACTACTGCTCTGATATTTGCTGGTGAAATAGGGACAATGCCCTTTGTGTGGTGCGTGGCTGTGAAGGTGCCATGCATTGCCCTTTCTGTAGCATGCGGGTGATCTGCTGATGAACAGCATGGGAAGCTGATGAGGAAGGCAGCAGTTCTGAGGAAAGCCTGAGATGCCGAATGTTGAACAGTATAGAGGAAATAAAATTGTCCAGCTTTTCATTAACTTATCTTCCTATGCTATGAAAGATGCAGGAGACCAAGAGTATGGCTGGGCCATTACAGGGTGGGCTTAGCTTTTGTATTTCTGAACTTTGGATGATTTTATTTTAATTCTTAATATGCTGTCTGGGTAGGCATGAAAACATCAAGATTTTCAGTAATGGAATGAACTGTTTACAAGGTAAAGCTAATATTAAAATAGAGTGATTCAAAAAGGCAGGGTATGTTAGAGTATATGTCTGGGATAGATTTTTCTGCTATGGCAAAAAGAAACAGTATGAAAAATTATATTGTCTGGTGTTTGCAGTCTCACATGGCAACCTGTCTAATATAGAAGGCTTCTACTTTTGCTGGGCATGTAGGAACTCCCACAGCTGCCTTCACTCTCTGCTGAGCCTGGGCTGATGAATCATAAACCTATTCCTTACCGATTCCTTATTGCTACTTTACTGTGTGGTGGGAACAAGCTCTGTCCTTTCACACCTGGAAGCCAAATGATAGTTGAGCCATCACAATTTCTGCTCCTCTCCTATCCCCAGTATTAAAATAAATCACAGAGCTACAGTGTATGAAGAACAAGACTAGCAGTTTTTCAGAACCTTACCTAGTGAAGATGTCCTAGGTGTCTGGGGAAATACAGAACAAATATTATATTTGGCTTGATTATATATGGTTTTTTGACATAGTTTTTCCAAAATGTTATCTGAGTATGTGACATGTCCTTTTCCATCGCAGGTGTCTTACAGAGCCCAGCAGGGAATAACATCCAGCCCTGCCATCAAGATGGTGGCCATCTGGGTCTTTGCCTTCCTCCTCTACTGCCCAGCCATCCTTTTTTGGGAGCGGGTGGCCGGACACAGCGTGGTAGCGGCGGATCAGTGCTACGCCGAGTTCTTCGACAACTGGCACTTCCTCCTGTGTGCATCCACGCTGGAGTTCTTTGTGCCGCTGCTCTTGGTGACCTACTTCAACATGCACATCTTCCACAACATCCAGAGGCGCCAGCGGCGTGGCAGCGTGCAGGACTGTGAGGCTCCGAGGAGCAGCAGCCTGTCCTGGAGGTTTTGTGGCTTGCCGAGGCCGGGGGCATCATCTCCTCCGTCTGAAGCAGAGGACAGTGTTTCATCACTGACGAGGTCATGGAGACCAGCAGTGGTGGCTAATGGTCCGTCTCGAACAGAAACCAGTTCTACAGCTCTCAAAAGGAACTTTTCTGCTTCCTTCTGTTCAAGGGCTGGATCAAAACTGCAGCGGGACAAGAAAATAGCAAAGTCTCTTGCCGTAATTGTGTGTGTGTTTGCCATTTGCTGGGCCCCATACTCTTTATTAATGATTATTCGTGGGGCCTGTCAAGGAAAGTGCATCCGTAACTCCCTGTATGAAGCAACCTTTTGGCTTTTGTGGATCAATTCCTCTTTGAACCCATTTCTTTACCCTCTCTGTCATATGAGGTTTCGAATGGCTTTTCTGAAAATATTATGTCCCAAAAAGTTTGCAGCATTGAGATCTGGTAACACACCTTCTTTTTAGAGAGGTAAAATAAATGTTTTACAGATAAGGTTCCTCTGTTATTTAGTGATATCTTTTCATATGTATCACCAGCAAAAACAGAGGAAAAAACCATTTGTTTACTAATGACACTGGTTAAGAGCACAGCAGAGTTATATAGTTGCCCTGATATAGCTAATTTTCAGGATCTCATTTTTTGTTTTGCTGGCATGATGCCAGATTAATTACCATCTACTGCACTGGAAAGAATAACAAGCTTTGCTGGATGTCCTCTTGGTTTGTGGGTGTGAGGTATATTTTTTTCCTTCTTTCCCCCCCC
>VYXC01008332.1:1561297-1655279 GCA_013397175.1 Platysteira castanea
CCCCTTTGTTTAATATATAGAGGTGGCACTGTGAAAGAACTCTTATATTGCTGTCTCCATAGAGTCTCTGGAGGGAGATACCTGCTCATGTATGTGTTGAAGTAAAATTTATGTCCTATTTGTGAACCTAAGGCTATCAGTGAAGAAGCAATTCTGCTACATTTTTAAAAGGTTGTAAAAATACTCACAGAAGCAATATATTTTCATTTTATAAACTATTATGAAGACCAGAGAGTATCCTCTCCTTGTTGTAATCCCCACAGTGAGCAAAATGCAAGTGAATGGACTGCCTAACCTGCCATATCTGTCCTTTTCAAATTTTAATGTAGTTCATACCCGGTGTTGCAGGACACTGTATGTGTAAGTTAGTGATTCTGAATGATTTTCAGAGAATGAAATTTTCCATGGTAAGAGAATTTTGAGATTGGTTATCAAAATTGTCACAGACATAAATGATTGTTAGTCTTTTCACCCATACTGGTTTTTCACCTGACAGTGGCTGCCTCTTTGGTCACACTTAAATGATATTTAGTGCCAGATCTGTACACTACGTGATTACCTAAAAGATAGGCCAGTCTTGGGCACATGATCACATTCCTGTTGAATCAGCAGAGCAAGCAATGCTACGTTCATACTGGATTTATGATTTTGGCTGGCTGTGCAAGAATAGACAATAGCCTCTCCAGTGTAAAGCTTTGCAAGTGCAAAGATATTCCATCAAAATGTCTGGAACAAATTTGATCTGACAGAATGATTTTTATACTAGATCAGTTGTTTGTGTCCTGTTACTGTGACATTATATGGATTTTCTCTGCCCCAGAACAAGTATCAAACTGGATTTTTTCTGTGGGGGAGCAAGGGCCATATTCACTGCTTGAGAATGGGGTTTACAGAGGTCTGGAAGCTGACACAGAGATGTCTTAAGCAGCTCTTAACAAGCAAAGCAGTTGAATGTCCAGTGCTGAAAAGAGTGAGTAGTGTGTTGGAGAAAGCAATGGAGCTTGATTACACCCCATTCCATGTGCCAAACTTTCTTACCGTATGTTGAGTGTTGCAACTCACCCAGAAAGCTTTCATGGATGGGTAAGTGAGAGTTACTGGCTACATTTTTCTATCTCCTTTTTTGTAATTTTATTCCTCTTTGTTTATAAATATACAAGTGTATAAAATATGGAAGGAGAAATCTGATGCACAGAACAATGAAGAGCAGTAGTCAATTTAAATAGTTTTTAATCTAATTTGAAACTGGCTGTAGAAGTGTTGTCATAACAGAGTACTCCTTTGCAAACACAGTTCAAATGCATGGAAGCAGCTTAATTATAGCACAAAAATTGATGGCTTTGAAGAGCTAGAATGTCTTCCTGTTCAGAGGTCTGGAACTGAAGACTTCTCTTGCCAGTTTTCACACTGGTGGAAGATTGTCTTTCACCATTCATTCTCGCTATGCTTCCTAGCCTCACATGGGTGGTGTTATGGATTGTGAGCCTGATTGCTGAGAGAGGTGCAGCTTCAGGAGGATGTCATTGATTCAGCAAGGTTTTTACTGTCATGAGGTGTGGCACTGGCAGAGATTTTGTGGGGTTTGTTTTTCTGTGATGCTTAAAAAATCTAAACACACACACAGAGTTAAAACATTTATAGAATAGCTGGTGTACTAAACATCTGTTAAACAGAGAAACTGAAGGTAGGCCCAAGACAGAAATGTATTTGAGCCGTTTGCTTTTCTATCCCTATGCTTTCAGTATAAAAACTCAGTTTGCATTTTGTACTTAAAGAATGTGTTGTTTATTTTGGAAGAATAACCTAAAAAATTATTGACTAGATAAACTGAGTCCACTTTTTGCAGTGCTGGAAAACTACTTTGTCAGGGAATTTGCCAGGCAGCACAATCTGCAGCAAATTTGAAACAGCATAGCATGGTGAAGCTACTAGAGATCAGTGTTTTTGAGAGTCTCTATTACACACACAGTATTCAAACTGTTTTCTCACACCACTCCTGTGTATTAGAAGAATTTGTTGTATTTTTCTAATTGTTGAAAATTTTGCTTACTGCTCCCAGGGTAAGTCAAGTACTGGGTTGCTATGCCCACAGCTTTAAAACTGTCTTGGTCAGGGTGGCATCATAAATATTTTCCCTTGTAGATCATAAATCAGACATTTTTCAAGGTTATGGCAAGGTACTTATTCAGCATTTGTTCTTATGCCCTGACTCAAATGGATTTTTCTTGCCAAAGGGTTTTCTAACTCAGGTCTCTCTATCCAGTCACTCATACATTTCACCATTTCATGTCGTTGGATTTTCTTCTGTCTTTGCAGATGTTCAATAGGCCTTGTAAGTACATGGTGACTGTAGCTATATGACTCTGTGGGCTTTGACTCAAGCCACACCATTTTTTTCTAATTTGATCTTCTCAGATTTAAAAAACCTCTCAACAAATAAAAAATACATTTTGGAAGAAATTGTGTTATGTTTTGTTTGTTTATTTCTGGAACAAATATTGAACCCTAATGATTCTCCTAATATCCATGTATTTTATTTTCCAAAGGAAGTACCACACAGATTTCCCCCTCAGCACTACATAGGACTATGATTAAAACTTCAGTATTTGTTCTATTCACTAATTTTAAAAGCAAATGACTACATTCCCCTTGTCCACTAACCTAGTAATTTTATCAAAGACAACCAAGTTGCTAAGGCATGATCTACCCTTGCTAAGTCCATGCTGACTATTCCCAGTCACCTTCTCCTCTCCCAGATCCTCAAAAATACCTTCCAAGAGGACTCACTCCATTATTTTCCCAAGGACTAAAGACAATCTGACCTTTTGTCCTTGTGAAAGCATTTGAAGATTGTTGCAACATTTGCCTTTCTTCAGATGTTGGGAATCTCCCTTCATCTCCATGACCACTCTGAGAGGATAGAAAGTGGCCTTTCAAAGGTAGCTGGTTCTCTTGATAGCTCAGTGGATTCCATGGACTTTTATGGGTCAAGTCCCCTCAAGGAATTCCACTTTTTCTCACCTGCTCCTGACATGTCTCATCCTTGAACTCATTCACTATGCATGAAGGAAAGGGAGACCTAGTTAGTGAGGAATGAAGCTAAGGAAGTAACCGTGTACCTCAGCCTTACCTGCACTTGCTGTCACTGGATCACTGGTCCTATTCAGCAAAGCACCTATATTTTTATTATTCACCATTTTGCTGTTAATGGGGTGGCTGAAGTTCTTCATATTGTCCTTGATGTCTTTTACAAGCATCAACTCTAGGTGAGCTTTTGTTTTCCTCACATAATTCTTACGTGGCCAGGCAACATTTCTAAATATCCCCTTTGTATCCTGTCCCTCCTTCCAACTCCTTCATGCTGCCTTTTTGTGTTGTAGTCCCCGGGGTTAGCCACTGTCACGATTCATCTGCTTGTTTTATTTTGTTTTCTTGAGGACTGGGATGGACTATTCTTGTATGTGGAGGTTGCTGTCCTTAGAGGCCTGCAGCTTTCTCAAGCTCCTTGTCTTTTGGATCTGCCTCCCATGGGATCCCCACTACCACTTTCCTAAACGGAAGTTTGCTCACCTGAAGCCCATGGTCTGCACTGCTACTCTCCTTCCTCATCTTTATCCTGAGTTCCACTACCTCATCATTACTACAGCCAAGTCTGCACTGATATCATCCCTAAACAGCCCCTCTTTATCACTGAGCAGCTGATCCAGCTGTGCATCACCCCCACTGGCCCACGCAGGACTTGTATCTGCAAGTTCCCCCTGACAGCCTCCAGGGACCTTGTTCACTGCTTGGACCTGCTGTGTTGTACTTCCAGCAGATGCCATGAACCCACATGCACAAGAAGCAGGTCCTGTGGTCCAGAAGCTTTTTTGAGTTGCTTAAAGGAGACCTGATTACCTCCCGCACCCTGAGCTCTGCCACGTGCTCTCACCACAAGGTCACCCACATCAAGTGTGGCTTGCTGACTGTACAGGAAGCTCCAGTGCCTCCTCTATGCTTCCCAGGCTGCAGCTGTGCACCCACATCTAAGGCAGCTGTGTCTCCTTGCCACATTTTGCCATTCTTGAGGTCTCTTCTGTTTCTGCTGCCCGACACCTTTTGCTTTAATGACTCTTTACAACATAATTCCCTTTGTTCCTCAGTATGGTAGCGGAGCACTGCATCTTTCCTCCCCACATCTTTCCCACCCTCTCTTTCTTTGTTGCTTGCCCTACATCTTCCCAAGCACCTGGCATTTTGGCTGCAGTTTGAAATGCTGGTCACGCAGTGTGCCATGGTACTACAGAGTTGGTAAGTGTCAGCCACAGCCATGGCCTGCCAAATTCTCTGCACTCCTACCAAAATAAATGGAGTTGTGATGAGGAAGGGACATCTTTTCTCACACCTGCAAAGGGCTAAAAGTGTGGTACTTCATAGAGTAAAAACTTATCTAGGATTACTTGGGAGGTGCAGGATTAGATGGGCCACGCTATAAACACCTCCAAAATCCAAGAATTTGGTTTGTTCTGCCCAGAGCATCTGGTTAGGATGAACTGAAGAGGTATTAGTTATGCTTCTGCTGCATGTAACTGCATTATAAATGCTCTGTAACCAGCAACTCTAAGAAATATCTCTCTGTTATTAACTGTAAAATTTAAAAAGTGGTACAGCAACAACTGCAAAAGTGTCTACATTTTACTATAAGGGAAATAGAATTGTAATAATTGTAATCCTGTTCCCCACTGCGGAGGTGAAAATGGGATATGGTATTAGCTTCAGCACAATTAGGTATGTAAAACCACTTACACATTGCTAAAATGCAAACTGCTTCACTGTGAAGAGAGTTATTTTCTGACAAGCTTTTTTGACATCAGTAGGTAAGGATCCATGTCCAGGAAAGACACTGCTTATGAGATGGTTTTTTTTAGGCCAGTAGGTGCATTCAGATCAAGAAATGTTAGAGAGTCCAGGTCTTGAAGTCTTGTGTTCCATTTTTTTGATATTGTGAATCTTTTCTTTTTATGTGTCAGTATTCAGCCCAGCCTGTTAATAGACTTGTCTCGACCTTTTGGATAACTCTGCCAGACACAACTTCCTTCCCAGACTGACCTGACCTGGATGCCCACCATGCACAACAGCACCACGGAAACTCCGTGCGTGGCTGCAACGTGTACCGAGACTTGGCCCACCCAGGCGCCGAGCTCCGAGTTCTCACTGGGCGTGCTGGTGCTGCTGGCTTTCCTCATGGTGCTGCTGTCTCTGGTGACCATCCTTGGAAACATCCTGGTGATCCTTGCTTTCATTATGGACAGAAACCTCAGGCACCGGAGTAACTATTTCTTTCTGAATCTTGCTGTTTCAGACTTTGCAGTGGGTAAGTCACCAGCTGTGGAGCCGTGTGCTGTGTTGTAGGACTCTTAGGAGAAGCAGTGGTGCTTATTTTCTGTGTGTTTTGTTTTGAGAGAACTGTTTCCCAGCTGTGTCTGGGGGAAGGATGAGGAATGATGGAAGCTGCATGAAGTATTTTAGTAGCCCAGTATGTCTCAAAATGTGTTATAATGAGAAATGCATCCTTTCTCATATAAATACTTTTAATGTTGCTTCAAGAAAAAGGAGCAACTATTATATGTGAATACTGATTGAAGAGGTTGTTTGCTACGGTTTATGATTTACTCTTGCCCCTCCTGTAAGACTGTTCATCACACACTTCAGAACGTCCTTATATTTGACAGCTATGTGTGATACATCCAGGTAAATGAATTACTTCTCTACATAGTGCTAATGGTTTATGAATGTGTTACACTACAGCAACACACTTTATCACCAGGACTTTTCATTGGCTTCAGCTTAATACCAGTAACACCCTGCTGGCATCTCTTGTCTACGTTCCTTACTGGTCCCCTCTTCCCATAGTGTCACTGCCAAACTGCAGGAGAGGTGGTTGCTGGAGCTGCCATGGATCCAGTCCTGGCTGGTGATGCCAAGTGAGGCACTGGTGGTGTGAAAGCCTTGTGCAGCACTCCTCCATGGCTGCGGCCAGGGAAACAGCCCCTGCAGCAGAGAGAACCTGACAAAACCATGGTCCCATGGCAGATGTGCCAGCAAACATCTTGACTTGAGTCTGACAGGGACGTACTTCTGCACACAAAGGCTTTCTCTTCAGGATGGTCACAGAAACCAATATTCACTGAGTCGTGAGAAAGGAAATCGTGGCCACAGACCTACTGCACTTCTGACAGCACCGTCCCCTCAAATGCTGTTCCTTTGTCAGTGCTGTGTAGTGAAGTGTATTAGTTAAGCCTTTAAGGTTTTCCTTCATTTATGCCATTTTTAATATGTATTGCCTTATTCTGAGGCTCATCCCATGGGGCAGAAACCAAACGACGCATATGATGAAGCTTTTGCTTTCCTGCTAAGGCAGACAATTTGCTGGAACGGCTATTTCATTGCTCAGGTCCTCTGCAAAAGTCTGTTTCTCCCCATATCTCACAGTTAAGTCAAGAGAGTTAAATATCTACCTTCTGCATCAGTTCTTTGTGGCTGGTGTCTCATGCACTCTTAAATCAGCCAAGAGGAAATGATTGCCATCAGATTGCCATTGGTCTATACAGACTGTGCAAATCTAAGATTTTGTCTCTGCTATTGATCAGGAAATACTTCATTTTCTGAAATTGCTGTGGGGTTGTGTTTTTTTAAAATTTATTAAAAGCCTGGAATCTTTCCAGGTATGTGACTCATGTCTTTTGCGTCCACTAATTAGTAAAAATAAGAATAGCTTCAAATATAAATGCTTAAAACCTGGAGGTTTCCTCTATATTTATATGTATAGCTAAAAGCAGTCATTACTTTTTGACATGGTGCCAAACACTGATCCCATTGAAGTTCATGAGAACCGTAGCTGTCATCAGCAACTATGAAAAATGAGTATTTACTACCAAAGTGATGCTGCTTTTATTTAAGGTATATGTTAAAACAAGCCATCAGTACTGAAAGCGCTGTGAGCATTTCCCTGTTGATAACAGTCTGTCAGCTCATTGCCCAGAGTTTTATTGTCAGTGGACCACATCACTCTGGATATCTTTAGTAACTTTTAAGATCTTGGTGGATATGTCAAGAAAAGAATAATCTGGAGAGTTTAAAATGGATTTTGAAGCTGCATAGAATTTTCTATTTGTCTCTGTTAGATCAGCATTTTCAGGAATGTAGCATCAGCTTTTGCACCACACTTTTGAAAGAATATTAGTGTTAAAATGAAGAAATTGCTGGCTTAAAAATAAAACACAAACATGGTTTTCTTAATGAACTACTTCAGTGGAAGGTCTTTTTGACAAAACAAAAATTTAACAAACCAAAAAATAGTTCTGGAGTTATTCTCAGGTAGAGAAGAAGGATGAAATTAAAACACTCCTTGAAAATGGGAGTTTCATACTTCTGCTGTGTCTGCTCTATCTCTGATAGAAGAGATTTCCAAACACCAATACAGACTGCCCAATATATTGTCTTTAGCTTGCAAATGCAAACCAATCTTACAGTAATATCTGCCACTGGCAACATCTGCAGATGTCTTTGGGGGAAAACTCTGATACAGATAAAAGAACAGAGGAAATACAATTATGAGGTTTTATGTCAGAATGAAACCACAGTGCATATATGCTGCAGCACTATTACATACTTTTAGAGAGTCTAAGTTGGTTGGACTTAAGTTTTCTTCTTCAGTAAATCCTTCTCTGTCAATTTGCTTTGAGCTTATTCCCAACAATCAGCCTAAATCACACCAAGATCTAAGACATAGAAAGTCACCATCAGATTTTGTGAGAATTTAAGATTTTCCATATATAAATTACATATTCACCTTAACAGATTTGTTGATTTTTTTACCCAAATACCAGCATAATGTGTCTCTCTGCTTCCAGGAGTTTGCAATCCCTATGAACCACATGATGTCTTTGTGGCTGCTTTCCACAGGTGTGTTCTGCATGCCTCTCTACATCCCTTACAGCCTGACAGGGAAATGGCATTTGGGAAGAGGCATCTGCAAGCTCTGGCTGGTTATGGACTATCTCCTCTGCACAGCTTCAGTATTTAACATAGTTCTTATCAGCTATGACCGTTTCCTGTCAGTTACTAAAGCTGTAAGTACCCTGTTCATAGCTTCTCTGATTCTTTTCCTTGGAGGATTATATCCACCAACCTTTGCCATGTTGATGAGTATAAGCCCAAATTTAGTCAAGATAATGACCTTCAAAAATATACTGGCGTATGGAGATTATTAGGTATTTGCAGCTAGATGGGGTAAATATTCTGCATTGAGCATGCTTCAGCGCAGAGCTGGTCAACCGGGACTTTGCTCACAATTTCTGCTGTGAGTTGCTGTTGTGTTACTGCCTGAGGAAAAGCAGGCCAGGGGGTAAAAAGGGTAAGGCATCAGACTGGTAAAAAAGGAGCAGGGAAAGAGCAAATTCAGAGTATTTGATTTGAGATTGGACCTAAAATCAGGCATGAAAGGAAAAGAGAGTGGAGGTAGGGTAATGAAATACAGGACGCTGGGGAGGGTGTCTAGACCTGAGATGTGGTCACAAATGATTCTAGAGGAGACTGGGAGCAAGAGCAAACAGGCAGAAAGTGGGACAAGAGGCACACTGCAATCATTGCCTGTAGATATGCAGCAATAAAATCCTCTTGGTGCCTGAAGCAGAACCTCAGACTTCAGACACGTTCTGTCTCTGCTTTCTGCAGAGAATCCTACACACCTGGTGTGTGCTGTACGTCTTGGGCCCTGCTAGGGGTGGAGGCCAGCATTTCTCACCAGCCACACTGCTGGCTCAAGTGGCAGGGAATGTCACAGAGAACTAACGGTTCCAGTTCTTTCGTGATGTATGATCATGCGATAGAATTTCAGTCTTATTTTTGCTAATGATAATTAATTTAACTTGCCTTCAATTGCCTTTTCACTAAATTTTATTGTTTTGCCTTAGTTTAATTAAAGAAAAAATATGGGAAATCAACCAAAAAAACTTTCGTCATGTAAGAAATATTACACTGGAAAGCCAAAGACTCAGCATTTACTAAGTGCAAAATTAGGAGCATCTATACAAATGCAATTAAGACCTATGGGCATTTGTATGGTGGTTCTAGTGATATTAAGTCAAACTTTTGTTATCAGTTGGATGTCTAAATTCTCAGAATTACACATTCATCCTGTGAAAGGGATGGAGCAGAATGTGAAACAGAATGTACCTATCTGTTCTGCAACATATAGTGGAAAATACACACTGGCCCTGGAGTGGGTGGAGAAGAAAGAAAATGAGTGACTTTTTTAGTTTCATCAGCTAAGGGCTGTGGTGCAGTGGTGGTATCTATTCCTTCCTCCTCATGAATGTCCAGTAAGTAATTTTCTTATAGGTTAAATCTAAGCGCTTCCTTTTCTGTTGAGCACCATGATACATACCCTTATTTGTTTGTAAAATGCTGTAAAAAGCAGTGCAGTTGCCAGTGAGTGGGAGAAATTCCCTGAACAACTATAAAGTGCCAATTCCTCTGGCACCTCAGACCACAGGTGTCTCAAACAGGGCATACCAAATTACTAGGTACTGATGGATGATCATGTTTCATCCTCTGGACCTGGACCCTGGTACAGTGATATTAACCTGTAGAGAGACAATCCTATGCTCTGTCAGCATAAATGAACTGAACAGACTTGGGTGAGCTCCAGCTGATCAGCAAAGCCACAGCTCTGTGTCGCTATAGGACACGAGAAAGAATCACTCTGGCACGCACTGAGCTGAGATGGGCATGAAAAGGGACGAACTTTATTTGTCCTCCTATATTTATACATGTCTCAATTTGACAAGGGATTGGAAGGATGGTGTCACTTCCTCTCCAATCTCACTGGTAAAAAGAGATGCTCATCAAAAGTTCTCTCATTGTAAAAGAACGAAAACAAAAAAGGACAGTTAAGTAAACATTGTCTATTATTTACATGAAAGTGTTTGAAAATCTCTGACTCCAAGGTTACAAGCTTCAGAAGGCTAAAAAAGAACAGGGCAACAACTCTGTATTACCAAGCATCTCTTGCGTTCCTCCCCTGTTACTACTCTTACTTCCAAAATGGGTCTCTACAAGTCTGAACTTCTTATGTTTATTTCCCTTCACAGGTGTCTTACAGAGCCCAGCAGGGAGTAACATCCAGCCCTGCCATCAAGATGGTGGCCATCTGGGTCTTTGCCTTCCTCCTCTACTGCCCAGCCATCCTGTTTCGGGAGCGGGTGGCCGGACACAGCGTGGTAGCGGCGGATCAGTGCTACGCCGAGTTCTTCGACAACTGGCACTTCCTCCTGTGTGCATCCACGCTGGAGTTCTTTGTGCCGCTGCTCTTGGTGACCTACTTCAACATGCACATCTTCCACAACATCCAGAGGCGCCAGCGGCGTGGCAGCGTGCAGGACTGTGAGCCTCCGAGGAGCAGCAGCGTGTCCTGGAGGTTTTGTGGCTTGCCGAGGCCAGGGGCATCATCTCCTCTGTCTGAAGCAGAGGACAGTGTTTCTTCTTCCATGAGACCAAAGAAAGAGTCTTTGGTAACTGACTGCTCATCTCCATCCAGAGACTATTCTATAACCCCAGAAAATGACCTTCCTGTTTCCTTCTGTGCAAAGACCAGATCAAAACTGCAGCGGGACAAGAAAAGAGCGAAGTCTCTTGCCATAATTGTGTGTGTGTTTGCCATTTGCTGGGCCCCATACTCTTTATTAATGATTATTTGTGGGGCCTGTCAAGGAAAGTGCATCCGTAACTCCCTGTATGAAGCAACGTTTTGGCTTTTGTGGATCAATTCCTCTTTGAACCCATTTCTTTACCCTCTCTGTCATGTTAAATTTCGAATGGCTTTTCTGAAAATATTATGTCCCAAAAGGTTTACAACGTTGAGATCAGGTTCTTTTTAGAAGGAAAAAGAAAAAGCAGGTCCAAGAGGAGCTGGATGAGGGATGTAGCCACTGTTTGAAATTAGAGTCAGTCTTTTTCAGGAGACTAAACTAGTTGGAAAGTCTAAGTAAACCTTCAGTGGAATGTCTTCCTGCAGACAAATGTGCATGTCCAAGGTTTGTGTACTTTTCCCAGGTATTTTAATTGGCCAGTTAAAGGCTGTTGCCTCTGTTTGACTTTGCCTAGTAGCCTGTCCACATTATCTTGCTGAAGATGCTGTCTTCAATTGCAGTACAGCTCATATTTGTGTTCACAGGTGATATTAGTTAAAAATACAATAAGGTTGTGTATTACCCATAGAGTCAATAGTATTCTAAAGTTGCTATCTTCTCTGTTCTATTTCTTTTGAACAATTTTCACTGCATTCAGAACCTGATTTTTGCATATATGAAACATCCAGTGAAGTTGCGACTTTCGTTGTCAGGCACATAGTAGGGTATTTCCTTTCACTAAAGGTTTTTGGCCATCAGAACCAAATAGGGACTACTTTCTAAAACTTGGATGTATGAGGTCTCTGCAGAAGGACATCACTAGCTATATTTGCTCAGATGCAGCAGTAGAGAATTCAGGTGTGTAAAGCATTTATGTGGATGTCCCAACTATTCTGCAAGGAACCAGACTTCTTCAGATGTAGTTTTGAGAGACCATAGGGAAGAGTAGTATTTGTTCTTACTCCTTGTGGGGAAAAATCCAACTCTGTTTCTGCTACAAGCTCTTAGTGGGAGGTTGTGATAAATGAGTGTATTCCTTACACACTGTATAAGGCTGTGCTTGTTTTTCTGCATGAGCCTGGGAAATGGCTGACCTTGATGGCTGCCTGTAGTATGTGTGGTGAGAGCTGAGACAGCTTGGAGGTGATCTTCCTCCCATGCACGCTTTCCCTACTGTTAAGGGCTATTTAGCATGGCTCTGGGATTACCAGGTACTAACTTCCTTACTAAATAAACAGGTGTAACTTTAAAATGTAAATAATTTCTTTTCATCACATGGTCAGTAAGTATAAGGCTAGGAAATAAATGGAAGAATGAAAAATAAAGAAATGTGAGAGGTATTTGGTGTCCATTTTATTTTGCTGTATATTCATACAGTATATAAATATATTTTACCTAACAGTCTTCTGAATGTTCTTCTAGGCTGAACTACCATATAATCACAGTTACATGCTTTGCTATACTATATGATAATTTATACTCTTCTACTTATAAAAATTACACATGTATTCAGCAATGTGAGAAGTATTGTCTCTCAAATATGAGATGAGAACTCTAATATTCAATAGAAACTACTTTGAAGACTCATTTTTTGCATTTGTTATAAGATTTTGGCCAATGAGTTGGGCTTGTAATTACTGCCAAAAGTCATTATCTCTCTCTCTCTCTATGTATATCTATATATATATCTCCAAAGCATGTCAGAACACAAAACACAAGAGCCACTACACTCACCTGTTTTCTTTAAGCACAGCATGTACCAGTCTTTCACCTGCAAAGTTTTTATCATTCTTTTAAAATGCAACTTGTAGAGTCAGTAGTGTTGAACATGTGCAAACAGATCTGTCTGTGTCAGCTTTTAGAGCAAATCCTCCTTAAAGTTTGTAATACACACTTTTGACAGTGTCAGCAATACAGAGTTAAAGATTTCACTCTAGTTAGCTTATCAAAAAGATACCTTTGAAATTTAGCTATTTCCATGTGTAGATAAGGACTCATAATCTTATATCTATGATGTGTTACATCTTTTTCTGTTCTTTCTCTTTCTTGTTCACATCTTTTGCTTTGTGCTTATACCAGCCTGGTCTCTGCCCCAACTCTTTGGTGCAGGCCAGAAGAGCTGAGTGCTGGTATGAATAGAGACTTATTTATAAACTGACTGAGGCCTTGTGAATTCTGCAGCAGTGCCCTGTGCAAAGCCGAGGAAAAGCAAGTTGAGATTAGTTGATACAAGATATGGAGGACAGGCTTAGGTGCTCTGAGGGCAGTGAACCACTTAATGCTGCCTCCATTTGGGCTAACTTGACATGTTAGGAGTGGTCAGAACAAACACTCTAACTGGACAGGGCTTCTTGGTGCAAACTTGATTTTAGAGGCACGGGCAGACATTTCAGTAGTATCTCTGGTTTATTTTTGTCACCCTTTGCAACTGTACTGGGAAATAAGTTGGGAGTCTATTTGGTCTTATCTCCCTCACTTTTCCTTATCTATTGTTAGTAGGATAGAGGAGTCAGTCAGAAAGAAGCTGGTGGGAAAGTAAAATGGATTTGTTTAGGTGAGGGGCTAGATTAGTCTCTTTATTCTTCTGATGAAGGAATTATTTCCAGCAGAGAAAGGCACAGAATCACAGCACTGATGCTACGGTTTGGATTGGGAGGAACCTTTAAGGTCATCTGTACCTGGGCAGGGACACCTCCAACTAGACCAGTTTGCTCAAAGCCCCATCCAGCCTGGCCCTGAACACTTCCAGGGACTGGGCATCCACAACTTCTCTGGACAACCTGTGTCAGCACCTCACCACCCTTGAATTTCTTCCTAATATCTAATCTAAGCTTGCTCTCTTTCAGTTTAAAGCCCCTTGTCCTGTCACTACCTGCCCTGATGAAAAGTCCCTCTCTAGCTCTCCTGTAGCCCTCCTTTGGGCACTGGAAGGCTGTTTCAAGGTCTCCCTGGGGCTGAACAACCTCCTCCGGGCTGAACAACCCCAACTCTCTCAGCCTGTCTTCATGGAAAAGGTGTTCCAGTCCTCTGGTCATCTTCGCATCCTTCCTCTGGACCTGCTCCAACAGGTCAGTATCCTTCTTTTGCGGAGGACCCCAGAGCTGGATGCTGAACTCCAGCTGGGGTCTCACAAGATCTCTGTACATTGTACCCCTTACCTTTCAGCCAGGTGGTGGAAACACTTGGAACTGTCAGGGGGAGGGTTTAGACCAAAAAGACTCTTGTGGACAGTGAGTCCTTGTGGAAGTTGCACAAATAAGCTGCATTACTGACCTAAGCAATGCTGTCATGCTGATGGCATGAAATTCTTCCTACACCTGCTCTGAACCCACAGTCACTGCAGGTCCTGCAAACCATAGCCTGGGATCCATGCTGATGAAAGGAAGGCTGATGGTTAGAGGGAAAATCTGATAGAGCTTCCAGATGCAGATTTCACGTCTCCCTTGTGTGGAGGTGCCCCTGAGGGGGATGGGCCTTGGGAGTGGAAGCATGGTCAGGTTACACGGGGTTTCCAGCTCCCTGATGCTATTGTGTCTAAATCCTGTTCCTCACCGGCCTTTTCAAATGTAACTCCACCCAGTGAATCCTGTACTTAAGTGGGTGTTCACATGATTCTGGGAAGTTGTTGTAGTCAGTCTGTGCCAGGTCCAGCCATGAGGCTGTGAGAAAATAAAGAGCATTTATGAACGTCTATCAAGATTTTTGTTCCTGATTCTTTCTACGGACAAAGCTGCCTTCAGGGAAGGTTGCAGGCTAACCCCACTGCAACACTCTTGCACTGGAAGAACCATGAAACAAACCAAAATTCATACGAGCATCTAAGACCAAAATCTAAAGTTGAATAAAAGACAGTGCCATTTTTTTTAGGAGGAATTTGTCTAGACCTTGGAGAGGCGGCCTTTTTGTTTCATTACTGAGCAACAGCTTGGTCCTTTCTGAAAAATCTTCTTTGGGCTCTAAAGAAAAGAACTGATGCAGGAGCTGTTGCTTAGAAACCTTATCCGAGAACAATTAAGTCTTACTGCTGTTTGTGGGAAGGCCTTGTGGGCACCCAATCGGACTTAACTGCCATGACTTGACCTCCCCTGGACCTCCACTCCTGACACCAGCCTTGGGCCTAGGAGCATCATTAAACTGGGGTGGTCCTGGCCTGAGATACATGAGAGCCTGTAGGCTGCTCTGAGCTCTGTCTTCTGCATTTTTTGAGGCTGTAACTGGACTTCTGAGATTGGCCTTGGACCCAGCTTGTCACTTCCTGTTTTGTCATGTTCTGGCCCAGCCATACCTGGGGAACTGAAGTCATCCACAGCAGCATAGTCTGTGATATCACTCATCTCTCAGAAAGACATCACACCAGTGGCTCAAATCCAATCTGATCAAGGACTATCTGGGAGGTTCTCAGTTCTGCCTGCAAAGGATCTCTTGCCTTCTTCCCCCCCAACAATTCCAGATCCCACTCTTTACTTTTTTTTTTTTACCAGTGCTATCCTAATAATTTATCATTATATCAATCTTCTCATCACTTATATCCTTCAATGCTGCATTTTTTTTCTTTGCAGACTCACCACATTTCTTGTATTCCTATATTACCAGGTTTCCCATTTGCACCGGGTAGTTCATGTTCCTCCACACTCTTGTAGTGTCTATAGATCTGCTGTGGCATATATTTCTCTGTGCCTTGCTCAACAGTTCCCCAGTCATATTTGTACAGCTTTTTCACTAAGCATAAAAGACATTTTAGGCCAAGTAACACAGCAAATGAATCCTGAGCAGAAAAAATCCATGTTTTCCTTGGTCTTGTTTTCTACCCGCATGCATTTATTTTAAACACGATGTTTTAGCAGCAGTGTTAATGAAATGCATTAGAAAGAGCTTTCCTAGTGTAAACAGGGTAAACTGGTATAAAGTGGAGTGGCTGGATTTTTGTGGTTTTTGTTTTTGACAAAAGTGGAACAGCATCACGTAATGAGAGAAGATGGAGGTGAAGTTCAATTTTTTATTGTGCAAAAGGGGAAGTGGAAAAGCAGACTATTTTGTATATCACTGGGAATCACTAGGTGTTAACCTCTCAAGACTTTTCCCCTCTACCCATTTTTTTTTGTCACGATCTGGCTACTATATTTCAAGCTGGATCAAACTTTCTTGCCTTTAAATGTTGGCACAGTGCTCCGATCTTCACTTGTGTGTATACTTGTTCATTTACTTTCTCTCCTTGCTAAACAACTCTGCCCAAAATTTTTGTCTTAAATAGGCCCAGGTAGGCTTAAATATGCCCAGTAGACAGGCACTGTGAGTACATCTGCTGGTTTTCCTTACAATAGCTTCCCACAGAAGCCTCACTTTGGCTTTTTTCTCCCGTCGCTGTTCCAACCAGCATGTTCCTGCAGATGTCACTGGTGCTACACGGTAGTTTTAAACCTTGCAAATCCATGGGTTTTTCAAAAGGTGCCATTTATGTGCACAATCCTACATGATATGACACCAGCACCTTTCTGCTAAAACTGCCACCAGATCTGCTGTATTACATCTAATATTTACTCTGCTGCAGAAAAGATTAGGAGAAAGGCTTATTACCTTGGCAAAGAAAGGAAGACTTTAGTCACACAGATAATCATAAGTCAGCACAGAACTCCTTCCTAAGTTGCTCTGCATAGAAATCATCCTGTGCTCAGAATTTGAAGCAGCGCCTTATGTCACCCATGGAAAAGGAGACAGCCACAGCAAGCTGAGAGCAGGTCCTCAGCACTGGCTTGTCGGAAAAAAGTGCCCTCTCTTCTGATATAGAAGTTTTTTTTCTCATTAAGTTATTTAAACTATTCTACTTGTGGGCTGCTGCTAAAGAAGTCCATCTCTCCTACCCTTCTTTCTGCCCTTTGTCAGCAGCTTACTTTTGGGTTATCTTCAACTACCAATGAAACTGCAGCTCTAGACATGAGTACTTGGATGTGTTTCTCAGTCATTTCCTATGGATCAGAGGTTTAGCTCTGCTAAAGTCATTGGAGATTTACCAAGACAGCCAAGTTGTGCCAAACAACAACAGAGTAGGCCTTTGGCTGATCTGTACAGTGGACAGCTTCAAGGGGATCTGCTCAGCAGAGTTTTTGGGGATGGAGAACTTCCCCAGTAAGTCAGATCTTGGTTCTAATGCTTTCCCTGGCATTCTAAAGGTCTGAGCAACTTTAACTCTGTCTTGAACCGCTTGTACGTGGGAACTGTAACTGTTGAAATTTGTAGAGTTGCCCGCTGGGACATTTACATTCAGCTGGTGCAGCTGCTTTTGACAAATGACTGCAAGTAGAGCCAATCCTCAAGTATATATAAAGACAGTATGTCAGTGCAAATGCTTTCTTTACAGGACATGAGCCAAATTAATTTCTGGAATAAAGCCATTGAAGTTAATGGGTATAGCCTCTGAAGTTTAAAGGTTTATATTATTTGTATTCTATTTCTGCAATAATTTCTGGTGTATACAGATCAATCAGTTTTCAGCTTGTTCTACTAATGCCATCTCAGGTTAACTCACAGCCTGACTTTTGTGGTATTATACTGACACACTGTTTTTTTTTCTGTTCTCTATTGCTGGGTTGTTCACACTAGTTAATGTCACAATATAATTTTTTCATTATTATACATCAGGTATAATGAGAGCAAACTGCACTGGCCTCTGATTCACTTCCTCTTACAGCCGTGCATCTGGTGTTGTATCCCTCTTCTTTACCACGCTGGAGGTACTGGAATTAGAGTGCTCTGAGAACCTGTATGTAAATGTTTGTAAGTTTTTTTCTTGACAAAGGTCTCTTGAATCTGAGATGTTTATTCAAAGAAACAAGCTAATTTTATACACTTTTTCAAGATGCACTATTTCCTAATATGGAATTGTTCATTAAGCAGCCTATCACACATTACTGTGTCAGTACCACATTTTCTTAATATTCTTATATGGGGGTGATCACATGCTGCCCACCTGTCTAGCAGCTCCTGGCAGTCTCCTCTCTGCAGGGCTCTACTGTGTGGCATCTCCTTCCCCCAAGGTCAGGCAGAGACAAGCTTCTTTGTCCTGTCATGGCATTCTGCAGGCATGTCCCACAGCCCACAGTTCAGTTCATCCTATCACTTCCCACAATCTAGCATGCAGATTTACGTCTTCCTTGCTACTTGAATCTGTGCACATAAGAGACTAAAGAAAGAGGAATTTAAACCAAAACTGAAGCAAAGTGATGATTTCATATCTTTCTGAGATTTTTCCCATTTCCAGAGCTTAGGCCCTAGCCCTTCTGCAAGTTATTTCTTGTGAAGTCAGAGATTTGTTGCTCCTTGGTAACGTGGGATGGTATATCTGCACAGGCAGGAAATCTGAACCAAATGGGGGATGTGAGGAGGAGTAGTTGCTTGCCTATTTAAACAGCAAACAGACAAAATACACCTCTGGTTTTGGTAAAGACCTTGAGCCATATTTGAGTGTCTCAGCTCACATAGTTTCTTAGATGTTAGAAAGGATCTGAGTGAATCAATTACCATAGAGAGATGTAGCAGATTTCTTTGGATGTATTTTTCATGAGAAAGGGAGCCAATAGAGGGACAGGTATGATTCAGTGCTATGCTACATTCAGTTCTGGGCTGGAAAAGCTCTGAGTGTTTAAATAGAGTCTTTCTTTTTTGTCTTCCCCTCCTAATTTACTAGATCCTTTAAAAAAGGGTGGTAGTAACATGGGTGTAGTTTACTAGATTGCCCATTTTAAAAATGGGCCTTTTTTCCTCATTTTTGACACGTCAGCTTCACATAGAGGTAAAAGTGTGAACTGAACTTTTGCACTGCTGATAATATTACAGATTTCTGGCCAGGTTGGGGAAAGGGGACTGCCTCACCCACAGTGGAGCAATTTGAAGTCTTTCTGTAGTGATTAGTATTCCTGGAGAGTGTTTGTTTACTTCTTGGACTTAAAGCCATTGTCTCCTCTCCTTCCTTCCCCTCATCCTCCCAAAGCAGAAATAACCATTCTAAGAGTTCTTGTGGGTGTTTTCTGACGGACCTTGCTGTTAAGATCTTTTCATCTTAGATTGTCTTTCTTTCTTGCTTCAGGCCATTACCCTTGGCCTTGACCCCTTTGACTGCCCTGCATATTTCCTGCCTCTCCATGGCTCTTCCCGGTTCAGATTTACTAATTTAAAGGGAAGCTGCCCCTGTGGCACCTGAAGGGCTTCTGGCTGAGCCTGAGGACGGGCAGCAGTCTGCAAAGAGAAGTGGCTGCCTGGTGGCTCTTGCCATCAGCTGTGCTTTGCTGACAGTCAGGGCACTTAGTCTCCAATTTAGCTTTTCTAAGAGACAAAAAGCTCCACAGCTCCACAGCTGTGAGGTGAATTTGAAAGCCGTGCCCTGCCCCAGAGAGAGGAGGGCAGAGATGTGAGGTGGGCAACAGAGAACCAAAGGAAGAACTTTTGAGCTGGGTACCCTGAGCACAGGCACCTGGACGGCCCAGCCTGCAGGGCCTCCAATTCTAAATTATCTTTGCAAATAATGACAAACATCGAGGGCACATACTTCGGCTGGGTCCTTAGGCTGCCCCATCACCCTTACATTTTTGGGGTATATGAAGGTGCTGCAGCCCATTTTCTCTGCTGAGCCATTATTTCCCTCTCCACTTTAAGGCTCCAGTAACAGGAACTGCTAGTCCTTTAAAGCTTCTTTTCTTTCCTTTTTTTATTACTCTCATCTTTAACTGCTCTGGACACCTCATCGGTGCTGGGGAAAGCAAAGTTCTCCCTACATCTGTGTGGTTTTGTTAAGGGAACAGAAAGAAAAAGCAAAACTACCCTTGATTTACAACAAAAGATGTGATAGAAGGAAGTAAAACATGACTAAACACTGAGTAGGGAAAAATAAGTTTCTCTGGAAATGAGGGAAGAGAAAAGGAGGCTGAGGGGAGACCTTATTGCTCTTACAACTACCTGAAAGGAGGCAGTGGCAAGGGGGGTGTTGGCCTCTTCTTCCAGGCAACTAAGGTTAGAATGAGGAGAAATGGCCTCAATCTGCACCAGGGAAGGTTCAGGTTGGATATTAGGAAAATACTCTTCACTGAGAGAGTGGTAAGCATGGTAAGAGGCTCGCCAGGGAAGTGGTGGAGTCACCATCCCTGGAAGTGTTCAAAAAAATGGATAGATGTGGCACTTTGTGGTATGCTTTAGTGGACATGATTGTGTTTGGTCAAAGGCTGGACTTAATGATCTTGGAGGTCTGTTCCAACCTTAATGATTCTATAAGATCTGAAAAATAAATCAAAAGGCTACCCGCAAGCCTGTTTATGTTTCACAATACTTGTGATTATTGTGCAATATGTGACTAAAACCCCACTGAAGGACAAAAAAATGATTGAGTGCAGTTATCCATACAAACTTTAAATATTGTGGGATGCATTCCTTAGTCATACAGATAAAATTGGTATGGCATCATTTGATTATTCCTTGTTATAGTGGCCCCCTACTTCATAAATGGTAAAGAGGGGTCCCCAAACTGAAGGGATGTCTGCAATACAGAGAATAAACTATCTCCAAAGCATGAACATTCACATGAATGCAGACTGCCTTTGCAAAGTCGGCTGAGAGCCACATTTAGTCATGACAGTTCTAAAACCTCACAACTTTTTAATAATATGAAGTTTAGACTTTTGTCTGCATAAGTTTAGTAAATATTGATCAGATTAATGCTTGATACAGTGACACAGGGAGCTTATGATCTATTTTAAGATCTTGGGGGAGCTAAGAGTTTAAGGTGATTTAAGGATTTTAGATCGGTAGAAAATAATAAATGGCCTTTAAACCTTTAACGGAGCTTAGCTGAAGATTTGCAGGCCCTCAGACATTAAAAAAAAAAAAAAAAAAATCAAGCCTTCCTCATGCAGCAGAGTTTGTGTAAAATCCAGCAGGTTTCAAAGCTGACTCAGTTACTCTTTATGTCCCTCTCAAAGTGTTCCATGCCACTGAAATTACTGTCACCCAAAGTTTAATTTTTTCCCCTCAAACATTCATGAGTTTGGGGATGCTGTGAGCAGTTTTCTTACAGCTTGGTCTTGCAGCATCACCTTGCAGGTAGACTGTACATGGCATCGAATGAGCCTTTCTGCTCCAAACTGTTTCCAGCTTCCATGAGAGGGGGCAGCTGGGAGAAGAGGCTGACAAGGCCTGTAGCACCCCTTCATATACCTACAGGATAATTTTGGTTGGAGGGGACCTGTGAAGGTCATTTAGTTCTAGAGAACACTTTAAATGTGTAAACAAGTTAACAAGTTTTATTTTCTTTTAGTAATTTCTTTCTGTGTGTCAGTTCTGATTCTTCGAGGAAGTGAAAGCATAGGAAGTAGAGTGCTACAATCCACAGTTGTTTTCCTCTGTGAAAGACTTCTAAAGTAAGACAGGTTTTAAATGGAGGGGAATGTTTCTGAGGAAGCAAAATGGGGTCCACCACAGTGTGGCACTTGCCTCCCCCTCACACCCTGCCCCATCAGAATGAGACAAGGGCTTTTAATGGCCAAGTGGATCCTGCCAGCAGCCAGGAGCAACTCCTGCCACTAGCAAAATTAATGGCAATGCTAGTTTTGTGCTAGTTTCTTAACATGAACTAATTTGAATAATTTCATTTGAAAGTTAGTTCACAGCATGTGTTTTATGTAAAACTGTAGCAATTGTCTGAAAATCATTGAGTGGGAACTGAGGAAATCTTCACTGAGAGTCTTCGAAGTGACACTCTGGTCACTTTGTTGGGCCATCCCTTCTCACATACCTGCAGCTCAGCCTGAGTTGTAGTTAGCTTTCTGTGTCACAACTCTTGTTGGAAACCTTTGCTTGAGCTGCAGATCTTTTGCAGCTCGTTTTCCTTCCAGCCTGAATTTACTTTTGACCGTTTTGTAGGTATAGGTTCCGTGCCAGTGCTTTTTATTTTAGCTGGGTCTCTTTTCCCCAGGCTGCTTCTCGCAGACGCATCCCCAGTCAGCCAGCCTTTGTTAGGCTGAACAGCCAGACATCTCACATCCATTTTCCTAACCTTCCCACTGACCTCTCTGTGCCTCTTCCAGCTGGAAGGTATCTCCCTGAAACATGGGTGACCAGGATTGTAGCAGTTTTCCATATGGTATCACCTGGGCCTCGTACAAAGACATGAATGCTTCCCTATTTTTGCTGGAAATACCTCCCCTGCTGCCCTCATAGCTCCCTTTTCAAAAAAGGAAATTAAGTGAGTCTGGCAAGGTCTACCTTTAGTAAACCCATGTTGCATTTTATCCCATATTGCTTTTACCTCTGCATCATTAATTAGACTCCCCACAGAACGCTATTTTAAAGCCTAGCAAGCTATTCAAGTGGCTCTAATAGACCTGTAAATATGGGTCAATTTTTTTCACCTTCCTAATTGGAGGTCATACCCTTGTTCCCCAGTACTATGGCTCTGTCCACAACCTTATTATTTTATCAAAGAGTCTGGCAAACAGACTTGAAAAATCTTGTGGCAAAGCTTTTCTAATTTAAGGCAGGATATTATCTCATCCTCCCTATTCTAGCATGCTGGTCACCTTTGTCTTAGGGAAGCTGAACATTTTCTTTACATTCAGTATTTAGTTTGGCTGACTTACCAGCACTTCTGTTCTTTCAAATTAATGACTTTACTTATAAAACTGTTTTTTCCTGTGTTTCCCATTTAATTTAAGCTGAGCCAGTTTGTAATAACTCCTTAAAAGATGTTTTCTTTAATCATCTGTCTTTTATAGTGCCTTAGATATGAACCAAAACAAGTCCAGACTGTGATCTTCTGAATGAAGGTTGCTGAGGATGAGGATACTTGTTTGTCATCTCAGTTAATGATATTGTCAGACCATATTACCATTAGAAGCATTTGTTTGCTAACCCACATCTGGGCTGTCACAGTTTGCCATAATGACATTTCTGACAGCATTTAGCTCTCTGACAGTCATAGTGAGATTGTTGGGCATAATCAAATCTGGTGGTGAAATTTAGTGTCTGATCACTGGAAAATGCCTTTGCCTCCCAAAAAATGTTTTGGTTGGGGTTTTTTTTTGTCCTCAAGCTCTTCTTGTATATTGGTGCCATCATTTTTGTTTTTTAAATTTTTATTTTTATTGTAGCTTTCTTTCTTCTCATATTACTTCCTCATAAAGTCCAGGGTATTTTTTAGATTTCATGGTGAAATTTGGTGGTCTCAAGAACAACAAAAACAAAAAAATCGACCTCAAACTGTATTCATCTCAGAAACAATATTGCATTCTTTAAAATATGCCATTGCCTCTGTTTTTGGAAAAATTAGTGATTCCCAATGTATTGTATAAACTTAGTTAGAAGTGCTCTCAGTTGTCAAAGTGGGTTTCTTTAATTTATGGCTTTGATTAGCTACTTTTCAGTTTGGGGACATAGGGAAAATTTGGGAAAAGTGTAAGCCCATAATGAATGGCCAGGAGAACACATTTTTCTAAAACAAAAAAGCCTCTAACCAGACTATTCTATAAGCAAATGTGCCCAATGGAGATAGTCCAGACAACTGCACCTGGACACCACCTGGATATAATTAAGGTCCCAGAATGGAAGATGTGTTAAAATAGATGCCAGGAAATTTAACACTCTCCCTTCTTTATTCATCTACTGCAAAGGGATGGCATAGATAGTGTAGTACAATGGACCCATAGGACTCTGGATATCTCTGAAGAAGACTTTTTTCTTCTTTTAGGTTCTGCCAGTATCTGTATGCATTGGAATATCTTGACCGTACAAGGGGCAACCACACACCAAGGGTATTTCTGTAGCTTACATAGGCTGGGCAAGAAGGAATTGCTTTGGGTCTTTCCCATGCTCATATTCACAGGCAACACTCAGTCCCTGTGGGTTTCCTATTCTCCTTGAAAGTGTTAATTCTTCTTAAAATTGCGCTCGTGTTATTTCTTTCTCTCATCCATTACTATGTTTTTTTTTTCCGAATGTGTTTTTCAGCACTAAACTTCAGAAATGCAGCTTTCATGTGCTGCTTTATTATCCCTAGGTGAAGAAAATGCAAGCAAGTTTGCAGATATTGTTAAATCTGGTCTACTCAGAGACCAACTTGATTGAAATGAAATGTAATGCTTCACCTGAAAAAAGGTGAAGGGGAAAAAAAAGGCTCAGCTATGCAGAATACAACAATCAGTTGGTTAAAATCTAACATAGTGCCTTCATTAAATGTTAAAAATCTCTGTTGAAGCAGTATTAGAACAGCAGGGTTGTGAAGATCCAGAGATAAATAATGATTCAGAGCAAATAGCTCCCCAGCAGGAGAAAAGAGGTGTTTCACCTTATTGTGATCAGAAACTGTCCTTATATATGTTCTAAATTACCCCTAATCCCATTATTATTATCATTACATGTGACCTTGCTAAGTTTCTATTATAAGAATAAATGGAAAAAAGGAAGTCTGAGTGAAGACTTTCTACATATTATCATGTTATATTAATTTTGTCGAGGAACTTGGGACAGGAGTCTGTTGCAATAGAAAATGCACAGAATGACTTGGTCCCTGATTGACTTTCTCATACCGGAAGCCCCAAGGGAGGGGAAAATGGAAGGGGCATGCAATCAGATATTATCATGGTTTGCACAACTGGGGGCTGACAGACAAGCTGGACTGCGGTTTAGCTGTGCTAGGTGCTTTATAATCACAGAATGATCTGGTCCTTGCCTGAAAAAGAGTTACCAGCCTTGATGTACAATAGAATGAAATGAAATTAGTGCATCAAAAGCATCTCAGCCATCTGCGACTCCTTATCAGCCTTCAGAGATTCTGGAAGAAGTGAGTCTTGAAGAGGGATCTAGGATGGTGGATCACACCCATCTTGTCTATCTGTTGTTGGACTCAGTATTGTTCCTTGTAAACAGAATTTATGGTAGTAAATAATTATGTGGTGATATATAGTTAAGGGCAAGAGCAATGCTGAAATCCCTGCGAGCATGCAGGGCCTTCTGGTACTTTGCTCACCTTTGGGCCTTGAATCTCCATGATGCCATGATTTTGGTGATTCATCTTTGCTGAAGGACCCGGGAACAGCTTGGGGACACAGTGAGTGACCGGTGTTGTGGTGGGGAGATTGTGCTCCACAAGGACGGATCAGCACAGAAGAAGGTGAGAAAAGGAAAGAGGAGGGAGTAGTAGGTTCATCTGCCTCTTTGGCTTGAATGGGAAGCAAAGCAGACGAAGGAGCAGGGATCTTAGGGAAATGAGAGCAGGCAGAAGGGGTCTGCAGTTTGGGAGGCCTGTCCCTGGCACAGCAAAGGACTGTAAGGCAGGAGGTGAATTTGAAATGGGGACCAGTGTAAGGGAAAAGGTAGACAGCTAGAAAGGTGTCATGAAATCTGTTTTGAATACACACAAGAAGTAATGTGTATCTTGGATTTTATCTCAGAGAAAAACAACTGTAATCTATGTAAATGATGATGAATTCACTCATATAGAGTTGTTTGTGTTTTAAAAATAAGTTGAAGTGACTTTAGATATAGACAGTGACCACAGGACAGGAAAGAGGGTGGCAGTGTTTCCCATCATAGGGGATAAATGCTGATCATCTTCACACATAAGATGCCTGTGTAAAAAAGGGAACCCATCTTCTTTCTTTGTGTGGAAGTATGGCTCTACTCCCAGCCAAACGTGCATGGTACAAGTGAAGTTAGAATAAAAGAATATCAAATCAACCACAGAAAAAGAACACAGGCAAAAATAAGTCTTGAAATGTATATATTTGGGCAGAGTATGAATGTTTAAAGGATATTAATATACCCTCTGAGAGATGAGGAAAGGTTCTGCCATCTCCTATTATCTGGCTTAGTAGGCTGAATAAGTGAATAATTCAGAGAGCAAAGTTTCTCCAATGAATGAGTCACCTAGACTCCAAACTATTAGCATGCAGCCAAGGCACATTGAAAAAGCAGAGTTCATCCACACTGGTTTTAGTAACTGCTCCACTCAGTGGGGAAATAAATCAGTTTTTCCTCAGTTAACACAAGATCTGAATAACCATCAATTCCCTCCACAGTATCCGCAGCACAAATGGTATCACAGATGCTTGATTGTAGGTATAAATTAGCATATTATGCCCATAGGGGGAGGCTGGATGATGATGGCTTAGTAGCTGAAGCCTGCTGGCCTCTGGGAAAGTGCAAGTGTAATGTCAGATGACTCAGTCTGCCAGGTGAGCAAGAGAAGCTGTGCCTCCAAAAAACAAAAAGGTGAAAAATGAAGACAAATTGTAGACTAGTGTCTGTTGTCATAGACATAGTGCTACCCGACATCCAGGCTTACTGACATTCAGAGGCAGGGAAAAACACCTTTGGAACTTACATTGATACAAAGGAAGGATTGAGAAGTACCTGGGCAAAGTATCACTGCATGGGTCTTCTTCTTAGCTACTGGCCCTTCCCGGAGGAAGGGAAATGACAACTACTTGGAAATATTATGAGTTAAAAGGAATTGTAGGAACTATTTGTGCAAATTCAGACCTCCATCTGAAGGCAGTATCCATTACTGAAAATCCTGACATAGTTTAAAAGCAAGAGAGGGGACTAAACTCACTACACCAGTCTGGTTGGGCCATTGACTCCTTTCCTGTAAGTTTATTCCTCTTGTATTTCCTCACAGCAGGTTTTCCTCCCTGTCATTTTTTTTTTTTTTTAAATTTGCTATTCTCATCCTTTTTGTTCTTGCCGCCCACATTTTTTCTCTTTTACAAAGAAGAATTTGATTCCTATAAATCTTCCAACTCTCAACACCTCTCTCCTGGTGGCCTGTTGTTCATGAGGCAGCATCTGCACAGTGCCAGGTGGGATCCTTTGTCAGCAACTGACAGGAGATGCTGCTGGTAGCTATTACGCACATGAAAAGGAAGACGATGCCGAAATGAGGTTGTTAAGAGAACCACGCGGCTCTTTCCTCATGTTGGGAGGACACGTATACAGATTTCTCCTTCACTGCTGCCTGCCAGCATGTAGCTGTCAATTACTGCCGGTGCTTTGACACCCGAGCAGCAGCCTGGCCTCTTCCTCCTCAGCCATCCCTGCCTGTTCTGCTGCACAGAGCTGCCTCTCCAGGTTAATGAGGTGCTGGTGTTATTTTGGCACCCACCTCTTGTGCTGACAGCTGTACCCCAGCTCCAGGAGTCCTGGCATGTTACCACCACTGTCGCTGACCCAGGCCCCTCGTTGAAGCTGCTGCATATCTAGCAGCAGCTGGTTTCCCAGGGGTTTTCCCTGTTAGGCTTGGGGATGGAAGACAGGAACAGTAGCCAACACTGTTAAACAAGCAACTTATGTGAGAAAGTTTTTCTCACAGACTGGGTTGGTCCACATTTTACTGCAGCTGCTAAGTGAGGGGTGGAAAAGCAGAGTCTGTTCTCCTTCTCCTTAGCCGCCACACATGGAACAGGTGTGGGCGCTCTGCAATGGGAGTACCTCCCTGATGAGGTCAGGGGAACAGCCCTCGGCCTGCCTGCCAGGGCAGCCAGCAGTGGTAACTATGACAGTGGCAGTGGTAAAAAGTAATTTTATAGTTATGAGATCAGTGGCATGTATTCCACGAAAGGAGAGTTGCACCCACAGACGTGCCTCTGGAAGAGGCTGTCCTGGTACTGTCTCATCCAGGATAGGTCCAGCTCTGCTGACGTGCCCATGGCATCCCCGAAACATTCACTGCTAGTGAGGAAACCACTTCCAGTATTTCCAGAACATGATTCTTAGGAGGCACGAGCAGGGCTGGAGCAAGACTGGAGCAAGGAGGGTGTCCCAGGCACTGTTGTGAGGGGCTCTAGCAGGAGACCTGCAGGGTTTCTGTCCTCCCTCAGATCTACTGTGTGGGAGGTGGAGGTGGTCATACTAAAGTCCTGTCAATGTCTTAAACCAGCCTGAGGGACTGAAATGTTACAAGAAGAGGGTTCCTCTTCTGTGACTTGAGGTTGCAGGGGATGACCTGTAACAGCAAATGTTTACTTCTCAATTAGTTATTGATTTTTTTTCCAATTCACTGACAGTCCTGAATGTCCTTGGAGCACCTGGCAAAGCTAGAAATAAAGCTACTATTTACCTTAATTAATAATCTGGGTTTTTTCCTCTCAGGGACCAAGAAACCACTTCTCAACATTCCTGGGTCGTGGGTCATCCTCTCTCAGCATCCATGTAACTTATTAAAATGTTAGAGCTATGATATCTACAGTGCAGCCAAGGCTAATGAAATTGGGAAGTGCCTTCCCATGTAGTTACTCCAGTCCTTCATCTTTAATGCACAAGGAATGACTCAGGTGCACAGAGCCCTTCTCCCTCCTTTACAATGGCATTTTTCCACCTACTGAATATTTTTTACTATTGTAGATCTTACGAGAGGAAAGATTGGTGTAGGAGTTGTGGCAAATTACCTTGCAGCACTTGTAATCAGTACTATTGCCAGTAACTGTGTATTCTTGGAAATACTGGGCTGTTGCTGCATAAGAGACCTTACAGGCAAGGGTGATGATGAAGGGTCTCTTTGTGGCAGGAGAGCTGAGCCGGCGCAGCGCAGAGCCCACCATCACAGTCACAGCTCAAGGGCTGAGCTTCAGAGGGAGGAGGGTCAGGAGGAAAGGCCACCAAGGCTGAGCTAGGGCTGCCCCAGGCACTGCTAGTGAGCGGAGACTACTGCCTGTTAACTTGCCTGCCATCACTCCTTCACAGGAACTTTTGCTAGTACAGCTAATCCTGCTCTAGGGATTTACCAGGAATAAAAAACAGGAATAAAAATGTCACTGCTTAAACCAATGTGGTTCCACAGATAGAGGTTTCCAGTGCAGACTTAGCCTCAGGTCAGTTTTTTAAGGGTAGCTCTTGTCATCATTTACACTAAAGCTGGACTGTTGGGGGAAAGGAGTCAGAGAGGTTGCAGCATCACTGACCCTTTGATTTTGCCTGTTTGCCTGTACTCACTATTTTGGAGACGAGGTTCCAGTGATGGGCAGATATCAGGAGAATCACAGTATTTGCTTTTTATTTTTTTTTCAGTCTCTTAACTGCAGCTGGAAGATTTACAGGCACAATTGTGAGGTTTGAAACACGGAGATGGAAAAACACCACCAGGACAATTTCACTCATATGGGGCTACTCCCCATCTCTTTTGTGGTTTTGGGGGGCCAGAGGCGTAGGGATGACCTTCCCCTTCAGAAATATGGTCTCCCCCTCACAAAAGTGTTTCTGCCCTCATTCTTGGGGCAGTTCCTGCTTTCCTCTGACTGACCTGCGACTCCCCAGCTGCCTTCAGGAGCGCGCAGGTTTGCTGCTGGAAAGCGAGCCCCGCGAGTCCCTTCGGGAGCGCCCTCACCAGCCCCGCAGTTCTCTGCACGCCGGCTTCTTTTCCAAAACGCAGGCAGAGCATCTGCAGTGCTCCCGAGTTGCGCCTGCAGCAGGAATCCCACGGTTCGGCCCGGTGGATGCGGCCACTGGATGTCACTGTTGTTCCGCGGAAACCCTCCGAAAGCCACGGGCCGAGAAGCGGTGGTAGCTATGGGGTGGCAGGACACGGATTTTCACACCCACTGCGGGATCTGCTGCTTTGAGTGGCTCCGAGCAACCCCGTCTCACACAAAAGGTCCGTATGGATTCTGGGAGGGTGAGGTATGGATGCTATGGGTGTCGGTGCTGTGCATTGTTTGTGAAAGCTACTTATTGATGGTGGAAGGAAACAGTGATGAAATTAGCAGGATCCCCCAGCAGTAGCTTTAGAGTGTCTTTGACATTTCCTGTGGCTGCTCATAGAATCATGGAACGGTGGCTGGAAGGATCTTTAAGATCGTCCCGTTCCAACCCCCCTGCCACGGGCAGGGACACCTTCTACCAGACCAGGTTGCTCAAAGCCCCATTCAACCTGGCCTTGAACACTTCCAGGGATGGAGCATCCACAACTTTTCTGGGCAATCTCTTCCAGTGCCTCACCCCCCTCACAGTAAAGAGTTAATCTCTTCTCTGCATGCAAAGGTCTGAGGGCAGCGGGAGTCCAGCCAGTACGAGAAGGCTGCATCTCATGGATGCATCAGGGCTGAGCGGCAGGATGCCAGGAAGGGAGCCAGGAAAAGCACATCATCCCCAGCCTGTGCTCACTTCCTGGGGCAAGCAGGGCGTGTGGAAAGCAGCATGTCACCAGTCTTGCCCAGATGAGCAGCTGGGGTGCAACTGGGCTGCCCTGTTAGGGAGCTGACAAGTGTCCTCAGGTGCTCCCAGTGCAGACAGCATTTGACAAACATCAGTGAGTCCAGAACAGTGGGTCTGTCCGGAGAGGATGATTGCAGACAGTACAACGTTAGGCAAATCTGCGAATAATTCTGCTTTGTCTAGAGCATTTAGGCCACAGCAGACTGTAGGGCAGGGCAAGCAAAGAGACCAAGACAAAGTAATTTTTCTTCTCTTTTCCCCCTTTCTAATATTTGTGTTTAATAGGAGCTCCTCACGGACAAAGACTGATTCCTAGATCTGAGAGTCCAAAAGAAAGCTGTTGAACATTTGCGTTTTAGGGAAGGTTTTTCTCACAGTTGCCAGCCTGGCTTTAGATTAGATCTGTAGGGAAGTCAAGGTTTGTCTTCTGTGAAATGTCCTACCTTTCTTAAGATGTAAAGTGGGCACCTGTTGTTTTCCTATTAAATCTTCACTGATTGAACTTCCAAAAGTGTTTCTAGCAAAAGAATTTAGTTAAATGGAAAGAAAATACATATGTACAATTAATTACTTAAATAAAACTTCAGGAAGTCACAGGCTTTCCCAGAAAAAAATGTTCCGGTAAACAAGATAAAAAGTTGCAAATCAACACTGTCCCTTAAGAGATATTAATTTTTGTCACATTCCCTTCCACTGAAACCTCGACTCAATAAGATATCTGTGTATGTGACTAAGTCATTTGGATCTAATTCCCTTAAGTATCTGCAAACAAAGGACAGTCTCAGGAGTGATGCTTTGAAGTGACCTTGATTGTACTTTAATAGTAGCAGCACTAAAAGAAGTGAGGCGATGCCAAGGAAAAATGAGGAGACAAAATTTAGGATTAAAAATTGAAGCTGGCTACAAAAAATGAATGGAAACAACCAACACCTAGCAGACGACCTAATATATTTGGTTAAGTGGCCATCTATGGACTGTGCAGGCATCCCCCAGTTAGTGTTAACCCCCCAGAGAAGCTCCTATGGCATAAGGAGGCAGTCAGGATATCCCAGCTCAGGTCCAGAAACAGCAGAGCCATTCCTCAGTGTGTGCCCCAAACGCCTTTGGAGGAACAGTGACCTTCATGAATCCCACATCTCTGTGCTCAGCCAAACCCCTGGCTGTGAGGTGCCCAGAGGCTTGTGCTAGTGCTGCACTGCCCACAGGCCTTGCCAAGAATCTTGGAAATAATCGGTACTGATCTTTCTACTCGGCCTGTGGGTGAGGTCTAACTCTCTTCCAGACGGCTGTGAGAAAAGTGATTCCTGAATGTCTGGATTTGCCCTCCAGATGCTCTCTCTCACCTGGGGGCCCCTGTCCCCAGAGAAACATGCTTTGCCCCATAATTTTTGTAAACCAGGAGACTGCTTGAATCATGATGGGCCACTCTAATAGGAGGAAATACCCAGACTAGTGACTTCTTAAGCTTCTTTCTCCTTTGATCTTTTCTTCCTGGAGGCATTTATTTGATCTTGGAAGGACCTTAGGGCTACAGTCTGCCCTAGCAAAGATATGACAGAGAGCAGAGGAAAGATTTTGAGTCTTTCCTTCTGACTATTCCCCTACATAACACATGCAAAATATTGACATGTTTCTCCCAGGAGCATAGGGGCAAAATGTAGCACATCAGAGTGCAGATAAGCTAAGTGAAATTTCTGGGATAAAAACAATAGGAAAAGGTTATGGCTCTGAGAGGTAGGATACTCTTCTCGAAAGTACTGTGTTGGTCTCAGGAGGCTTGGATCCGGTGACTGGGGGATAGACTTGTGAAACTATGTAAAGGCCCACAGATTGCTTTGTTTCCACCTGTGAAATATTCCCTGCCCCTTCTCTGTTTAGCCTTAGCAGGTCTGTGGGTTTTCCAGGTAATACAGCAATGGAGCGAAGGGCTCTCACTTTCTGTTGGAGCCACTAGATGGGACCAGAGTAAAACAATGAAAATAATTTCAACAAATAGGCTGATGAAGACATGTTATCTTTGACCTTTAAATCTAGTCTCAGGATTCAATCCAAATGCCAGTTTAGACTTCTAGAGTTCCCTGCTAAAAATTAATCATCTTCTCTGCTTCTTCTTTTTTCCTTCTTTGAAGTAAGCTTCATCTACATAGCTGGCATTTGCATTGCCTTGTTATAGGAACCAAATGGTGCCTATCTGTAGACATGAAATATGGACGGGCCATTTGGGCTGCTGAAGTGCTTCTCTTCCCTCACCACATTCATTCCTGAAAGCACTGAGAGGACCGTTAAATACCAGAGGGAGATCAGATGCAGACACAAATGGAGAAAAGCTGGAGAAAGCAAAATGAAGCACATCTTCATGTTTCCTTCCTCATGAGCTGTGGCTAGGGAAATAAAGCAAAACCAGGACTCCAAAATTCAACAGCTGACGGAAAGGCAGGAGCGAGGTTTGCAGTCTTTCCCCTGTTACTTTGCCCATCCCAGCACTCCATTCCTCACCGCACACCTATTTGCCATGGGCAGTGAGGGTGAGTCAGGCTGGGCAGGGTCCCTTTCCCCAGACCCTCTGAGGAGGGAGGTGCACTGGCAGTGCTGTTGGTGTAACAGCACCTCCTAATTCACATCGCTGACAATCAGTCAGAAACTGAAGGTAAACAACCTATTTACGTGTATTTTAAACACAGCTTGGTGCCCGGCGGCCCGATTATTTTGAGGAAGAGGTTAAAGCAGACACTGTAAGGCAAGGACCTTACATACCAAGCTCCAGCCCTCGGTGCATTAATATGGCTGAGTGGAGATACTAACATAACCTTACCTGTAATGGCATGAACACACCACTGTAATAATTCATTTAGAATGATGACACCTGAGACCTAATTTAAAACTCCTAGATGAATACTGTTCTCACATTCAAACCCCAAGGCTGCTGCAAACATACCTAAGAAATCCTAAGAACTATAGTGAGCCTAATTGAATTGGACTTAAATGGACCATTGAGGTGGCCTCACAGAGCTCTGGGGAATTTATATTGTCTATACTGTATCAGAATCACAGCTTGAACTGAATAACGGGTTACATCCAATCATGTTACTGTAACTCATGCTTGAGGAAAGGGGGAAACCTTTTGCTATCAGCAAGGCTGTATGGAAAACAATTTCAAATCACTTTAAACCCGGTTGGCAACTACTTTGCCAATTATGGAGTCCTTTGGGAAAGGTGTGTGCTAGGGCTCGGGACTAAATGATTTATGTCAAGCGCCCCAGTCCCCGGAGGCACATACAGGAGGCTGGAGAGGAGGTGCTTGTGGCTAATTATTTCTCCTAAGAATACTTTAGCAAGGTAATTTGCGCTTGCAGATGAGTCACTCTGCACGCTGAATATAACACAGGGAAAGCAGAGACTTCAGCGCTACAGCACACAGACAGATAAAAGCGAAATGAGCGGGATCTTCAGTCCTTAATCTCATATGCAAAACCCCAGCCCCCCGGCCGCCCTGCCTGCCCCTCTCCCCCAGAGGCCCCTCACCAGTGATGCTCAAGGGGGACCACAGAGGAAGGCCAAGCAGAGCCTCATCCCCACACCTAATTACAGAGAGGAGCCCGGCGTTTAAAAGGCTGATAAAAGTGTGCACTCTCTGTGACTCTTGGTGGTGCAAATCTGCTGGCGGCTGGGCATGCAGGAGGGAAAAGCTCGGGCAAGCTGAAGCAGGTAGCAGGCAAATGCCTTCCCTGCGTTCCCGCCTGCGCATCCCCTTGGTGCACTGGCAGTTTCTTTGCTGCTGTTGTCTAAAATCTCCTCACAGGTGCACTGTTGACACTGTGTTATAATTTATGAAGCTGCAGATGCCTGGAACATGTAATTCATTTTGCAGATGGCAAGTGTAAATTCTGCTGTTCCTCACATGGCACAGACTTGCCTGTTAATAAAAAGGCTGACCTCCCAGATCCTGGCTACTCCGAGAGGTGCAGCAAATCCCTTTTGGATGTGTTGCCGCCATTGGGTAAGGTGTAAATAGCATTGATCTTGCAGGTGATTCAAACCTGATTTCAAGATCCCCACTGCCCCAAAGCGCTGGGGTGTGAGCTTTGGGACTGACTCAAAGCAGGGTGAATTTTGGCCAGAAGTTTGGGGTGGATGTGCACCTGAAGCACACATTAGAACGTTGTGCACGTTCTGAACATTGCCTTCCAGATTTTCATCTGATTTTAACCCATATCATATAGTTGACTTTTATTCAGGTCCTATCATTCACACTGGCTTTGGGATTTCAGGAGCGGTGAGAACATGGATTTGTGGCAAACACAGAGCTGCTGTTCTTGATCTGGAGTTAGTAGACATGCAGACAGACTCTCCTTTTGAAAAATGCATTTGTGGTTATCTGCTGCTTTGAGCAGCTGAGGAGAAGAAAGAATGCTGAAAGTCCCTGTGGAAATGCCACTCAAGGCTTTTGAGCCCAGATGAGCCCCAAGCCCCCCAGCGGAGCCTGGGGCTCTGCAGAGCAGATGCTCTGGCCGTGCTGGTGCCTGCTAGAGTGTGGGTGGGTAGTGAGCCACCACGGCTGCAAGCTGCAGCTGCAGCACTCTGTGTGGATCAATCTGCAGGAATACCCTAGGAAAGATGTGAAGCACCTTTCTTTCCCTCAGCAATATAGGCAGTAACACAGCTGCCATAGACGGAGAGGGGCCAATCATTTGCTAACCCACAGCAAAGAGATGAGTTGTCCAACTTGCCTCAAACAGGGACAGTAGTGAAAGATTGAGTAGCTGAATTGACTGGCTTCAAAACAGCAGTCTGACAAACCAATGGCTTTTGGATAAGTCTAGTTTGTCCAGAAGATCTGTGGACTTCTACTCCATGCTGATGTGACAGCCTTCCATTGGGAGTGTGGAGCAAAACCCATTCTTGTTGACCTGATTAAGGCTCGGCTGCAAGGCACAGCCATCACTGAGAGGCTCCTCTCTCAAGCATGAGCTGCAGGGGAAAGCCAGGTGGGAAAGCCAGTTAAATGCTGGCTGGCAGGGCGGGGAACAGGCAGTGTTAGCAGGCATTGTAAACCCATGGCTGGCAATAAAAGGGTCTGTAGTTTGTAGCATTATGGACTATATAAGCTGAAGTGATCAAGCTCCAGGAGAACCTTAGCAGAGGTCGGTTTGGCTTTTTTGCTTCTCTTTGGACATAATTGAGCCTGGGTTCAAAACATTCACATTGTGCGGAAGAAGATCCAGACTCATGGTGTCTGATAGAGGGTAGGGGAGAGGAAGAGAGGAAGCTGAGGCAAAACACAAAACCCTGTTTTCCCTGGCCCTGCTCGAAGTGTCCCCCCTGTTTGCCAAGGAGACACTCCAGAGTGCAGGAGTAAGACCTTACGTTAGGTTAGTCTCATAAAGGAGGCAGGGCATGCGCTGCTCATCCCTTCTGGATTTAAGCCACAGCAGAGGTTGTGTTGGAAGATGTCACTCAGCAAAACGTCAGTGTTCTGTTTCCTGCCTGATTGCCCCAGTCTCCTGGTTTATTGGACAAAAACCTACCTCAATAACTTGTGTGCCAGAGAGCAGCGAGAGCACATTCAGTGGGATGGGTGCATGAAATGGAGCACTGGTTCAACAGAAAATCTTTCACTTGCTTTTTTTCTTCTTTTTGATACACCTCCCTAGAGTCTTTTCAGGGCCGTTCACCATCAGGCACACAAATCCCTGCCACAAGAGCTTAAGAGTCATTCTTTCTGTCCCAGCTGATGAGAAGAAACATTATTCTGCAATATGGTCAAGATCTTCCAGGTCTTTTATCACCCCAAGCAGGATCACAGAAGAACTCCTCACAACTTTTCCTCTTTTAGTACAGACCATTTACAACTATATTATGCAGATCTTTTATGCATTTCTTTGTATTTTATTTTTTTATTCTTCCCAATCTCTTTTAAGCTTCATCCCCTTTGCACATCTGAGCTTTGCTGATCACAGAGGTCAAACAGATTGAAAACATGTGTGCAAGTAAAGTGGCTTCACCTTTGACCTCAAACTATTCCTTCTTGGGAACATTTAATTTGCTCTAACCAAATGTATTTTTATTTTAATGGAATGCTCTTTGCCTGAGGCAAACTGTGTGGAAGTCCATCAGATGTGTTTTCATTTTACCACTTTGTAGAAAAGTGTATTAATCCATTTTGCTTTACATCTGGAATTTTTTTTAACACAGCCCTGGGATTTTCCTCTCTATCTGCAGCACTACCCATGCCTCCCATGCAGAAAACAAAACAGAGCAATATGAAATTAAATGGACCAAAGAGGTTTGTTAAGAATGAAAGTCAATCCTGATTGCAAAGGGCAAATTCTTTTGGCATCCTGGGTTTATATATTTTTATTTCTGCTAGGTTATATGTTTTCCAAGGATGATGCTATGTGCTATGCCAGACGGTAGAGGATGTCAAAATCTTGTTTATAACACTATCCTGGATCCTTCTGGTGAGATGAGGTAAGCTTTACATTAGGATCAAGCTGTGGCTACAGCTCCTCACTTTCAGCTTGTGTCTCTGTGATTTAATTCAAGGCTTGTAGCACTTTGTGGCAGAACACAATGTAGAAGATGCAACCATTTCAGACTGTGTTATGGTTTTGATTGTTTTGGAAGTCTTACACATTAGTTTCTCCTAAGCAGCTCCCCTAAGCTGTTTGGGGCAGCTTTCAAGCTGCTGTGTATTCATGCATAGCCCGTGAGTATCTGCCCAGCCTATCTAACTATAATAATCAAGAGATATAGCTAACTTTAGTTTGACTTTTTTTTTTGTTTTGTTTTGTAAGAGAGAATTTCCAGCTCATGTAATCGTCGTTGTTAGTTGTCTCACCATTCTGATTCTGCCACCACTCATTTCGGGGTCGAGTATTGAATTCAACATGATATGACAACCCAACACGAGAAAGCCAGAGTAAATGTCATCCCCTAACAGACTTGAATGATGGAGCGAGTCTGTGCCTAGGAATCTCCATTCATTTTGCATAGTCCCTGCATCCTGTTTGGGCAGCTTGCTACTGGAAGGAACATTCCTCCCTTTGAAACCTGAAAGGGTGAATGAGCCCCTGCGTGGCTGCAACACTGTCCTACTTTTCTGCTGTGCCTCCATTTAACAGTCTGCTGTCAGACGAGATTATTTCAGTACTATCACTGTCTAGAATACTACAAAAAGCCATAATAGCCACAAAAAAAAAGAATAGAATGTAGATATATAAAGCTGTATTTCCTCCTCTTGTGGATTCAAGGGAGGATTCCCATGTTGCATGAAAGTAGAGCCTACTGAGATTATTCTCAGTGAGTAAATTGAGTAAATTGAGGGGCTGGTGGTGTGTATTTTTTTCTTCTGCGCATACATCAGTTATTCCTCAACAAGGTCCAGTTTCTGTCAGTGGGAATATTATTCCTAAGTATTTGTTAAACAGCTTGGACGAAGCATTTTCAGTCCAGTGAGAGGTTCACTTTAGATATCCACTATTCATTATTCACAGTGTGTGTGTTCACACAAGTCATATGGCATTGTCTCTGCTCCTTACTTGAATAACTCTAGTTAAACAGGAGACTAATGAATGTTGGAGCACACATGGTGAATAACTAATAACGAGGAACATGTTCTCTCACCTGTACTTAGCTGTAACTGGGGCTGTCTGACAGCATGGGGTGGTGGGGCCTGTATTCTGGGCCTCCCAGCTCCCAAGGCCTCTTTCTCCTGCTGTGGCACTGTGTTTGCTGTGCGTGTGCCATACAAGTCACTCTGGGTGTGCAGCTTGTTGCTGTGTGCCATGAGACACTTCGCAGCCGTACTTGGGGCCTTGGGCACCCATACATGGGCTCTGCCAGTAAACACTGGTATGCAAACCTGCTAACTTCTCAAGGTGGGGGCAAGAAAATGGGAATCTGTCTGTTTAAACATCAGGAAACAGAAAGAAACATGAGAAAGGACTGTGGTCAACCTGGCTCCTTAAACATTCCTCTAGCAGGAAATCTAGCTCCCTCATATTGTGCTTCCCTTGCAAAGGAACGAAGTGGTCCCATGGATGTACCTCCACAGCAAGGTGCGATTTTAGCACAAGATGAGGAATCAGTGCCAGGTGCCAGTTAACCAGCATGCCTATCAGTATCCTCGAAGGTGCACTGCAGAGGCCTCAAGCCTCTCTGGCAACCAGGGATCCAGGTATATGCGTGCTGACCAGTTTGGAGCTTGGACAGCTGCAGTCAGACGAGAGAGGCTGTGCGGTCTTATGGCTGTGACCACCACCTTTAATGTGGAAGGAAGAAGCATCCCTGATCATGTACCATTTTGCTTCTTACCACCCTCATTCATCTTTTTTTGCTCAAGTTCTCTTGTGCCTTCCATGATTTTACGCTTGCCACTGCTGGGTTAAAGATGGTATGCTTGTGGTATCTATCACCTTCCTCAACTTGCTTTTCACCTTTTCCACTGCTGCTGAAACCGGAAGGTTTCTGAAACCCCTGAAAGGGCGGTTAAATATTCTTCACATACACCATCACAGTTACTGATGGAAGAGTGTGGAGGAAAATGTTCCATTCAACAGTGATGGTTTTGCCATCACAACTGCTTTCATATTTTTAGGGGTTGTGTCACCGTAAAAGAGAGTTTTATGCCCCTTTGTTCCTCAGAAGCTGTTGGGGCAGGACTACACTACTATGTTGCTTTTGCCTCTTCATAGTTTTGTGCTTTCCCACCTTGTGACTGCTTCTGTCCCTTTCATTTCTCATTGGAGAGACTCCGAGGTCTCTTGGTGCTGGAACGTTTTTCCTCATGTGTTTGCTGTGTCTAGCACAACATAGCCCCGATCTCTGCTGGTGGATACTAGGCACTCATGGAATACAAACAATAAATAATCCTCATTTCTGCTGCATTGCTCTACCTGTGCCATATATCAGATGAGAGAGGGTGGCTCTTAATCTTCTTACTGTCAGGATTATACAGGTATATTTCTGATAGAGAACTTTTAAACTACCATACAGTGAAAAGTTGGAAGGTCTCTTGTAAATCACACTTTACTCACATATAAACATAACTTAAATCAAGTTGATGAGCAATATCCTCCACAGGATAAATGTCTGATACTGGATTTATTTCAGATCTGTTTACACAAAGGATTGATGACGATCAATATCTGCCCCTGGGATGAGCAGGGAAACAAAAATGCTGGCGATCAGGCCACTTGATGTCACTATTGCTTGACAATGTGCACAGGCAACTGAGAGTATAAATGGGGTTAGTTCAAAAGGAGAGCGGGGCAGGGGTTTTAAGGAAGGCCTCTGGGCCCTCTATTTAAAAAGAGTGAGAAAGATACACTACTTAGGATTGTGCATAAATTCTGCCTCTGTACTTTTAGCAGCATTAGTGGAGGACTCCCTTCCCTTCTGCACCCATGGCTGAAAGTGCTCTGGCTGGGTTTGGAGCAGAAGGATTCACATGTTTTTCGTTTGCTCAGTGTAAGAACCAGACACATTTTTTTTCTCTCTGACACCTCTGTGTGGGGGGCATTGTGGTACTGAGCAGAGGGCCCGCCTGATCCGGTGGTCCAGGTTTATATTAATAATTCTTGTATTTTACCATACACCAGGTAAGACTGGGTCCATAATGATACCTATGAAGCAGAATACTTTTGTCCACTGCCATGAAGTTTTCTTGCCACCTGGCTGATTTTTACAAAATGCAGCCTGTGTGTCCCTTGATGAGTTTGGGTCCTCACCTGGGCAGTCGACAGAGGAAACATTTCAATTTGCTTACTGCAGAGATTTCACCATTGGGTGAACTTATTAGTCGCAGTTGAACCGTAAATTATTTATCAAAGTCCATGGTGAATAAATATCTAATACTCCTACCCACACAACTTCATCTAAGTCCCATGAAACCAGGCAATGAGTTTCTTCTCCTTTTGAAAGGCCTAAGGTTACTAAATAATTCAGAAGCCTCTCTCCTGGCTGTGGTAGGATGTGTGGCTTTAAACTACCTCGAAGTGCTTTTTGTTAGGAATTGAGCCATACTGGTCATTCCTTCGTCTTCTGGTAAAATGAGTACTTACTTGGATGAAAAGCAGGTGAATGCCTTTATGTGTGAAACTGTGACAGCAATTAAAAATCAAATTCTTTGGTTTTGGAATGACTAAGACCACAGGCAGTTTCTGTATCTCTTTCTTGGATTGTTCTCGTTCATGGAGAGCTCTTGGAACTGTCCTGTTTGGGAGGAGTTGCAAATGTGTTGTGCTTGCTCAGAATATTTGTATTTTATCTGTTGGGAATAATTAACTTTTTTTTGGTTTAAATTTTCAATAATCAGTTCACTTTTCCCCTGCTGTTAGTTCTCTCCCTTGAGCAGTAGTGTTAGTTATAGCTGCTTACATGGCTCAGACTACAGGTGAGCAATGTGACAGGCAATATCTAAATTATTTGCACACACAGGATACTCATGAGTGGAATTTAACCCACATCTCCTAAGCCATGAGCCAAATGCTTTTACCATGGGACAAGCTTCCCTTACTGTTAGGAAAGTAACGCTTGAATTTCACCGGGTTTCCAGTAGGACCCATTTCTTTGTGAAACATGTTCAACATCACAGTGTTTGTAGGAACTTGGCTTTATTTCTTAATTTTCACTATTGATGACCCTATGTGGATGACTACAGTAACAGGTGCTGTCTTTCTCCTTCCCAGTGGAAAGGGAGATGAGCTCTTCCGAGGTAAGTGATCATCTATCACTTCAGCAGCTTGGGGACTCCTGTTCCTAGAACCTGAGGAACTGGCTCAGGTGTGTCTTAGCCCTTCTTTAAAAAGCTCAAGGTACAACACCGAGTAAGTTTTAAAGCTGAGGTAATTTGTAGTCACTCCACTGACATGTGGTTGGATGGTGACGAAAAGGAGACAATTAAAAATAGTGGTGCACTGATTCAAAAATCTACTGGTTTATTTCCAGGTCTTTCCATCTGGGCATCACACTGTGTACGAGCTGAAGAGCTGAGGTGAGATCCCAGCTGGCACAGAAGTGTTGAGGACAAGCCTGTGTGCCCCTGTGGCATGGTGTGCTCCTCTTTGCTGTTAGTCTAGCTGGCCCAGTGGATAGTCTAGCTCATGCCAGTGCAATCATGATTTAATCATATGGGTAGTGCTGGGCAATTGACAGAAGCATGGCACAAAAGACAAAAAAGTATGAAAAATACCCTTTCTGACAAGCACTTTATTTTCTGTATAAAAAATTGCAGCCTCTTGTGAATTTTAAACTACCCTAAAGAATTTAATGTTGAGGCAACTGATCTTTACAGAGTTCTGTAGCTTATTTTAAAAATACCAGTAGAAAGGTTTTTTTCTCTATTAAACTGCATATGTTTTAAGAGTAATTTCCATGGACTCCTTATTAATTTCTATAGTTCTCTGTTTAATTTTCTTTTTTTCATAAAGAACATTGTAAAACTGTAACTATATGGTTGGTGACCATGTTTCAGGGATGTGTCATGGCATCTCTAAATGAGTTGGCTTTCGTTTCATTTCCTTCAATCCATTCTTTGGCAATCTCCAACCAACTGTACAAGCATGGAAGAAAGATCTGAGCATTTAAGCTGGGTTGTAAGTGGGAAGGAATTGGAATTGTCTTTAATGAGCTATAGTCATTTGATTTCACTTCTCTGACAGTCATGTGTACTTTAAGTAAAAGACCAAATTGAGCACTTTAAGATGTCTCAGAGTCACCCAATCATTTCAGCATTACCTGGGCATTCTGGTGTGCTCTCCCATTACAAGACCATTCTGGAATTGAATGGTCAGTGATGATAAACAGTGATAATAGATTACTGAGTAGGGGGAAGGTAGGAGATATTAATAAGGTAAGATTTTTAATTAATTTTTCAAGTTAATTAAAATGTCCAAAAGCACAATAAAACTGCAGAAAATCTGGCAAGGGAATGGCAGCCTGTCTGATTAATGCAAGTCAACTGTCTTCTGAGGGTAATAGTAATAATGATGAGATTATGGATATGGAAGAACCTGCTAAAGAGATATGAGATGCATGTGGAATACAAACTGTGTCCTAGTTACTATTTTATGGTGCACAATGGATCTTATTAAGGAGGAATAGCAGTAAGAATTACCACTGAATTGCTCAATAAAAGTATTGTGTAATTAACACTGCTGCACCATCAGCTTGAGTGCTACCTCCCATTGATACTCCGTATCCTCCATTTACTTTTAGTTTTTAACTAAAGTATGGGAGTTTCAATGGCAGATGCAGGCAGCTTGAAAAACATGTTGCCTTGTGCATGACGTTACTTGGAGAAAGGCAAGCAAGCACTGAAGGGCTGGAGTGGAACATCGTTTTCAGACGAGACTGGCAGGAACTTCCACAAGTGACAGTTTGATACTCCGTTCCCTCAGCAAAAATAACACTGAAACAAAATAACAACAATAACCATGATAGAGAGAGTAAAAATACTTTCTTTCTGGCATCCTCAGTCTCGGCCCTAATGAGGTTTTGAACGCATGTGTTCCCCATCCAAGCAGAAAACAACTCCCACTGAGGCTGGTGCACAAGTGATGAATGGGATTCACTGATGGGTATTTTTTCACAGCATTAAGTTTCTTATTACATATATATGCCATGTGCCTGCTGCAGTGGTGCTCTGCTCTTGGCTGGGTATTGTAGGCAGTCTCCAGTGGAAGTATTGTTACATCTTAATTAGAGACATCAGTATCATACAGGAGAGGACAGTTAGTATAGTTCCGTCCTGATGGAAAAAGAAGCAGTCAACATCATCAGGAAAAATACGGTTTTGCAGGTCTTATGGTGGTTCACTTAACTCTCAAAGAAGTATCCTTGCCCTTGAAGGGCAGATCTAAACCAAAGCTCATGCCCTCTGAGCAATGCCCATCACTGTTTTTTATAGAAAAACAAAAGCTGCTGGCTGCAAAACCAAACTCCTCAAAATTAATATCGAAAGACCAGCTCAACCACAGATTTGGCCAGAGCAGAAATGAGATCTGAACTGCCCATGTGTTTCAGGACATTTGGAGCCTGAGTTATGAAGTTATGATAGACTGACCCTGTGCTCATAATGAATCACTAGCTTTTTTTTCAGTTCCTGGCTAGGTTATGCTATATCCCATTTTCATTTTATTCAAGCTTCTTTCTGTCAAGAGCAAAATTCTTAATTCCATCTTCAGTGTTTACCCAGGCTGCTCTTAAAAATGAAAATAGTATCTGGAGGATTTTAGTCTTGGTGAAATAATAAAGGAAAGTAAAAGCCTCCTGTCTTGAATTCTGAGTAGGCTGCATCACCACATGCAAGAGAAATGGTTGCTATAGATTGCCTTGTTATTAAAAGGGGAGGGTGAAAAATGGCAAGGAAGGTTTGAAGCTGGCTGATGTAAAACAGAACCAGTTTATAGGGAGCTGGCTGAGGACTGCAGTTTTATAAGGTGCACTTTAAACAACCATGCAGTGTACTAAAAATATCATAAAAACTATAGCTTCTAGCCACAAGTTTCAGAAAATGCTTAGTGGCAAAAAAAGAGAAAAAGCTGCAAGATATAGTGCATTAAAAAAAATGTCATACCCAGAATGGAGGAACATTTAGGTCTAGGCTTTTGCTTCAGGCTCCAGCTTAGCGCAAGCACAAGACACCACATACCGTTCAGTAGGACAGAATTCATCTCCATAGTGGAAAAAGTACATAAATGCCACAGGAGAGGAGCCACAAAACATTCAGTATCCGAGACTGACTCATATCTTCCTCTCCACCCTCTGTAGGTCCCATTGACACCCGCAGAAGTGCTGCCACCTGTCCTGCTGTTTTTCTCCTGAGACCTCACCAGATTCATCAAAGCGGCCTAACTGCTCGTCGCTTGCCAAAGCCCATTGCTCCTTTGCTCCCATTTTATCAGGAAAACACTACCTGCAGAGGCTGGGGTGAGTGGTTCCCTCCATAAGACTATGCTCCTTGAATGAGCTGCCCTGCTGCTGGAACAGCAATGGTCCAAAGAGATGATCTGCCATATTGCAGGCTTGGAAATCAGTCCAGAAAGGCATTAGCAGAAATCAGCCACTGGTGCTGTTCACACCAGAGTATTTTTCAAGATTTCTCCTTGTGGCTGTTTGTCCCCAGCATCTCTCAAAAGGAGAGGTCATGTTTGGCTGGTTTTTTTGTATCTCATATTTACCTGTGAGTTGGTCTCTGGAGTTGACTGCTCTTGAAAACAAAAGGAGGGAAAGGCCAGAAAGAGCAGGAAGGTTGCAGTGAAACAGAAAAACTTGTAGGGATGTCATGAACATTTGCCACGTTTCCCAGGATATTTGAATGTTTCATTAGAAGTGCATGCCACGGCCCTGTCAGTCACAGGATTTTAAGGGGCCCATCCGAGACATCTCTCTGAGACAGAGTTCCTGCCTCACCCCCTCCTGGCTGTGCACCACGTCAGGAAGGTATTAACTCACCACTGATCAGAAAAGTGAAGTATCCCGGTGCCAGTGCAGCCATGCTGCCTGGGTCAGAGGGGATCAAACTAGGGATCTTTTCCTTCCACCCCACTTTTGGAGCCAGATGCTCCATCTGATTTCAGGAGAGGGAATGATACCTTGGTCTGTGGTTTCAGTAGCAAATATCAGAAAATAATTGTTCTGAAAACCATCACAAGTATTTTTTTTTTACAGGATGATAAAAGCAGGCTTTTAAACACTCCCCTCTCAATCCTCACTTGCAATAGCAGGAGCTGGGGTCAGGCGTTTTCTTGCAGTGATGAATACCTTCCTACAGGAGGACTGCCATTAAAAAGGATGAGGCAGCCTGCAGAGCAAGGCTTTCCTCTGCAGGATAAAGAGTGGCTCTGTGTCTGCAAACCGTGGCAGACTCTGAACTTCCCAGTTTTCTCCACTGCTCAGGCAGTCAAGTCTCCAACTGCCACCTCTCGCATCCTCAGTTTATGGCAAACATAAAACAGGAGGCCATTTAAAAATATAAGATAAATCAGACCCTAAATTTAAATTGTGTTGATATAAATCATTCATGCAACAGATTGCATTTATTTATTGCCTTTGTTTGGAGCGCAAGAAATCTGTTAGATGCGCCTCGCAGAATTCATAGATTAAAAAATAAAAATCCTTATGAGATACAGGCTTTGTGCCCAAAATGCAGCACTTTCCTATTAAAACCTTTATTTGTCTTCAGAGGGAATACCTTGGCACTGTTTCCCCCATCAGCTACTTCCTCCTTCTCACCTCTGAAGCTGCTTCCCACTCACAGGGATGCGTTTCATGCTCCAGCTCCAGTGGCTCATGGTCCTTCTGACCTTAGCTCCAGCCTGCCTCCTGATGGACAAGCTGGCAGCTCTTCCCTCAGCCTGGAGGACACCTGGCAGCAGCCTCATGGGCAGAAGAGCACTGGGGAGGAGAAAGTGACCTCTTATCTACTCTTGGGACCAGAAAGAGAGGACAAAAGTTCATTTAAAAAAAAAAATCTAAGTGGGGCAGTGTTTCAAAGACCAAGAGTCACCTCTCAGTAGTGGGACATCTGGTGACATTAGCTGAAGTTTCATAAAAGCTCCCTATGGTCTTTTCAGAAATAGAGAGGGTTTCAAAAAGAAAGAAAGGAAGAAAATACAGAGCCCTATGTACTGGCGTTGATTTATCTCCATCTTCTATGCTAAGGTACTGCTAAAGCCAGCAAAGGATCTTAACTTGATTTTCTTCATCTCCAAAAGAGGAGAAATGGCTAGTCATGAATGTATGTTATTTACAAAGATGTGGTTTTGTCCTGCTTTCTTTCTTTATTTCATTATTTATTGAGTAAGATAATAGCTTATGGTACTTACACAGAGCCAGCTGTTTGCAGGATGCCAAGAGCAGGTGGTCTGGGAGGCCTCTGATGAATTGCAAAAGACACTTACCAGCTGCTATCGCTGTGTGAAATGAGCAAACCTGCAAAATCTTTATTTTCAATTGGATTGTACTTTTAAGTAAGCAAGGGAGACAGCCAGTATAACTACAGACCATGACCAACAACCCACATAAAGTGTGTGCAAACACAAGTGATTAATGTACCAGGACTTAAAAACATCCAAAATGAGTGAGTCTGGTTTAATAGGATGGGTGAGAGGGAAGGGGAGCAGGAAGGGATGGGTGGGAGCTGGGGGGATGGGGGGGACTGCAGTTTTTTGGGCTGCTTACATGACATGAGGAGTAAGGCAAAGAGGAACTCTTTGAGGAATCTGAATAGTCAATACTGTGTTCTCAGCATCTCCCATATTTTTATTCTCTCTTGTAAACAATACTGTTGGTTGAAAGTTTTCATGGTCCTTTTCCTTTTTTCTCATATCACCTGAGCCCTCTTTTTTTACCTTTTTCTTTTTTTTTTTTTTTTTTCAATTATGTAGGGCACTCTCGTGTGCTGCCTCACCAGGGCACAATCCTTTGGTGGTAACCACATCCTCAAATGGTCACTGAAGAGATGCAGGGATAATGGGTTACAAAGACAGACATTAATAAGGTAAGATAAGAGAGGGGAGGTTTATTAATTTTTCAAGTAAAGTTAGGATGCCCAAGGGCACAGTAAAACTGTAAAGAATCTAGTGAGGGATGAGAGGCCTAGCTGATTAATGCAAGTCAGCTGTCCTCAGAGGGTGATTGCAATAATGATGAGATTATGGAAGAACCTGCTGAAGACAAATGAGATGCATGTGGAATAAAAACTAAGTGTCCTAGTTACTCTTTTGGAGTGCACGATGGATTTTATTAAGGAGGAACAGCAATATAAATTACTGCTGACTGAGATGCCAAAGTGAGGAGCCAGGCTAGCTTTGCTGGAATTTCTTTGCTTGAGAGGTAGCACGCAACCCAGGGTGCCTCACTTGAAAACAATCCAAAGAAAACATGGAAAAGTGAAATGGGGGCTTCCTCCAATACTGCAGAAGAAGATAATATTTCTGCTTGATGTCTTTGATGTGCCTTTCCCTCCACTCCCCTGTCTCCCTCTTTAGCTCCATTACCTCATTGCTTCCCTATGCTGGGGCGGATAATTCAAGGCTTCCCAGTTTGTCCAGGGAGCCCTTACCCTGTCCAGAAGTGGCTCTTCTCCAGACAGCCCCACTGTGCAGTGCATGAATAAGGCAAGTTTCTGAGGGCAGCAGTTTTCAAGACTGCCTTCCTTCCTCTTCTGACCAACCTTTCCATCTTCTCATTCCTTGACATTTTCCCCCATGCTTTTGCTGCCCCTGCCACCTTGTCCTTGGTGTCCCCAATTTCTCTTACCATCTATTCTGGCTTTTTCCTCTCTACTCTGGATTCTGTGCTGCTTGCCAGTTCTGTGCAGATGGACCCTCCCACCAGCCCTGCAACCCTCACCTTGGCCTCCTGCCCCTCACTTCTCTACAATAATATCAGGACCAGAGGCACGATGATTATTGCTTTTGTGGCTGTTGATCAGCACACGGAAGACTTGGTGGGGTAGCACGTCCTGTGCAGCACCTAAAAGGTGTAGGAATAACTTCCTGAAGCAGGAGGGCAGGGGATGACTTCCAGATGCGGGGGGCTGGCGAACCTGCGCCAAGTCACGCAGCAGGAACCAAAGTGTAATTAACAGCATGGTAAGAAATGGCATGACATGGTTTCTTGCATAAATTTTCCAGGTCCTCTGTTTCTTTCCAGTGTATTAACTGTCCATGGTAACAGGAAATAAGAAATTATAATATTGACTGCTTGTGTTACAGTGCAAAGTCAGCATTTCCATTAGAAAATATGTTTCTAATGGGTTTGAGTAATGTAATAATGAACTTTTACTTCAGGATTAATCCTGGTATTTAGAGGTCCCAGCTGGACTGTGTTTTTTTCCCCTACAAAATTTAGTAGATAAGTCGGGGCATTATAAGGCTTCACCACCTCCCCACAGCTCAGAATTCAGTTTCTCCTGAATGCTTTCATCTTCCTTTTACTGTCCTTGTAAAGTCATGGTATGGGCTTCTCATCTCTTCTGCCTTGATGATTTTTTTTTTTTTTAATGGATCTAAGAAACTACTGAATGTCAAAACAGCCTTTTCTCCCACAGGCTAAGTATGTAATTACCTGATAGATGGACATTTCTGTATTATTAAGATGGTCTAGATACATATTTATGCAGCAGACAGTAATGACTTCATTTTAGCAGCTCCCTACATATATATTTACATGACAGACAATAACGTTCTGCAGCTTCAGCCCCCATAAACCTCATTTGTGACACATGAATCTGCTGCGTTTCATGCATGGTGCTGCAGACGTGTGGAACAACCTTACGTGGGGATACCCTCACAATGGGAGTGGTCACTACTGGATGAACAGAGAGATGTTACCTAAATAGAATATATTTTCCAAAGGAAAAGAAAAAACCAAAATTGCTAACATACAAAAATAACAGCCCTAAAAGATCATGTAAGTATCGTGCCTCTGATTCCCAATAGCAGATGTTTCGGGTGTTGAAACTCCCACCAGAACAGCTGCAGGAATGTAGAATCACATCTGGGCTTGTGACGGGGCTGCATCATTACCCACCAACAGCAAAACAGCCAGATGCTTCCAATTCATTTTAGGGACAGAACTTAAAGTTTGAGTCCGTGAACATCCCTGCTTTACAACTGTTATTTGCCATTGGCTGCGGCTGTTCCTGGATGTTCTGCTGAGGCGGTGGCAGGAGCCGGGATGTGGCCAAGCTACTGGGTGGCACTGCAGTGGGGGGGGTCCTCTGACATGAGGGGCAGAGCCGAGGTAGGGGTCTGGGCTGTCTCAATGCTGGCTTTGGGAGCTGAGGATGATCTCCAGCCCTAGGAAAGGGCAGTGGAGGTAATGCTGCTATCACTTAGTGCACACCCTGCTCCCCTGTTGCAATGCCTGCAATACCTTCCTTCTCCTAACACTTTCTGCCTCTGGCAACCGTGTGCAGCACACCTGCGTGTTTTGGGGTGGTGTTTTGGCTTCATGTGCTACTGAAGGATGTGTAATGAGAGAGTGCCCCAAATCCAGGGATGAGGGCAAGTGAGGGCAGCTGGCTTCGCACTTGAGACCCGGTGCTCACGTCTCTTGCCACCCTCCTTCCCTGCACTGGCTCTGGTGGACAAAGTGAGCTGTGGCCTGGAGGTGTCCCACTCCAGCAGCACTCACATTCACATGTCAAAACTGCTTGGAAGGAAGAAGTTTTGCTTTCGCTCTGGCTCCCTGCATGGTTTCCTGTTCAGAACTCTAGTTCCTGTTGCACAAGTAGGTCAACTGGAGATGATTCCTCCAAGTGATGGTTCCTTGGTGTGTCCAGTACCTAAAGTCTGGCTTGCTTTTTAAAAAAAGAACCTGTCCATAAAATAACACAACAGTACAAACACTTACAAGTGTGCTTGTCCATCATCTTGTTGTCACTTGTCCATAGCCGCGGACCAAAGGAGGGGCAGAAGAAGGTTTTAGTACAGCTCCTGACGTGCCTACAAGAATCACACAAAGGCTCCAGTGGGACTGAGGTGGTTTAGCAAAATGTTCAGTGTCAGATAGTTTAAAGAACAGACACAGAAGCAGATGGATTTCTCCTTCTAGGAGTGGGGAATAATTGTCAGTGAGGCAAATGGCATCTATACTTTTGCATGAGGAGGAGACTGTTCTCTACTTGCATGTTGTCAAACGACCATTTTTAGAGAAATTGATGACAATTTGTCTCAAAAAATAAATTCTAATCTACAAATCAGAACATCCCTCTCCCTAGGGAGGGGATGTTGTGTGGTTTTTTATTGTTTTGATTACTGCTGATGAACATCTGTTATGACAGCAGCAGTGAGGTTTGATAGGATTAGATAAACTTCCAGTGCTGCTGAGAATGTGAATTTCTGTCTCAAATTGAACCTTTTAACTAAGATCTTCCCCCCGTCACCACCATCACGTGAGGATCCGGAGGAGGAGGAACAGAACTGTGCTTGAGTCAGAGAGAAGGAAGATGCAGGGAAACCCTCTCTGGTGCAGGAAGCCCCATTTTCTGTGTCTGTGGTCTCCAGGACTGTGGCTTGCCATAAGGGAGAGGTCCCATGGTGAAGGGTCTCCAGCCTATGCTGTCTGTAGCCCTCTTTCACTCTGAATTTCCACGACAATCACTTTTCTCTGTCTTTCGGGGTTTTCAGAAGCATCTGCCTTCATAGCTTTACTGCATGGAAGAAAATGTTCTGAGGGATGTTCCTCTGAGTGCTGTGAACCCCCAGAAGCGGGGTGAGTGCAGGGTGTCCCTGAGCCCAGGGAGGGTTGTACTCACCCTCCCAAATGCAGTTGCTGCTCTTCAGCTTCTGAAGGGAAACTGGGAGGCACAAAAACCCCGAAGGGTCACAAGTGCTTCTGAAATGAATTTGAATGTAAATTCCTCATGGACCCAAGCTGCTGTTGTGGGGGTAACCACTGCCAAAGCAGACCTTGCTTAAACACCTTGCAAGGTTTCTCATGAGTTCACCAGCGAGTGCAAATCCTTTCACTGCCTGCAAGGTTCTTTAATGGCACTGCAGCATTGTGTGGAAGCAAAATGACAGTATAGAGTAACTAATGAAAACAAAGGTTAAGTACAATTTTCCTGCTTCCCAAGGGAACAGGATTTTTTTTCAGGAAACAAATTTCTCTCTACACGTGAGAAATTGCGCGGCTTCCTTTTTTTTCCCCTTTCCATAAAATTTTATACAAAACTTGATCATAAAGAGGAAGAACATAGTAAAATAATGTCTATTTGGAACAGAATATGATATTATAGACTAGAGTACATGAGAAAAATCAATAGCTTTGTATAAGCGTGACGTCCATAATCACTCTGCAGACATACCTTGGAGAATATATGCATTTTAACTGTCTTTGTATAAAACCTTCCGGGGAACTGCACATAATAATAATTAATCATGTAATTAATACTTAATTTACAAAGGGCACAGTATGCCCCGCTCTCCTGCAGAGGCACTTGGGGTGATAAGCAACAGAAAAATAGAATTCAAATAAAAATAACTCATTAAACGGAAGTCAAGAAAGATAATAAATGAAGGACGAAAGATTTGCCACTGCAAATGCATAAATAGAACAGAAGATGCTTAAAAGCTCCCAGCCTCATCCTGCTTCTAACAAGACTCCCACTTGCTTTGGTGGAGACAGGGATATCACTGAGAGCCTTGGGAAATCCTCATGTGACGCCTTATAAAACCAGAAAAGACATCCATCTTCCATCAGAGCCTGGTGGGTTTGTGAGCTAGAAGTCTGAGAGTGCTCTTTAGCCACGAATAAACCCTAAAGTGCACTGAACACCACTTACTGGTGCGCTTACTGGCTTCTTCAAAATAGATTCAGGAAGACTAACAGGTGCTGACTTTTTCCAAAATTGACTTAGTCCCGTCTCTGTCAATTCCACTCTTTTCTACAGCTTTAGACATTTTCTTGGTGCCAGAGTAAGGTTTACGGGTCTGTAGTTTTTGAAAATCACCCTTGCAAGGCTTTCCCAAAGACTGTGTCATGGCTGTCATTTTTCAGTCCTGTGTTATGAAATGGGACTGTCAGATAAACTATGATTCAGGTTAAATTTGGTTGTGGTCAGCTTCATACCTGAGTTCTTTCAGAGCTTTTCAATTAAAAAAAAAAATCCTACCTCCTGATTAGTTATGATTTGAATTACTAATTTTCCCTGAAACATCTTCACTGACACTTTTTTGCAATACATTTTTCAAGCTCATTCCCCATGTGTGAGGTGTGAAAACTTTCTAGCTTCTGATGTGCATGCTAATACAAATAAGTTAGATAGCTTTTTGCAATGTGCTTCCCTTTGATGAGTTTTGATCCTACAAACTTTCTTGTAGGTTTTTTGCTTTTTTTCCCGTTTTTTTCTTTTTGCCTCTTTCCGTAGAGGCTGATGCTTCTCAGTCTTTCTTGCTTTCATTAGTATACCTTAGCATGCATATATATTAAATTTAGATGAATATTCTAGATGTAAAAGTCCATATTATTATCTGTTTCTTCACCTGTGCATGAGTTCCCCCTTTTTTGGAAAGTGCCTTTTTACTCATAGTAGCCTTCTATATTCTAACATTCATCCATACTGATAAGTTTGGATCTTTTGGAGTAATATATCTTTAACCTGAGCCTCTGATATGTAGTCCTTAGACACCTTCCAGAACAGCAAAAATGCATTTTATCTATTATAGAAGCTCTCTTTATTTTGTTTTAAATTATTTGCTGAAGCTTATGTAGCTCTACTTTTAAAAATCTAAATGTTACTTACTGTGATCTTTAGAAATTTTTCCCTCTGAAAGGAAAAGACACTGAATTTGAATGCATTATAGTCACTAATATAGGGCCATGGTTGCATCTTGAAATTTTGCATATTTAAATCCTACTTGAAACCAAGTAAAACTACAGTTTACCCCTCTTCTTGCAAATGGTGGGACTAGCTAATCTGAGGAGCTGTTTCCCGTGTCTGGAAAACAGCCCTTGTGTGATAGCTGACGCAGACATGCAGCATGTTTGTGTGGGAGCATCTGATCATGGTGTGCCTTCCCAGATTTGTTAATCTCCCTTCCTCAGCGGGTTGTGGAAGACTAAAAATCTGCACTGTTTAGTATGTGTGGAATTCCAAGCCATGTCCCAAATTATTTCTAAGGTGATTATTTAATCCTATATTCCCTAATACTTTAAAAATCAAATCAGCTTGTTGACTGAGTCTCCTTTGCATCATAGGATAACAATGTGTCACTGAATCATCTTCGTGCTTGTAAATAACAGGTGTGACTGTTGGGATACTTGCATTTTAAACCTGGTTTTTCAGCCCATCCATCCTGGCTTGAAGACTCCTAATATTTGTTTACAGTCACCGATATATTTACAGGGGTCTGATGATCACTGTGTCTGTAGTGATCTAGTCAGTCCCACGTGACCTTGTTAGACTGTGCTTCATTGTGGATTTTTGTGTTACTGCTATCCTAAAGTGTGGAGTTGCTCTGACTCCAGCACTAAAAAACATCTCTCCCTACATTGTGCCTGTCCACTGTGTCTGGGGAGACACAATAAAGAGGCTCTTACACCTGCTAGGTTCAGCAGAAAGGAGGAAAATGGATGGATTTATTTACATTATTTCATTCTTATACACGTCCCANATCCGGGAGCCTTTCCCAAGTCTTTTTTCTTAGAGCTTCATCAGGCGGAGAGACTTCTATGCACAGCAGCCAACACAAAAACCCACAAAATGCCAAATGACTTCAGAGAGCTCAGCAATACTTCCCTTCCAACAGCAGGTCATGGTTTTGGGAGAAGTTAGCACCTAACAGACCATCTGAAATCCCAGAACCTGCAGGATATATAAGACAACTGTGGTTTGATGCTTTACATCATCCTTTGGAAAACCACAAAGTAGTGCATACCAAGTGATGAAATCCAATAGACTTTTTTTGTGTTTAATGGGTTGTTTTGCCTTGTATTTCTGTACTTCCTCCATAAGCAAATAATACCCTAGTGAGGCACAAGAATGAAGTCAGAATTTGCAACTGTGGCAGAGAAACTATTAGAAGTCTATAAATAAATATTTTTATTGCAACAGTGCTGCATGAGCCAGTACTTTCTGGAAGCCATATTCACATCAAGATGGGCTGGGGGACTATGTTTGGTTACCAGTGGTGGTTACTTGGAAGTGTTTATCTGGGAGATGTATGCAGCCTTCTCAGTATTCTTATTCAGTTGTGTAATTCCAAGCCCTGCAGTGTTGTTATCCCTTAAGAAAACTTCTTCCTATTTCAAAAGCACCAACTCTGAATGTTAAATTGAAGGGGGATAAAAGAATCACAGTGGTAAAAGCTTCACAATTTCTCCCCTCTTCATTATACAACAAGCTGGTTCAGTATTTGCTTCTTTACATTTTTATGCAGATATAAAAGGCTACTTTGGGAAATCTGTAACACTATTATTAAATGTCACTGAGCAGAGCTGAGTATAGTGATGACTCATCCTCAGAAGATTTGATTTAGTACTCATTAACTTCCCAAGTGTTGAGTTCTCATTTTGGACTATATCAACCAGAGTGCCCAGGTCTAAAGTAAGGACCATTCACATCAGCAGAGGCCCTTCCTTTAGCTTCAGTGATCTTTGGATCGAGATCTTAGTAAAAAAAGAATGCTCTAGAAACTACAGTATTCTTAATCATGAGTAATAATTATCTACAATTCATACAGGACAACTTAAAAATCAGGCCTTGTTGTGCTACACTGCCCAGACAGTGGAATAGAGTCTATGCTATAAATCTATAAGAACAATCCAGATACAGTATTGGGAAGGGATATGGACCACCATGAAGATATACGTCATAGTAGCAGTAAATATGTTGGTTCCATTTCTTTTTAATAAGTTAAGAAAGACAAGAAAAATGGGAGGAAAAAGAATTTTGAAGGAAAATAGGATGAAAGAAAGGACTAGAAGGAAGATTGATAGTTTAGAAGTGAAATAAAGGTGGAGATTCTAGACAATGGGAAGGGTGGGGGTGTTGAAGGCATCAGCATAGAGTCTGGTACATGACTGATCAGAATATTCCTACCAATAAATTAGCAGAGAGTCCTTAATTTGAACAATATTAATTTGGCATGGCCTGAAAAGTCCCAAGTGTCAATGGACTTGCTTCAAGTATGAGAGATAATGCTCTCTGCAACCCTGATGTGATGGCTTCCCACTCAAGTAAGTCTGTGTATTAGATAGTGCCTAAGCAGCCACCACACTTAGGGAGTGACATGAGAAAAACCCCACTTTTAATCAATAGTGTGGCCACATTTAAGATTCTCAGAACTATGAGTTTGGATCTAGACTTTCAAGCATCCTGTGATCTTGGGAAGGAAAGCTTGATTTGTTTTGATGTTCCAGTGTTATTTAAATTAAGGACTTAACCTGGAGAAGTTTAGCTATGAAACCCCAGTACATGGCTAGTGAAATAGGAAGTGTTTATAACACTCTAATCTTCCTCCACGTTTCAGACAAGCAGAAGAGATCTGCATGAATAGCTAAAACATTGTTCAATAAGGAAAGGAATTTTCTGTTTTACTCTTTCAGAAATGAACATCAACACTTACTCACACTTTCCTGAGCTGATGAAACAATTGTTTCTATGAAGAAAATGGACTTGAGACTTTGCTGCTCTAGGGAATCTTTGTATTAACTTGCTCAGGTTGAGGGGCTTTATTGGCAGTGGATCTTCACAGTAGGATGTAGCTGTTGCACTCAGAGACTCCCTGCTTTTGGTAGATATGCATCCTTAGGACTTCTATTTCCATTGTAAAGTCCAAGAGATGTCAGAGAGGGAAACAGGGAGAAGAAATGGGACAATGCTGGAGAGCGGCTCCCTCAGAGACAGTGGGAAGCACAGAATAAATTAAAACAGCTCTGAGTTTCTGTAGTTTTCACAGCAGGTTGGACATGCAGAGTTGCTGAGAATTAGCACCTGTTTTTCTGCAGAAGCAAATCCTCAGGAGAACTGTCACAGACTTTGATAGAGATGGAAGCAGCAGGGTTCTGCAGAAACTGAAAGGAAATGTTCTCAGTGCCTCAAGGATTTAAGGTGAATGCTATTCTCCTTGCAACAAAGATAATAATTTTAGGTATCATGGATGCATGAAGATGCTATGACACCAGCATATAAATATGGAGGTGGGTGTTTATGCCTGTAAAACACTCAAGAAAAGTTGAAAAATTAAACTTTCAAAACAAAATTAATTGCTGGATTACAAAATCAAACAAAATTAAATACCATGAAGTGTATATTTGCAAGTGCAGGTGACAGAGAGCACTCGCTGATCAACTCCTTATGGATCTGTGGAGGTTTAAGTCTGTGGATAATTTCCTCAAGGTCAGAGTATGTCACAGGAAAGGTTATTTCAATGTCTAATGAGAAGATGGATATAAACTGGAACCGTCTGGTGGCCTGAAGATACCCAGGGGTTTTGAGACCTGTTGAGAGCCGCTTTCTGCCTTGTCCACTCCAGCATGCTGCTTGGCCTGGAAAGCCACCACCAAACTGGACAACACTGTGCTTGAACCTTGTGTCTGCTTCCTTGAACAGATGTTCTTACCTGCTTGCAGGTTTCCTTCCATTTTCTCTTGTGCACTGAAGACATTTAGTGATTTTGTCCTGCAGTTCACCTTTGTGATGACCAGAGCTGTGCTACTGTTTAAAGATTTGGCAAAGGACTGGTGGTGAAGAGGCCAGGGAAGGACAACTTGCAGGTGAAGTCTACTTGAGATGAACAAGAGGTGCGAGTGTTGAGAGAGAAGTGGGAAAAGATGAGGAGACAAAAAAGAATTCATGAGATGAGATATAAATACAGCGTATGATAGCAGTAGAAGCTACAGAGAAGGCGGTGGAACTTTCAAGTGTAAAAAAGGGACAGAACCAAATGTGGGAAAAAGCAAGGAAACAGGGAAGGCATACTTCACATCTGGCCTTAAAATGCAATTTTTCTCATTTCATCACTGAATCCTTTTCAGCACATTTAATAATACAAAGGTTGAATTATAACACCCTAATTGCATTCACTGTAAGACCTTGTGGAAAGATTATTGAATTCCCCTGGTTTTGAGCAATTCAGTTACATCATACCAAATGTGGGCAGAAAGGAAAAAAAAATCACTTCCCCTGTGCAGTCTTAGTGATACATAAAGCAAAGGAGAATCAATTTAATACATCACCACTGCAATGTGAATTTCTAGAATCATTGAGCTGAAAAGTACAATCCCACCAGTCTGGTACCATGAAAATGAAAGTTGATGTCTGCCTGGATCAATTTCATCATGAAAATAATGGCATCACTCTGGGCACAAGATTTAAAGCCTTCAAGGCTTTGGGGAAGACACACTCAGTAACCTACATATGAAAGTAGATTGATTGAGAGTGGCTGGAACACACATAAAGCTGACATTTTTACCCATCGTGGCCTTTATCAAGACTGATAGGCTGAAACATTGTCTTTCTGAATGTTCCTGCTGCTTTCATATGTAAGCTCCTGGGTTTGCATTACTCCTGAGGCTTTCACAAGGTGTGTGCATGGTATATCTGATATACCACTGGATATGTCTTGATGATGCAAAGACAATGACCTAAATTCATCCTACATTTAGATGCCTCAGAAGGAAGAGGTTATTTTCACTCTTTAGTCTTCTTTTTGTAAGCAACAATGTCCAGACACGAACGGGTACCTCTTCCGAGACCAAACACCCTTTTGTGCAGATAGAAACTTTGGACACACATCACCCTGCCTTGATTGTACAGGAACTTTTACCTGTTGCTGGGTGCCTGACCCCAGCAAGTGACTCACATACTTTACAACTTCTGAACCTCTGGCCCCTCTAGATTCACAGAGAGGTGGTACCATTCAGCCAAGATTTCGGATCATAGAATAATTCAGGTGGGGAAAAGAGGTCTAAGACCATTGAGTCCGACTGTTGACCAAGCATTGCCAAGTCCACCTCTCAACCACGTTCCCAAGTGCTACATCTACACATCTTTTAAGGACCTCCAGGGGTGGTGACTCAACCACTGCCCTCAACACAACCTGTTCCAATGCCTGACAAACATTTATGAGAAGAATTTTTTTCTGATATCCAATCCAAACCTCCCCTGGCACAACCTGAGACCATTTCTTCTTCCCCTATCACTTGTTACATGGGAGAAGACACCAAACCCCACCTTGCTACAACCTCCTTTCAGACAGTTGTAGAGAGTGATAAGGTCCCCCCTGAGCCTCCTTTTCTCCAGACGAAACAACCCCAGCTCCCTCAGCCTCTTCTCATCAGACTTGTACTCCAAACCCTCCAGCAGCTCCACTGCCCTTCTCTGGACATGCTGCAGCACTTCAATATCTTTCTTGTGATTAGCAGTCCAAAACTGAGCACAGGATTCAAGGTGTGGCTTTACCACTGCTGAGTACAGGGGGAAAATCACTGCCCTGGTCCTGCTGGCCACACCATTGCTGATACAGGCCAGGATGCCATTGGCCTTCTTGGCCACCTGGGCACAGCTGGCTCATGTTCAGCTGGCTGTTGACCAGCACCCCCAGGTCCTTTTTGGCTGCCAGCTTTCCAGCCACTCTTCCCCAGCCTACTGTAGCAATGTGTCATGGGGCTGTTGAGAGCCAAGTGCAGGACCTGCTTAAAGAGGCCCCAGCCTTAAAGAGAACTTAGCTTAAGCCTGTTGACACTCCAGCTTAAAATAAAGCAACTTGTTGAATTACTAGAGTGACAAAAAGTTAAGAAAGCATGGAAGCAAACTAAAATGAACTTGGGTTCATTTTAGGAAGTAAACAAAGGCTAATGAAAATGCTAATAAAGAAGAAAAAAATCTTAATATGCTATTATGAAAACATATAGTAATTATGAACATTAACAGCATCAGAGGCTGGTGCAAAGAGAGTTGCTTGGTATTTCCCTGAAGATAAAAAGCATCTGTGTGCATCAGGAATGATAATTTTTTGGTTCTCTGGGGTAGAGGATGATATGCAATTGCTAAGCCTCCATTTACTATATACAAACTTCACCCTGTGTGACAGTGGCTGTCAAAAAGTGTTCCCTACCTAATGGCAAAAAGCAAATGTCTAACAAGATAGATTCACATGTTACCAATTTGGTGAACAAATCCATGGGAAGATTTCAAGTAAATTAAGTGAATTCTGTGGAATAAGCTACTGTTGAGCACCACTTTCTGCTACTTCGCTCGAAAATGTCAACAAGTTTCCACAGTATTTGAAGAAGGAAGGAGATGCCCAGCATGCCCCAAATTATTTACTTAAGAAAAACCACAATCCAAAATAACAAAATATTTGGCAGATAATTATAAAAATGTCCAACTGCATACTTTTAGAAAAAAAGGGACTTGTTGCTGATTGAAAAGCAGAAATTGTGGCTTATTCCAGATCTTAGTATTTTTGGCTCTTTGAATCAGACTAAACCAAAACACAGATAGAACAAAATGTGCTACATAAAATGAGAGGTGAATAGTGTGGCTCTTGTGCCCCAGTACTGAGAGTGTTTCTCTACGTTTACACACCTGTTCTGCCAAATTACTTGCTGATGTAGCTTGCTGTGCCCCAATCATCTTAAAATTCAAGGAGAGAAGGCAAGGAGAAAATACGCATACACAAGAAAAAGCAGCTGAAGGGTAAAAGAATCATTATTTATATCGTAAACAAGCAAGCTTGGGATAGTTTGTTTTCTGGTTCCCTATTTAGAGTTCACACACTAGATGGCCAGCGTTTCTTTTTTATCAGTTGTAAGTTAATACTACATTTGAGATGGTGTCAATAGGGCACTACTGAAGGGAAGGTTTTAATTACCATGAAGGCTAATTAATATTATCCTAAAAAATATGGACATAATTACTAGTTTTCCATAGTCTGTTGAACAAACAAACTAACCAATACATACATTGACAGATAATCAAATATGAACATTACAGAAAACTCATCTGTTCATAGGTTAAAAAGAGATCAGAGGAATGTATCCATGAGTTCAGAACTGTCATAGAATACATTACATCTCCAGAAATGAGCCCATATATGAGCCCTTTCAATGAGCCCTTTTCAAATGAGCCCTTTTCAACGAGCAATCAGCCTAACCAAAAATGCGAACTCAAAGGCTCAGCAGTGAGGGTGTTATAATTATTTACACACCAATGGTCTTGCCTTATACTCTTGATTGTGTTTTTTAGTGCAGGAAATCATTCAAGAGCCTTTGGGAGCTGCGAGCATATCTTGTCTTTCCTATCAAATAATTAGTTGGGTAAACTGCTATTTACTAACAAGTTCTTGTAAATAGTGAAATGGTTTTAAATTGGAATGTTGCACACAGTTTGGGTCATCCCAGTTCAAGAAGGATGAACTTAACTTAAAAAACATATTGTGAATGAGTGCTATGATGGCATGAAGAGTGTGGGAGCTCTTTGCAATAGAAAAGACTAGAAGATTTTGACTTGCTCATGCTTAGAAAATGAAAGCTGGGAGGGAGTTAAGTACATGCACGCAAAAAAGGGTTTTAGCAGAAATTGATCCTGGATCAGCGTTTTAACAATGAAGTCAAAAATCCTACCAGACTGGAAGATGGCACTCGATGAGCTTCTGAAAGGGCTTTTCAGGCATTAGTATCTGAGAGAGCTTGGGCTAGAGCTAATGAACCAAGAGATGTGATCCACTTTCAGCTTCCTAAAGCTGTTATTTGTTTTCATACACAAGGTCTGTTTAAACTGTCTGCCCTCAGGAACAGACTGAGGAGCTGACTCTGGCTTCCAGTCACACACCTCCTGCTCCAGGGAGGAAGCATCTGCAAGAGACTCTGCCTGCTGCTCCGCTTCAGCATCATTTCTTGGTGCAGTCATGAAGTGAGAATTGTAGATCAAAGAGTAAGTTACGGTACTGTTCTGATAATAGGAACAGTGGAGCTGGTTTATGCATTTATAGACATTATGAGGCCAAATAGCAAAGAAAAAGGAGTCTCAAACCCAGCTGGTCAGTGTAAGATCTTCCACGTAGGACCTATCTTCTCCATTCCACTGTGCCTCTGCTTGGCTTGACCTGACACAGTATCATACAAAACTTAAAAACGTCCATATTGACACTCCCAGGACTTATTTTCAGACTGTCTTCCAAATATTTATGGGCAATCTTGTGCCATCCCACTTCTCCCTTTTGAACAAACAAACAAATACTTGTTGAAATAAAATTTTTAAATTTTAGAAATGTTCCAATTCTTTGTTTCAGCCAACTTCTGTGCACAATGAAATTTAGAGGCATTATCTACATTTATCACATGTTCCTTACAGGCAATCTTGCAATCTTCTGACTCAGCCGCCACCTGCTCCCCAAAAAAGCTTTTTAGTGCTTTATACATTCCCTCTGGATATTCAGCTCTATCAGTTGCTATTGATGGAGTTGTCTGAGTTTCTTTCAAACTGTAGTTTTTGCCACGGAAATCTTGCATTCTAGATCTGTATGTGATTTATCTGAAATGCTGTCAAATCAATAAAATTTCACTTCAGCTGCCAGAAAAAGATAATCTATGTGTTTGTGTCACCCATGAGGATTTAACTAGTCGTTACATAGCTGATGATAAGTGAATGTAAAAGGGGGCCTCTCACACCACATGGTTTTTAGCCATGTTCTTTCTTCCAAGCTGGCCTAGCCCATGGACCATGGCCTCTTCATTTCAGCTTGCTTCAGTTAAGGGATCCTCTTTCATGTCCTGAGAAAAAAATCCCCACGATGTAAGTTTGTGTATCAGGCTGGTCAGCTTTGTAGCAATCACATTTTAACACCATTCTGGTACCAAAGCCAAGCTCTGCTGGGTGCTGTCACAGCAAGTGCTGGTACCAAAGTGGGAGAGGCAGCTTTTCCAACCAATTCTGTATTTCTCAGCCACTTTAAAATGTCTCACACTCTCTTGCTCTTTCCTCGGGCAACGAGACTGTGAACTTCAGAAATATGCAAGTGTATTTCAGCTACTAATACTGAGTTCAGCTGCTTCTGAGATTATTTATTTATGTATTTGAAAACGTGTGTATGTGAAAAGTTTCTGATTAAATGCCCTGGCTGTAAGTTGTTCATCGACAGAATAATTATTGCATGCCTGGGATGAAGTCTGCATAATCCATTTAAAATCACATTAAAAATCAAGAAGGAAAACTTGACAGATAAAAACTGACCTTTTTTTTTGCCCCTAAAGAATGGGAAAGAGCTTAACCAATTTTTTTTTCCAGCGAAATTTTGTATTTTTTTCATGTATAAAAACATGAAAAAATGGCAGCTACCCTCCCTCAGTAGCCCTAGATATTTGATGCAATTTATTCTGTGGGCTATTGGTGTACCTGAATTAAATCTATGACAACTCAGGGGCTGCCTGAGCACTAAATGACAAGTCTGAAACTCATTTTTCTCTTGTCTCCAGTGAGTTGAGAAGAAACAAAAGTGGTTCAGTCATTCCAGCTTGAGATTCAGGATAAATCCCCTGCTCCACCACAGACTTTCTGCAGCTCCAGGACATGGGAAGCTCCTCAGGACTCAGGTACACCGCTAAATACCAGTTTTCAGAACCTGTGATGGTAGGTCTTTATAGCATCCAAGTATCACCCAGAGGGGGTCCAAAGCAGCTGAGCTCCTGCTGGGCCAGCACAGAGGGGCTCTCACTCCAGTAACACACTTTTCCTTAGCACCCCCAGTCCTTAGGACTGGGTTATGTGTGCAGCCCTGGGTCTGGTGTCCCTGCAGCACCAGGGGCAGAACGGGGTTGGCAGTGGCCTGGTAGAGCTGTTCTCTGTTCAAGAGGTGCCAGGGCAGTGTCCAACCCCCTTCAGGATGCAGGAACACTACTTTGTGCCGCAGGGGAAAAAAAAAAAAAATTCACCCACTAAGAAGTTCAAACCCTCAACTCTCCCCTGCAATGGAGCATTGGAGCCTCTCCAAGAAGCAGTGAGAATCTTCTCCCTCTTGTGCAGCACAGATGCTGTCCTGCTCAGATCTCTGGGGACAATCTGTCTACCGTTTTCTTGGCTGCCTTAGATGATTTGAATGGTGATTTTTACCACCTTGTGCAGTACCCTGTGCATGGTGGTGTGCCCATCTGTTCCCTCTCCATCCTGCAGTGGATGTTGCCTTTTCACTGGGATGCATATTATCCAAACATTCAACTACTGAGGTTTTTGCTGGAAGAAAGTCCTGAATTCAAAGCAATCCCTCTCTGAATGATACCTAAAATCATGATTTTCTCTCTCTCTGAGACCTCTTTCATACATAGTTACCCCACACTGAGACAACTTTCCCAGAAGGAAAACAGTGCTTCTGTCCTCCATCCCTCTGCCATCACGTAGTTGTCTCAAGGCTGCTTCCAAGGTTTCTCCAGCAGAGGAAGGGATGGATTACTCCTCTCTCTCCCTGTGACAACATCTTGGAAAAGTAGAACAGGGAATGGTGCCCTTAGTACCCACACTGCTCTTTGAGTGGCCTTTATGTAGTGTTCACCTTGCTGACTGGCACTCAGACCACCTTTTATGTTGAGTCACACAAAAAGGAGAGGTGTGAATAAACGTCTGTTCCATGAGAGGACGCATGAAACTGGTACCAACCTGCCCAGCTCTGTCAAGCATACAGTGCTCAAGGGTAGCCCTTCAAGGTTTTTAATGAAATTAAAACTGAAGATGTAGATGATTCTGTATAGAAAACTCCTGAAGGGTTTGAGACAGGAGCTGAGAGGTTGTGACTGGATGATGCAAATGTGGGATTTTGGTACAAATAGCAGCAGCTCAAAAGCCCTGCCTGGATTTTTGGATGGCTTTAGTTAATAAATCTTGCTGTAATCAGTAGGGGCAAGGCACTTGCACAGGCTTAGGGACCTTCACTATAGGGCAGCACCTCCTCATTGTAACAGGGGAATGTACATAACAAGGTGCTGTATGGAGTAGCTCTTCCACAGTTTGGTGGGAACAGAAAGTGAGGAAAGCATGTGAGGAGAAACAGACAAGCAGGGAATGTGAGGAACCACTTGAGGCAGAAGACGTGAGTGCTAAAACCAGAGATACCTTAACAGCAGATTTTCAACTTGATTTGGCCCATGAGTAAATCTCACCCAGACTGCACCAAGATATGAGATGTCCTGAAGAAGTCTTGTATTTTGTCCCATCATCCCAGTCTCCTGGGGAACAGCTGCTGGTCACTATCAGAGTTATCAGCCCTGAAGTCAACATATAGCAGCTGCCACAGTTCTTCCTGCAGAGCACTTCCCAGCAAATTACCCAGTAGATCTCAACAGAAATTAATTAAATAGCTGTGCTTAGCCTATAATGTAATCAATAGTCACATCACTGTGTTATGTGGATGTAACTGCCTGGTTGCAGAAAGATTATCCAGCACAATGTGGTTTGGGTTTATATGTCATTATTGAATGATCATCAGTCCCCCAAGGATCAAAAGCTACCTTAAAAATCCTTCTGCCAGTGATGCTGGAATGTTTGCCCTTCATACTATATGAACAACTGGTGAAAGTTTCTATATCTAAGGATCAGCTTAGAAAGCAGTTTCTTTCAAGTTTTCATGTTGCAGGAAAGCATTTTGCAAATTATTTTTTAAAAATGAAACTTACCTGCTAGTTATGGAGCTAACACCTGTCTGCATGTGAGGTGTTTAAGGGAGTGCAAATCAAAATCAGTTACAAGCTGACTGACCTGCCTGACCAGTAAATCATCCTGGCCCAGTTTGAACGCCTCATAGATCTCAGCTGGGGCTTGTCTGCACTGGGGATTTGCTTTTGACCCACTGTGGTGATCACTAATCCAAGCCACTGGTTGCATTCCATCTTTGGCAATTTACTCTGCTAGGAGGATGTTCCTGCACAGTCCTGCTACCACACCAACACGGGTGGAAGGTCGCAAGAGGAAGGGGGACTGGCCTTCTGTCTTAAAAAGGTGACCATTCTTGTTGATGTGGGTTCTGCTGGGTGTGATCAATGGCATCCCATCAGCACGGGGAGGCAGCTGTCCACCCTTCACCACCATTCTGCTGCTCCTACTTATCAGGGGTGGCATAAGCACTGGGATTTGGGCCTTGCTGACCCTTCTACAGTATTTTGGATTAAATAAGATACAAATTTAAAGAACAGCTTCTACTCCTAAGGACCTTAGGCAAATAAGTCTTAAGTCTATAAGTGCTCTATAGCCACTGTCACTGTCAAGAGAAAATGTTTCTTTTGAAATAGCATTCTCTTTCCAGACTTCTTTGGTAAATGTTGTCATGTTAAGTGGAAACTGTGACCTTCATGTATAGTGCAGAGAAGCAGATAAACATGTAATACCGAGGTCATTTGTGAACACTTATTTCTGCAACATATATTCTCTTTTTGATGAGTCAATACTTTTTAACAGATACATTCAAGTTCGTTATTGCTATAAAATTCAGATTCAGATCAGGAGCTGGACTTTCTGAAGCATCTTCTTTTGGATCATACTAGGGCTTAACATTGATATTATCTTGATACAACAATTGCTGGGTATGTAGAAGGTATTTCCTTTAACCAGCCTTTCAGAATAATTCAACGTAGCCTATGATAACTATGAGCATCTCATTTTCCTGCTTTATAACACATTTAGTACAGCAGTTTGCCTGTTCCTATTCATCTCTCTGTGCTAAACTGTCCCATTCTCTTTGCTTCCTTTCATACCGAAACCATATCAGGCTCCTATTCATCTTGATTACTGTCTCTGCTGTATCCTTTCCAAAACTGGGTGTACAAAATGCTGTAGCTGCAGCATGAGCATTATTGACGCTTATTGTGGGACTGCGTAATCTCTACTTTCTTTTTCTCTCTTTAAAAATCAGGATAGTGCTCACCTATTTTTTGTTTAAAGGCAATTAAATTCCGAGCAGATCTTTACATTAAATGATCAACAGTGCTGCCTGGGGACTTGTCCTTAAACATCAGCGTGTTTGCATTCTTCCTGTGCCAGTACAAAATGCCTGAGATCACACTACACAGTCCTCCATTTTCTTGTGTCAGATATTAGCACTTAAAATTTAACAACTGATGAGCACATTTTGCAATTGGCTGCATTTCTCCATTTTATTTTCTTCTGGGATTTTGATATGTCTGGCAGGGGATGTAAGATATGAAGGAGACAGTCCTCCAGACTGTGAATTATCCAGGAATAGCAATAAGGCCTGCATCAGAGGAGAACAACTAGGCATCTTTTTAGTCTGGTAGGGCGAGTCACTGTAATAATCCTAAATGTAGAAATATGTGGAGGTTTTTTTGATGTGATGAAGAAGTAAATGCATTTGGTTTATGTGGCAAGGTTTTGGTAGCACAGCAGCTGCAGGACTGGTTTTTGTGAGATGAGACCAGGAGCTGCTGCCATGTGGGGCAGACCCAGCTCCAGCCAGCTCCAGTATAGACCCAGGGCTGCCCAAAAGCTGAGCCTCTCAGCAGTGCTGGTGGCTCCTCTGCGATAATGGATTGAAGATAGGCTGAAAAATGCTGTGTGCTTCTGGTCAGCTTCCTTTCTACCTGGTCTCGACTGTATGACCAAGCACAAGTTCAAGTCAGAGGAGACTTTCCTTACGATATTTCCTTTCTTTTCCTTCACACCACATTATATGAACTCATGGTACATGAACCAAGCAGGAAAAGTACAGTAGTAAGAACTCTGAAGGGCTTTAGTATTGCATTAGTGAGCTTCACTCCCCTTGGTATAATATAAAAATGGCAAAGATGGTATGGAATGAGCATTTTTAATAACTCTCCTAAGTGTTCTATTAACTGCCGTGTATCATACAAATGAGATGCAGAAACTAGGGAAGCATTTTCAGTTGCTGAGTAAAAACAATTTAGGGTGTAAATGTACTTCCAGGTCTTCACACAGGAATCCTGCCAACTGGGCTTGTGTTAATTTTATGATTTTTAAAAAAAGTTTTAGTAGAGAAGTTCATGACACAAAAGCACTGGCAATATCCTTGTATCGAGTCAGTGTGTTTTCGAGGCTAAGAATAGCCTGCAATCTGTGCCACACTGTAATGGCTGATGGTCACCTCCCTATGTTGGACAGAAGTCAGGGCTCATGCTGGCTCTCTGAGACGTCTTCTGTCCCAGGTTTTCACCTGAATGCCTTCAACCCTGGTGTCTGAGACCTGTCAACTGCCTTGGTGACTACTGATCTTCAGACACATCTGGAATTCCTTACAGGGGCTGGTGAAACCAGCTTGGAGGGGAATTGCTGGAAATATATTTATATGTATACATATATATAAAATATATATGTATATATATACGAGCATAAAATGCTTATGCAGCTAATTAAAGGCAACTGTGACATTTTGTGGCATGTTGATATAATGCCATTAAAGTGAAATGTCTGTCAAACACCTGCTGCTCTCTGCGACCTCCTACCTGGCAGCACTGCAAGGATGGAGATTAGAGGCACGCACAGCAAAAAAGCTGCTGTGTGGCATGCTTTTATTTCAACCAGTTTATGCCACACACAGCACAAAACACCGTAATTTTTGTTTTCAATTCTCCTTTAAAGTCCTCACCGATTGTATTTATCTTTGTTGGTACACAGATACCATTGTGAAGAGGGATGATACTTCTTAATAATGTATGTCTCTCCCTTTCTCTCTCTTTTCTTATATGTATTAGGAAAAAAATAGATCAAAGAAATGCATTTTGCTTAGGAGGCACAAAAATTCATGATTATCCTGAACGTTTTCAGGAAGGCTCAGAGGAAGACTTATACATTGACCCACTATTGATTACCTCTTTCCAAAATGTTATGCAGAAAACCCTCTTAGACTTTCTGTACAGAATCTGACTTTTAGTAAAAGGCCAATCATGCCCTTGACAAGCTTTCTTAAAATTAGAAAATATCATAATTTAAGGTGGCAGTGTAAGCAGGAAAACTATTGTTGACCAATGTGAATGGCCGCTCTGAATTTGAAATAATAACAAAAAATGTAACTGCAGATGCCAGAATTACATAGGTTATACTGCTTGGATACTTCCTAAGAGTCACTAAAATTTGTACCAGAACTGGGACAGCGGGCAAATGCATTTCTGACGAGGAGGAATTTTTATGAGTTGCATTTCCCTGCTCATGTGCTGGGTTCCACTGGGCAAGTAGGAATGTACACAATGAGATTTCTTAAGATGGAACGGATCATTGGTCATTGTATAAAATGTCTTTATGGAATTGGTAAATGGTAAGGATAAGGATAGGCTACCATCTAGTGGATACATCGTAAAATTATTACATTTGTATTTAACTCATTTTGTGGCTTCAATGGCTAAACCAAAGAAAATCAATTAAACTCTTACACGCTGAAGTGCCACCTGAAAGCACTCTAACCATGTGTGCATTCAGCCTGATTTTAAAAAACCTTGCTGTGCTTTCTTCTGGTACCTCAAAGCAGCTCTGCTTGTCCCAAAGCCAAAAAAGACAGGACAGGGAGTACCATATTTGTCAGGTGTCCTTATTCCTTACTGACCTCTAGGATACAAACATACAACCACACATTACTATCTGTATGGAAGTTTGAAGGTATAAAACACAGAGAGAGGTCTAAAATAGACAAAATAGAAGAAAGAAGACGTTTAACTCAAATATCATGGCACATGTCTAAAGGCACAATATAAAATACCCAGTGTAGTAGTTAAGAATCAGGAATTGCTGAGGAAGGAGTACAAGTCCAATTTTCTTTATATCTCTGCTATACCCAGCTGGCTTCAGTGCAGTGATTTCTAACCTGAACTACCATGCTTGCCTCTGGAGGAATAAGGCCTCAGAAGAATCTTGATACGCTGACGTACCCCTGTGTACACTGAGCTCTTTGTGTGATGTGGGTGAGAATAACAAAAGCAAGTCATGCAAATTATGACTTCCAAGTCTGATCTACATTGATGGAATCATCACTGCAACTGGATGGACAGAAATGATATGGAGTTGTTGGATGCATCCGCATGTCTTTGTTGCTGTGAGAGCCATGGATCCGTTACGAGGGACACGGTATTAAATGCAAAACATGGATAAAGAGCTGGGGACCACGTGTGTTAGATGAACATTCTGTTACAGGAAGTACTTGCATCAGAGAGTGAGAGATAAACACAAAAATAGAGCAGTCTGGTCTACTGGGCTTGTGGATTACACTGACGGTGCTCCGATCCGATCAGGTGATATAACTCCCCGTGATAGCAAATTCAGAATCATTTGTTACTGGCTGATAACAACGAGACATGACATAGACCTGCCTTACTACCTGAACCACAGGTGTGTCTACAACCCAGTTTCTTAAACAATGGAAATATGAGCTGGCCTGTGTGCCAAATGTCTTTTGCTGCCTGCCTTGACCTTCTATATCTGCACAGAGAATAGCAGGTGTGTGCTGTGGGATGAGCACGTTATGGGCCTCCCTGTAGGGATGTGCCACGAGCTAAAAGGAGTGTTGGAAAGAGTGCTGTGGAGGCTGGAACCCTCCTGCTGTCAGCACTAAGCTGGTATAGGGGTGGGTATATACTGCCATTTGTACGGCCCTGTAGCACTGCATCATTCCTGCAGCAAAGACGAGGTAGGCTGAGGACATGAAAAGACAGATCATGAGACATATTCCATTTGGCTTTAAGCTGCCTGTCTCCAGTGGTGTCAGTAATACAGCCACGGCAGCACATAGTTCAGCACAGGTATCTGCCAGCTAGTTTTTCACCCAGCTCTAGGGGCAAGGTATGCCACTTCTGCTGTTTCAGCACAAATGAAACTAGCCCAGGCAGGCAGTTCTATGTTACAAATTCTCTCCTAGACTTAATAACATGAAAAATACAAGTCTCTTATCTACCTTGTTAAATGCATCAACAGCTGCTTTCTTTAACTCATTAGCTGTGCACCTTTGGACCAGCCTAGCTCGAGGTTTCTCAGCCTGCTGTAGCTATTTTGATAGCTCAACTTCTGTGCCTAAGCAAACACACAAAGCAACAGAGAGACAGGAAGTTGAAACAGAAGGTTTCTCACACTCCAATTCAGGTGGACAGTTGTAATTCTGCCAGACTGTAGTAGCAGTTCCTCCCTAGAGGCAGCTGCCTCCTTTCTGGTCCACTGGTTTTTTTGCTGGAAGCTGGAATTGGATGGGATGCCTTCTAGATGAAGGATGTTTCCTTCTATCTCTTGGTGGCAGGAGACAGTACAAAAAGCACTAGATAACCAGGCAAAGTCCCAATCAAGAGTCTTTCAAGTTAAACAGTGAGATGTAGCAAATGCCAAGGCCTGAGGTTTATTGTTAAAGCCCATGGGACTTGGTGAGAGGGCATTAAGACCACAAAAAAAGGACAAACACAAAATAAGAGGTGGAAACTCTCCACCTCTGATAGGGTAGAAACTCTCCACTTTTATAGATTTTTATATTTCTTCTCCACAGAAACTAAAGAAATCCACTTCCAGATTTTTCTATTAGTATTTGTCCAACTGATCTTAGCCCACCAAGGTCATACCAGTGAAGTTCCGTTCCCAAAATAATGTACCTAACCTTCATGAAGTCTGGCTGGGTAGGATATTGTAAGATGGGTCTGTCTAAAATGATCTTCTGTAGATGTCTCTGTTCCACACGAGTCACCTGCTGCCTGTTACCCATCACAGCACTGGCCATGCAAAACAGGCGTTCCTGAACCAATACTGAGAAAAAAAATCCTGTTTTATAGAGGAATGGGATACAACCACCTCTGGTGCTTTAGCTACCTCACTATGCAATGGGTAAAAATTAAGCTTAGTACTACCAAAGAGGTTCCCAAATTGTAAGAGAAGCCTCTTTTTCACCCAATTTTTGCAAATAAAAAGGCATAAATTAAAAACGTAATAGTATTTGTACACACATATGGGTTTTTTCTTGGTTGCAAATAATGCAATGCTTCCCCAGAAAAAAAAAGGTACCACTAACCACAAACCACTTGAATTCAATATAGTGAGGTGTAAACATGGAATAAGTCCTCAGAACTCAACAAATCAAGGATAATATATAATCAGAGGACACATTTTTGTGAAATGGGGGTGTTTTGTGAGCAAGATGTGAATATAAAATTTACTGGCCTGGAAGAGAGTTGGCTGGAGATTGCCCAAGACGTCAGATCTGAGGTACAGCAGCTCATACATCTCAAGGAATAAGAAAGAAAGGACAAGGTGTTGAAGAGGTAAGAGGGAGAGGAGACTAAGACTCCTTATGCTGACACAATGATAATCAGCTTCCCAGGACAGGGAAATTTTCTTTTGACCCTTTAACTTAGCCTGGTTTCTGTCTCCACTTATGAAGATTTAGTTCTTCTGAATGGACGTTTCTGTCTACTGCTGCGTTTGAATTTTCACCCCATGGCTGCACCAGCTCACAGTCATGTGTTTATCTCTGTTTTGGAGAATGGAAACATTTAAAAACCCTTCCCTCACCTAGTGCCTGTGACCTTGCGTTGAGCAGAGCTACACAAACATTCAGAACAAAATCCAAATGCAAACCTGAAACCTGCCTTTGGGTTTTGTTATGAACTTGAAACTGAATTTTACCCTAAGTTTTATGAGCCTTGTCTGAGTTGGAGGGGACCTAGGCTGATTTAAGGTTTTACAGGGAACCATTTGATACTCAGAGGCTTAATGTGATTTTGGCTTGAAACAAGCAGTTCTTGGCTGACTTCAGGCATTCGAATCCCATATCCAAGGTGAAATCCAAGGGCTATGTAAACTTAGGACAAACTGAAGCTGATGTGTGCACGCGCTCACGCACACGTAAGTTGGGACTTAATGCACCTCGCCCAATTCTGCACGGGATTGTGGCTCTGTTGAGGAGCATCGGGACGTGTCTCCTCAAGGTCCAATCCAGAGCTGAGCAGGCTGGCGAAGTATGAGTTGAAGACAACTACAGCTCAGACCTCGGCCTTCTGTAAACAAACACCTCACTCTCCGCATGTTTGTGGAGTTATAGTGACATCCTGTGGCCAGTCCCGATTAGTCCCAAGCACGGACAGGCTGTTTATTCCTGCTGGTGCTAGACATGAGGACCTGCTGGGAGAAAGGATGAAGGCAGAGCTGGAGAGGGAAAAATTTCAACCCTCCTTAATCTAGATGTTAAACTTCAAAGGAGAGGAAAGAGTTACAACCCACTTGCTCTTTAGTCATAATCCAAACATTAAGGCCCTCAGCTAATTTAAATGTAAAGTGATTTTAAACATGCTTCCAGAAGCTGAGCATAGAAATGAATACCCATGGGAGGCACCGGGCACAGCAACTGGAAGGGGGAACAGGGAAACCAAGCTCTGAGCCTGGAGCGTGGAGAGGCCATCGGTGAGGTGGGAGTCAGGGATGTTTGAGACCATCCTCCAGAGCCTTCTGAGAGGATCCAAATAAACCAAGTATAAAGGTACAAGCAGGAGGTAGCACTGAAATGGAAGAGCAGTTTCATTTCCCAAGCACGCCGTATTTTGATGTTAACAGGCGTGGCCGTGGCACTGTGGCAGGTTCAGTGAGGGACGGCTCTTTTTTCCCCTCGCAGTCGACATGCTCTCACTCAAGTACAGAGGAAATATACTGCCAGCTGAGTCAAGTATAAGGATTGCCCAGAAAAGAGAAAATTTAGGAGGAAAAAAAAACAGGAGTAGGGCAGCCAATAAATTGTCAATGAAGAGAGAAAGCAGGCGAAGAGAGCAGCTGGCTAGAGCCCAGCAGAAGAAACTCGGTGCCTGGGAGACCAGCTTTCTGTGCTACATTATTTCAAAAGCCAAGAAGCCACTGGAGTTCAAGGAGAGAAGGAGCTGGACAGCCAAGGTGACTTTTCTTACGGGTATTCTCATTTTTATTGCCTAAATTACGGTAACTCCTGTGATGTGACAGAGATGCTGTTTCTGCCCTGAGGTTTCCACCAATGTTGTTTTATGCCTTGGACAGTGTGATCCAAGGCCAGCCAGAATCAAGGAAGCCAACTAGACACGAGGAACACAGTGTGCTGTGGGATTATGGCTGAGCTGAGTGACAGAAGGGAGATATAAAAAGGCAGAGAGTGTCAGAGAGAGAAAACAGTTTCCCCATTTTGTGGAGGAAAGAAAGAGTGGGGAAGAGGCGAAGTTGTGATGTTTTCCAGGGACCACGACTTCCTGGTAGAATTTGATTGTCCCAAGATATTTCCTGAATTGCATAGGCTTGTTATATGGGACAGAGCTCGTGTGGTATCTGGTGTTTCAGAGAGAACATTCCCTCTTGCAAGTATTTGATTTCCATTTGGAGCCTGCAAGGTAGGGGTGGATATAGCGTCCTCCTGTGACACTGGCTTGAGGTTCAAGTGCTGTTTCCTACGGGGTGAGGGACTTGTTTCATTGGACAGCTGGCAAAAGCAAATGATTTAGTGAACATGCAGACTTTTAGGGTACTCTCTCAAGATGGACTGAATTTCAGGTGATGAGACTGGTCTTTCACCTTCTTCTCAGACGGCCATCGAAAGGCACAAGTATACTTTTGTCATATCGGGGATCTGATAAAAAAGAACCGTTTCCCAACCCAAAAAATAAGTAAAATTTGCACAAACCCCACATTAGCTACAAACCAGTCTATGTCCCTGGTGGCTGGCACAGCAAACCATGGGCTGATACACTGGTCTGTAATTCAGTGTCTCCACACAGAGAAACAGCAGAAAGACCAGAGCAACTGAGGGAAGAGTCAGTGAGGTAAAACATGACAGATGCAAGAGTACTACTAATGTGGCCCTGAAACAAAACAGCTACCTGGAGAGAGAGTTTGGGGACTGAATGCTGACTGGAAGAAGCCAGGAGCCGTAAAAAGTGAAACAGGCTCTTGTTGTCTGGTTCTCTGCCCATGCTCTGGGAAGCAAGGCTTCATGTATTTCTGTAAAATAAAAAGAACTATATCCAAAATAGTAGATCATCATGATTTTCTCACTCTACTGGGGACAACCCACAGGGCTTTGGATTTGATCTAGCTGCTTGGCCAACAGCAGCTCTGGTCTGATAGATTAGCAAAGCCTCTGTGGTGAGTTTGTCATTGCTGCTGATTCAGTGCCCTCCAAATACCTGCCTCTCATCACTGTTCTGCACAATTCCCAAATTAGGCTGTGGTGCCAGGTAGTGAACTCTCCCACTTGCTACGCTCTGATTGAGTTTGTAGGTCTTACAAACATGGAGGTAATGCTATTAGTTTTCAAGAGTGGGATTCTTCGATCTGATCATTAACTTTCTCCATTGCTCCCTGCCCCCTTTGCTGTAACTCTTTCCTGCTGCATCCACAAACTGCTGCTTCTGCTGGAATGGTAAGAGACAGGAGTCTACACCTTCCCAAAGGTAAGAGACACCTTCCCAAAGCCTAAGGTTTACAAAAGCAACTTTCAGGATCTGTCATGTTAGAAGAAAGTAACATGCTGAGGTTTAGCCCTCCTCTTGCTGATAATTTACTTCTGTTAAATGGGAATATAGACTTAAAATCAAACATTTGCTTACAAGGGTAAAGTGTCTGCAGCTGGACCATGCCTGATCCTAAATCTCACCTGCAATAAATATTGCTGCTAGACAGAGCACATCACAATAAAATTCTATGGTCTCTTCAAAATATATAAGCATAGCTAGCCACTAACATATCAAAGATGTTTAGGAGGGGACAAGAGTTAAGGAGAAGCCCTAGAGAATCAGCTCTTCCATCCCTTGAGATCCTCACACTGGTGAAATTGATTGAAGGTCCTTGTTTTTTCATATTTATTTCCCCCCTGCTTTTCTTTCTCCCCGCTCTCTTTCCCTTGTTCTGCAGCTACTTTTCACTGTAGCCTTGAGTCCTCAGTGCACAGCTGTCTCCCTGCCAATAACCTCTGCTCCTGGAGCAATGCTGGGTAAGTGTGTGTGTGACCTGGTTCTTGTGCACCGTGGCCCAGCCTGCTTATGGTCCATGCTAGTCCTGATCCATTTACAACCTGGCTGTGTCTCAGGCTGCAGCAGCGCATCTCTGATGGGCCACGCTGGAATCACTGCAAGTCCATAACGGAGTCCTCTGCCATGGAAGAACCCTTTTCCTCAAAGTGCCTCCTTCCTTTTGTCCTACTCAGTGCTCCCAAACTGTTCTCTGCCCCTTGTAGAATGGGGCATTGTGATATCTAGGATCCTCACTGTTTTGGAGCGATGGGCATCCCCGGGGGTGGCCCTGAGGGAGGCTGGCTATGGAAAGGCTGGAAGTGCCCTCAGGGCGCTGAGAATCAACACCAAACGAACACATCAGTGCCTATTAAATTAAATAAGTGATTAATTCAAGTAGTCATAAGTTTAAGCTAATACTTTCTCCAAATAACTAGTTACCAGCACGCCCCCAAATCAGCTTAACTAATACAAGATGCTACTATCTCCACCTAGTTTTCTTTGCGTGGAAGCTGGTGGAGCGACATGAGAAAGAGCTTGTTCCCAGGCAGAGTACATGTCTGGACTTCACAAAAGGCAGAGGAAGAGCAGCAAGAGCAGCCTGGTGCATGTCTTCATTAGGGAAGTTTCACAGAGCACAGTCACGGTGCTAGTAACACATATCCAACATCACTTTCTGCCTCAGACAATTCATTGCTTCCTGTGCGATAACTGGAGCACTGGAAAAGAACATATTAGAGCAAGATGTGAAATCTAGCTACTCTGTTAAGGTTAGAAAAATTCTAGCTGAGCTGCAGCCAGAAAACAAGTTTTAAAATGCCAGCTGAGGCAGAAGGTTTTGTCTCATTGGAGCTCTACTCATTCCATGCTTGAACAGCTCTTGCAGCAGCAGGAACCTGAGCAAACCTGTGTATACAAAAGGCAGGCTTAGTAGAGATTAAGCTGGTATCTGTTTATTGAAATGAATTTTGGCTACTTTTCCTATTTCTCTCCAGGATACTTTGTTGGTGGTAGGTGGGAATTAAGAGCTGTATTTCTGATACCTGTATCATTTATCTATAATCTGAAAACCTAATAGGGACACTTATTGACTAACACTAAAAATGTGTGTGTGTGTGTGTGGGGGGGGTTGAAGAAATTTGAGCTACTTTTTATTATTTTATTTTTATACCCTGAAATAATGCTGTGTTTGATTCCTATTTCACAGAGGAAAATGAAACCCTGGGATGAATATATTGGTCCCTGGAAGGCAATTCCTGTAAACAAATTAATACAACTCAGGCCTACCTCCTCTACATTTTGTTCTTTTTCTTGTGCAGCCTATTGATTGATTTACCTGAGGGAAGAGATTCCTCTGACTCAGATACTAAGCAAGTTCTTAAGGAAAATAGCAGCTTTAAAAAGGGAGCAGAAGAAAGAGCAGCAGTTGCAAAAATTGCTAATCTTTCATTTGCAGGAGCCACTGAACATCTGGATAGTATGAGGCTCCTTTAACCCCCTGAGTGCAGAAAGAATTAGCACCAAAGGGCAGCCCATGCTAATTCAGTGCCATTAAACTTGTATAAGCTAGAAGAATGTGATGTTATACTTCCATAGGGCCATATGGATACCACTTTGCACTTTGTATCCATCAGAGGGACTAGCAAAACTAGTTCAGTATTGTACGGTGTGGCTCTTAGAAAGATAAAATAGCCCCTGTGTAATATTATACAGTATTACACATGTCTATCATATCACATCTTGGAACCAACCTACCCTTTTACCTATAGGTGGAGAGCTTGTCTGCTTCTGCTTCCATATTTAGAAGAGCAAAAGACTAAATATTGAAATAAAAACAGAGGCTTAATTATTATTTTTTTATTATTATTAGCAACTCTTTCTTATTTTTTTAAAGGAACCTGGCATTTTATTAATATTGGTGACTAGAGACTTTGTTTTCAGATGAGTTTTTATCTTATGCCTCCAGCTTTAAAATATGACTTCCTGCTAATCTTGCTGCTCCCTTCATTCACCTTTGTCCATAAGAGAGGGGAAAACGTAGTATTTCCCTTGGAGCCCCCTTCACAGCTTTCATGTAACCTTCAGTTAAGCCCTATTTTAGTTCTCTCTGAATATCATTTTTCTCAGTACTGAAAAGTGAATAGGCTTTGCTTTCAAAGTCAACATTATCTGTGCTCAACAGTAACAATATACTAAAGATTTTATAGTGATTTTCATATGTAGATTTGAAACTGCTTTAACAAAGACAGAGAAATTGCACTGGCACAAAGAACAGCCATACACAGATGTTAGGTCTGAGATTTTCAAATCTAACCCCACCCCCAGCCCGTCAGGGCCTGCCAGCCGAGATGCACAGCCCTGAGTGGCTCCTTTGTTGTGAGTCAGCATCAAAATCTTCCACTGGAGTTATTTTGCTCTGCCATAGGTATGACTTAGATATAAATGATTCCTAGCAAGATCAGTCAGCATACACCTTGTATCCTTCGGTGTATGCTTTCATGTGGTAGGGAAATTAAAAAGGATCATAAACCAGAACTGTATTTTAAACACAATAAACAAGAAGGGGAACACAGTGGTTTACAAAAAAAAACCTCACTCCAAACGACGTAGAATTGTGCAAAATCACAGTAATCCTTATCATCCCCTATTGCAATTGGAAGCCTCCTCATTGAAAATGTGACTGCATGGGAAGAAATCTCTGGATAACTCTTTAGAGACTCAAGGATTGCCAAACTCCAGCTCTTGGAGTTCCCTGGGGCTGGGGGTTTAGGTAAGGACTCCACACTTGGATCGAGGCACAGGATGTGCTTGTTTTCTCTCCTACAGTGGTGAGTCAGATCAGATCCGATTCACAGGCTCAGCCTCCCGCTGGGCAATAAAAACACCGCTCTCCTTTTGGGTATAGTTTCCAGCTCCAAAATAAACACTGAGAGCAGCCAAACTATGGTCAAAAAACATCTAGAATGAGCACACTGGGTTGCAAGGGGGATGTCAAGAGGCTGTCGCTTCAGACTGTGCACCCTGCCGAAACTTCTCACATGACCTTCAGCACACAGACAGGTCTCTGCTCCCGTCAAACCCAGGAGAAATGTTTGTACATTCCAGTTAATTGTGAAGCTTGGCAGCGGAGCAGCAGAAAATGACTGCAAAGCACAAAAACATCAGAGAGCTGTAGAGTGGCCTGCAAGCTGGACAAGTTTAGGGTGTCTGAATTCAACACATCCAGGCGCAAATCAGAAGAAACCCTGCTAATTAAACCAACATAATGCCCTGAATTATATTCCCAAAAAATCCCAAGGTTGGATGCCAATGTTAATTTTTTTTAGGGGAGATGAGCCTGAAGAATACAGCCTTATTTTTTCCCCTGGATTGTTTGTGTGCTTTGTCAGACTTGCCGTACTGTCCTGCCCTCTACAGCTCTTTAAAATAACACACCTTATTGTGGTAACTTGAAAGGTAATTCACAAATCACAGGGGAAACACTCCTTCTTTGGCACTGGGGCTCTCAAAAATCATCTGTCACTTGGAGCTTCCAGGCTACGCCTCCTATCCTGTAAGGCCCCTAGAGCAGGCTATGCTGTGTTAACGAGAATATCAAGGTAATTGCACTGTAAAAGCCAAATGCCTTGTTTTTGAGCTATGTTTTCTCTCAGGTGAGTATCCAGATGAGATACTCAGTCCCACAAGAGTTCATTCCCAGCACAGCTTGCAGGCTTCACTGGAAGCCCAGTCTTTGGTCCTGGTACTGAGAGTAGCTGCCTTTTTTGTGTCCACGGACCACAGAGAATGCAGTGATTTCTTTAACAGTGAAGGAGAGTTGACACGTAAACCACAATGGGCTGCTTTTTTTTGAGTGAATGCTCCATGGACTTAATCAGACTCTGGGTTTGTCCGTAACAAGTTCAATAGTTGCTATTTGCTCTTAGATCCTCAGCTTCATTAAATTTAAAAGTTTCAGCTTTTGCCAGCAGTTAGTTGCACCTAGATCTATAAAGGCTGTTCTGTCTCTCTAAGATGAGACATAAAACTGAGGCCTCAACCATCTGTGGTCATTAAGGATCCCATGGCATGCTTCAAAAGGTGAAGATGGTAGCTTTTGTCTCAGGACCAAATTCTATTCTGAGTAATTAAATTCCTTCAACCCTAAAATTCACCTCCAGCTTTTAGTATAAAGTACAGTGTTTCCTTAAATGTTTGTAATAGAGTGATGGACTGCTAGCCACATTCTATCCCAGAAATTATAGTATTATAACAGTGGATGAAGTGAAGTGTGCAGGTACACATGTTCGTCCTGTTGGTCACAACGCAACACAACACAACACAGAGCAAGCCTGTCTCAGCACAATAACACACACACACACACGAAAGCACAGAGCCCAGAATTACAAGGTTTTAATTTTTACTTACTTATGAAATTAAAAATCTGATATCTTACATATCCTGAGCCTTTGCTGATCAATAGAGAAGCAAATCCCACTGGAAAAGAGAGAAGGTTGGCTGCAAAGGGAGAGTCATTCCTCCCATGTCTGGGAGCTAAAAACAGTGTGTAAAACCAGAATAAATTATCTACCATTACCTCGGTGAAGTGTTTTTAATTTACTGCCCTGCTGGATGCGTGTGGTGCAACATATTCATGAGAAAAATAAGGAGGACTGTATTTATCTTGAATGTACTTTGTGTCCCATAATGCAATACGCTGCTTGTTTAACATCCTGCCATGGATTTGGTTGGTTGACTAAAAGTTGGTTGACTTTTTTTGGAATTCTGCTGAGAAGAATTTAACCCCAAGATAGCTGCAATTCCAAGTGATTGAGTCCACCTGTCTGGTTAGTGTGTCACTGCTGAGGTCCTGTTCTGAGCAGAGCCAAAAGATTGTATCACCTGTTTATTTCAGAACAAGTTGCAAGTACTCAGGACTTCAGGCATTTTATCTCTACATATGCTTTATCTGTGTGTGGACCACCGCCGAAATAGAAGGTAAGCCCATGAGAAAATGGAGAGTCCATCTGATTAAATACGATACAATTATTTGCAGTTACATTTCTTTTAAACTCAGAAAGATAGAATGGAAGATGGACTAATTGTAGCAGTGTATGGAAGAAATCTGGACATTGCTTCGAGTACAGACCTCTGAATAAAAAAACTCCACTAAACATAAGAAGTTACTGCCTGCTCTTCTGTCTGCTTTTGTGGAGAGTGGAACCACAGGTCTAACCATTGGAAATAATTTTTCTATAAACTTCAGTTATTCGTAATACAATAATCCTTCATATGGGCTATAAACTTTTGGTTCCCATCTCTTCCAAGTTGCAAGGTCGAAATGAAACTTAGCAGTATTCTGTTTGTTGAAATGAAAGGCCCTAGGTCAGATTCTGATCTCCCATTGGCCTTACACTTGTGAACTGACTTTGATGGTGTAAGTTTTTACCCACTCCAGCGTAAGCCATGACAGAATCAGACCCTGCATATGCTTTTTATCTAAAGCTGTGTTCCAGATGTGTTTATGTAGCCTGTTTTCAATAAAATGTGTGCATTTTAAAATGTAAATGGATTTTTCTTTAATTATAACCATATGGACTGTTATTAAATTTTTATTTTAAAAGTGCAGATACTGCTAGCCTAGCCATATTGAAGCGTCACAATGGGTTCACTTGACCAGTGCAGCTTTCACACAACACCCAAGCAAATGCAAGACTCTTAAAGCTGGGAGAGACAGGGAAAAACATGAGATGACATCAAAGTGTGTGTGGAAAACGGTGACTTCTTGATTTTCCTGATATTAGAGTGCCACATCCCATTGAGGTATTTGCCTCTCCTCTAGTCAAGAGGAGGCAAAATTAAGTGCAAAATGGTTCAAAGATGGTTCCTTCAAGCTGAGTTATCGCTACTACTGGGTTCCTTTTTGTCTGCCTTTGCTACAAGTCAGCAGCCCTGCTCAGCACTCGGCTTCTTTACAGGTTCAGGCTGGGACTGGCTGCCTTGAAGCCAACAAGCCCTCAAATTCAGAGTTACATGGCTGGATTGGTGCATTAGGAGAATCTGTGCCTCTCGGGGGGGGCAGTCCTGGAATGAGCATATTCCTTCCCCCCACTTTCAGCCTCTGTGCTGGGATACCACACGCTGAGGCTCCAGGAAGGAAAGGTCAGCCTGCTGCTGCCCCCAGCCCAGCGATCGGCTTTGTGCTCAACATCAGCAGCGGTGCCTGAGGGGACGAGACCTCCCTGATTCTCAGGCTTGATAGTGCCCATTCCTGAGGGTCCCGGTATCCCCCACAGCCTTTTGTGCATCTCCACACCTAAGGGCTGCTTCCCAGCCCAGACTGGGGAATCAAATTTTCCAACAACAGAAAAGTAGTGGCAAGTTAAAAAGTTTTGACTGATGGATTTTCCATTAAAAAAAGGAGATATATTTGTTAATGAATAGATGTTTAAAAGAAAGATATCGGTGTTGATGGAGTTTTTCATTTAATCTTCCTGAAATGAAGCATTTCGTTAAGGTAAAAGAAAATTCTCCTGGAAAACTTCTTTTAATTACACATCCGCAGCTCCATGAAATAGGTGGCTGGTATGGTCATTATGCTCATGCTTTTCCTTAGTGCATTTTGACATTATTAAATGGAATGTTTTACACTACTGTTTCATAAGATTTTTTTTTATTATTTATTATATTTATATGTGTGTTTTGTTTGTCTATTTGGAACAACTATTTTCAAATGAAATTGATTCTGAAAGTGAATTTTGCCTGCCAAACCTGATAATGATTTGAAGTTCAGTCATGCTTCTGTGCTGTAAGGGTGCTTTCTTCCCTGGACAGCTGGAGAACACAGACTGTGCTTCTCTCCTACTATCATTATTATTTCCTCACCCTTTAATTTCCACATTCTGGGTCTGTTGGATACTTATGTTTGACTCATGTCTTCTTCAGAATACAGCTGCCAAGTGGTGGGGAAGTTCAGTTGTCTCAGACTTGGACAAGTTAAGAATGTTTTTTTCTCCTGGATTGAACTATTGAGGACTCCTGGGCCATGTTCAGCTGTGTCCCAGTAACGCATGGTAAAAGAGGGATGCTTGCACAGAACAGCCACAACAGTCAGTGTGTTCCTGTGCTGTCTTGAGGAGGGAAGGGTTTGATAAATGGAAAAAATGTCTATTCCTGGCAGTGGAGAATGGACTCCTTCACTGTAGGGTTCAGGCTTTCCCCAGACCTTCCCAGGGCTGCAGTCGTGAATGCTTGGTTTGGCTGAACTGTGGTGTGTTATGAAGAAGTGAAAAGTGAGCTAGGTGGCTGAGCTGCCCCATCTGCATTTTTTTTCATTTTAAGATTTAATAAAACCCCATGTGGTTACAATTGAAAAAAAATCCATTAATATTCCCAAAATGCTTCATATCTAAAGCAAAATGTATATTAACTTCCCATCCTCCACCTCTAGTGAACAATAAGATATACTTTTTCATTGAATCAGTGAAAATCATTAAATAACTTATTACATCATCAACCCATGCCATGTACTTTTACTTACTTTTCTAATGGCTAACAAATGAAGTTAACATATCAATGTCTTTATATGCATCAGGGAAGAAAGGGTGGGGCATGTGAATGTGGAATCTAAACAGAGATTCTTTCATATTTTTATATATTTTAAATTGGGGTAGGTGTTTCTGTCTGGAGACCATATGTTTGGGGATTTTTTTTTTAACAATCTGTATGTGTGTAAAAAATAAAAAATTAAGTGGTGTGGACAGCTACAGTGTGGGCTCTGGAGTTCTGGTGAGGTGATCTAGATATGAAGAGACGCCCAGATGAAAAACCCCTTTCCTTCAGGCACATTTTCCATTATTTGGGTCTTATCTGAACAGCACCAGTTCGCAAAGTCCTGGATGTGCTTTCTGTGGAACAACAGCAGAGTGGAATTACCATCAAGGGGCTTTTCAGTGTCAGTCTGGCTGATGGTACGGGGGGAAAGGCTCATGGGCAATTTAACAGCACCAGTGCTCTGCATGCAGAGACATCGAGGCTTTGCAGCAGCGGAAGGGATGAGTCCTTCAGCCCCACAAACCAAAGGGCTGAGTGTGGGAGGGGTTCTCTGCACCCTCTGCACTGCCAGGGTGTTACACACACAGCAGGGCAGTTTTAATTTCACCCAGTCTATGCAGAGATCAGTTTGCTACAGAAACAATATCCCTAAAACAAAATGGCACTCCCAGCTGCAGAAAAAAATGAGGCAGTCACCTTTGAAGTCATTCTCAAGCCTGCCCCATAAACAGGCTGTCTGGATGCACGGTACGTCATCAGGTTCATCTTCCAGCCTGGGGGAGTTGTGTGTCATCACCTCTGCAGTGCGCCTGGACCCCGACGAGGGCTCCTGAGCCTGTGTGTGCCATGGTGCAATCTGCAGTGCTGCTGCCAAAACACAAGACCAGCTGGTTTATTCATTTTACACGGTGCAAAAATGTTATTAAACTGCACCATACAGATAAGTACTGGAAAAATTGCTAGGTTATTTTTTTCACATAAAATTAGCCAATTTGCTGGTGTATGTAATTGTAAAGAATGCAAAGCATCCCATTCAAGTGATTAACCTCTTAGTTAATAAAAGCAACAATTGCATGTGTATAAATAATATAATAAAAGGAACATTCATATCAAAGTAATATAGCTCATACTATCCTGTTTCTCTCCTTAATTAGTAAATAATTCATCAAATTCTGCAATGAATTGTGCTCCCACCCACATTTCTTCATCCAATTATCATGAAATAGGAAAGCAGGAGCCTTCCTTCTTTGAAAAGGATGTGATAATGAAATTGTTCAATAGCTCTTCTAAGCCCTCTGCTAGTCTAAATTAGTACTTTCTTGGGCATACTGTTTCTTTTGTTCATTCCTTCCCTGATTCACTACTTTTTTTTTTCTTTTTAATTGAAGATATCTTCTATGTTAAATGTCATTTTACACTGACACACTTTAAAAGAAGTATATTCACAATGGTTTGTTTTCAGCAGACACAAATGAAATTAATTCTGCACTACAGATGAATGGCAGTGTTTGCTTGCCAAAGTGATCCTTTCATGCTTTAGCTTGTATCACACAAACAAAATTAAAAGAATGTTATAAAATACAAGATAAAAAAGAGGATGCATAAGCAAGCATTTATTAAGATCTCAAACACAGAATTCAGACTGTCCTTGAATGAATGTCGTGTTTAAATAAGAGTCTTTGTTACCTGATCGAATTCCATTTCTTCTATTGGATCTTTGCAGGACTGAGTGTCTGAAAGAGTGAAGAGATACCCAGTGTTGTCTTTCAGCTGTTTGGTGTGTGGTCATATATTTTATGTATTTCACAACATTGAAATCCTGCTCAGAAGACAGAATTCCTCAGCTCTTTGTGGACATGTTTATGGTACACCTCACTGTGGAGCTGGATGGCCTCGAACAGTAAAGAAGAATATTTTCACAACACTCAAATAAAATAAAGAAAGACTGTTGTCTGTGTTTTATAAATGGTGAACTAAGGCTCACAGAAATGAAGATCCAAAGTATTGAAGAATTTCAGGTCCTGAATTTGCGGCACCAAGAATCTGAACTTTCAGAACAACCCATGTGCATCTGTGCATATGAATACCTATGACACTTATATACGGTGTGTGCATAGGAGAGTATGTACACGGGTTATACAAAGCACAGCATTTATTTAAAGGACTGCCATTATTAGTGTCCTCAACAGCTCTGAGTGCTCTGGTATTTCCAATGAGACAGCAAAACAAAGGTCCCATGAGAACAACTATGACTGAGCCAAGCTGAGTCCACTGTGATCATGGGAGCAAAGAGCTCCCAGGAAATTGCATTGGGTCTCTACTCAGCTCCAAACTATCCATGCCAGAAATTCGAAAACTTCAAGAAAATGTTCGTTGATCTTTGTCTGGACCATGCCTAATGGGAGACAGAGCTTGAGACATGAATCTCTTAAAATCTAACACTTTAGAAGCTTGATGCTTTGTGTTTTGAAGGGTTTGCATGGTAAATCGCCTCCTTCTGGAAAGGTTGCACTGTGCCAAATATCAGATACCTCTTTTGAAGCATAAGGCATTCAAAAGCCTCAAAGATAAGACCACCAGAATTTTAAATTTGGGAAGAACAATACCCTTATTGGTTTTCTAAGGCAGATTGGAAAATAGCTGAAAAAATTTGGCAAAAAAGATTTTTAAAACCAGTCAGCTTGGATAGACACCTGGTATTGGGAACTTCAACAAAAATGTCTGAGTAGGGGAAGTTAATAAGCAGGCACTTTTGTTTTAATAGAACTATATAACATGTGAGGCCACCAGCTTTGCTTATTATAAGGTCATTATGAAAAGTATATTTAGGGAACTATATTACTACTTGCTTTATTTTTCCATGTGGGAAGGTAAATCTCGCCATACAAATAAAATGATGAAAAAGTGTTAGCTAGTCTGTGTTGTTGTTGCTTTTTTACCTTTATGTGTAAGCATGCCAGTACTTAATGCATATTAAGTAATACTTGGAGCATTATGAAACAGATTTTTTTTTTCAGAACAAAAACCCAGAAGTCTGCTTCAATTTACCTGGCAAACAGCAGGCAGCTAGTGAATACTGATATTCAAACCTGTTCTTGAAGATTCTGAGACTACCATGTTGCATGAATTAAACACAAAAGCCCCTGCAAGGATTAGAAAAGACAGATTGTCCTCTTCACTCTCTCTGTTGTGTCAGCTTTATTTTTTCTTGTTTTAAAAAGAAATCTCTTAGTGTTATGATAGGAAAGAAAATCTGAAAAATATGACCCCTAAGTGTCAGTGGTATCCACCTGAACAAATAGCCATACACCCTGAATTTCCACACTCAGGCTGCTGAGTTCAAAGGCTGCTAAATCAGATGCCACTTGTGCGGTTTTTTAAAATGAAGTTTTTATTGCTCCTTAAAGCAAAGGTCTCCTCTTACAAAGATCTGTGCTATCTACTTTGATTGACTATTCTCTTGGATAAACTTTAGTTGTAGCACAGAGGTGCTGAAGTGAGGAATTAAAGAGTTAGGTGTCTGTGCCTGATGACATGAGTCCAGAAGCAGGCACTCCAAGAAGAGCACACAACTGCACTTTGAGAAAACCAAATGTGTGGTTAATACTGAAGGCTCATTGTGAGAAAAATAAGACTGAGCTTTCCTCTAGCTATGGAGGTGTGGAGCTCTGTTTTGAAGGCATCAGCTTCTAATCTATTCTTTTTGTAAAGACTGTGAATAACTTTCCAGTATGGAAGACTGTCTCCAGTTCTTCAGCAATTCTGGTGACACAAGCTGTGGAAGATGGTAGAGGATTTTATCTTGTTTTGGTTTTTTTTCTGTTGGCTCAGATCATTTTCATAACAAAACAGTGCTCAGTCTCCTGGGACAAAGGCATTGCCAGTTTTCTTGGGTCTGTGTATTTCTTGTAAGCAGAATCAGGCTTGGAGTGAAGGTATAGTCCTCTAAACCATTTGAAAAAATCAGTTACCTGAGTTTCCCCACATAAAGTGAAATGGCACTGTTAAATGAAAGTACAGATAAAATGGAAGCTTTCAAAATACTAAGTGACATAGTGGAAGACTTGCTACATGGTCTTACTATGAGAAGACAGAATATTAAAGACTGTTTTTTAAACAAGCATATGATTCCTCCCCTCAAATACTTGCATCTAAAGCCTGATAAATCAAATATTACTCACCAAACAATGGAAAGCTTTAGTCAAAGGAATTTAGAGATGTGTTAATTAGTCAAAAGAGAAAGTTTATACAGTCTTGTAAATATTAAAGGAGAAATCTATTAACTCGAGTGAGCAGGTATTAATTGAAAACAGTGTACAAGAGCTACAGAGTTCACAGAAAGTGAATTTCACTTGCTAGTAAAGCCTGTGTATATGCAAATTCAGTAGCTAGCAGATTTGCTTGCACTCTGCTACGATCCCTGGCTGTGAAAAACTGGAAAATGTCCTCACAAGTAGGCTGCCCATCTCCCAGCAAAGCTGATACCTGCTGCCTGGGTATGAAGTGTAAAATAACAGGCGAGGGGATGCTGGGCTTCTGCAGCAGCGTAGGGAGGCCCCACTAAACACTGAGGGAAGGCTACCTGAGGCAGATTTCCTTTGCTTTGTCTTCCTCGGGAAAGAGGCTGTGTCAAGATGCTGGGGTTTTGTGCCAGAGTTTGGCTCCTATCTAGAGCCTGGTTCACACTCTCCCACATATCTTTCCTGTAGGTGCTGGCGCGTGAGGGACCTCGTGGGCTCAGCTGGGGTGAGCACCTGGCCATGGGAGCTCACAAGCCCTCTGGGGTGCTCCTCAGGTTAGACTGAGGTGGCTACCAAGGCAAGTAGCCTCTTAAACATGTTCGTTTCATCAATGGCATCTCTAGGGAGCTGAAGGTGTCCCTCAGGCATCTTCTTTTCCCCATTCACAAAGTACCTGCTGCCTTGCTTCTGTTTAAATGAGAGTCAGGACAGCCTTTGCCAGTTAAGGGTGAGGAATAAACAAATAGTCAATCCCAATTATTAATTCTAAACCTTCCTATGGCCCACTCTGTGGCCTTGTGCCATCCTTACCTCCCATTGCCTCTGTTTCCTTGCCCCTAAACAGCAGGTACTAGCCTTTGCTATCTTTCAAGGGACTCCCAGGGCTGGCAAACAGCAGGCAGCTCCACAAGAGACAAGACCTAGCAGTACACAGGGAGATGTCTGGATGCCTTCCTGAAGCAAAATTCCCTGAGTTTATTTCCTAACAGTCCCTTGTAGCCCTGCAGTAAGTTATTAAGAGTGTTTGAGCTTGAAGGGCTGGATTCACCTAAACTGCATTGACCGAGTCACCAGCGTGGTGCTCATGAGGTCTCCGTGAAGCCAGGGTAGGGAGAAAAGTCTTAGGCAGCCATTTAGATCTCAGTGGACCTGAAATGGCTCCTGAAGGAGCCACTCTCTGACTCTTATTTCTCGCCTGTACAGAGCCCAAGACACCTGCACTCCTAAATTTGTGGCCTCATGTTAACTAGGCTTAATAACAATTCCTCCTTCTCCCCATTCAGATGAACCCTCCAGTGGCAACTATGAAACTCAGGAGTGACCAAACATTAGTTTCCCTATCTTTTTATAGGAGCAATAGCAGTCCTAATTCTTAGGGCTCTTTTTAAACTTCCCACTCTTCCTGCAGTGGCTTGTGCTCACCTTGTGCCCACCAGAATGCGCCTCTGCAGCACAGGGTTTGTTGGTGGCTGGAAACACACAGCTCTGGCTGCACCAGTGCCCGTGCTGTGATCCTCACGTCTGTGTGCACACATGTGCCTGGAAGCACTTGGATGCTCCTTGCTTATCAGACTAAACCAAGTGGTGAAGAGGGCAGGCAACATCACAGCTTTTCCACTCCAGTGACTTCAGTATTAAATTGTGTTTCCGCTACTTTCCGCAGCAGTGAGATACGCATACCAGGTCTCCAGACAAATCAAATGGCTGATCAGACAGTTAAAATCCTAGCTTTACTGCTGGGGCAGCATCAGATTTCCCCATCTTTACTGGGCCAACCAGTGAGTATGAAGGCTGTGCTCCTCCCAGATCCTGGCCTGGATAGAAGCCAGCATCATCTGTGGTGTAAATTATAGCAGTCCCAAACCAGACTGCAGCTGCTCAAGTGACACATTCATGTGAAGCTGCAACCAGCCAAACACCAGGTCATACACCCATGTAGGATCTTAACCCCTAAGGCTCAGAAAAGGTCTGCCTAGGTTGTTGAATAGGACTTATTCCACCCGTGGATATAGCCAGTAAAGGATAGTAGGAAGGCACTCCATTTTGATGATGACATATGGCAAGTAAGGTCTTCCACAGCCTAGGAGGAAGGCCAGAGTGTTTCTAATTCAGAACCAACCTGAGATATGCTCTTGAGCTTGAGGTGCCTTTTGTGCTGTGCACAGCGTCCTCCTCCAAGGATTCTCTTTTGGCAGTATGTACCCATCAGCCTCCTTCAAACATCAGCCCTTTGCTCTCCATCAGACATGCTGCATGTGCAAGTATAGGACCATGTATTTGATGTATTTCTTTCAAACTTCCCAAGTTCAGAACAGGGACTACTCGAGCAGCTGAATCCAGGGAATGTTGAGAGCACATCTTAGTTACCCTGGAACTGATTCAAACTTCTAAAGAGGCACTGCACTGGGTTACTTCAGATCCAGACCTGGTTTCACAATCACCATCCTTCTTACTATACTCAACCATCAGAAAACAGAAGGTGTTACAGTTTGGTACAGTCATAAACACATCATTGCCAATGGAAAATTGTGTTGGCAGTTTCTTTCATACCCAGCCAAATATACAGAAATGGAAAGGTCAGCTATGCAGGCACTGGTTTTACATATGTGCATTAATTACAACACAGTTCCTTTTGTTATTCATTTCTTCTGCTCAGTATGTATGAATTTGAATGAGAAGAAAAAGGAACCACAGAAAGACAGGAAAGGGAAGCCAGGACAATCTATGAATGTGACTGGTCCTCCCTTTCTGGACCACACATTGGAAAAGATTCAAAACTAGCCAATTGCAGGGAATGGGAAAAGCGAAGAGAAACATATCCCACGTGAGCTACAGCTTTTTCTATAAGGTTTTCAGAGGCGTGCTGCAGAGGCATTGGAATAGTTTAGTGGGCTCAGCTTCTTGCTTAGCCCCTACAATGGGGATTTTCCCAAGCAAGGTCTGTGTGTTCAGGCACTTTGGTATGTTATCTTCTTCTTAAATGTACAGCCATGGTCTTGATTTTAATTAGGCAAACAAATTTTTCATTAAACACCATGACACACATGCGCTTATTGGGGATACCTGCCCTCAGACAACACTGGAAGCTGGGAAGGAGAATACTGAACAATGTCATCAGGAAATTCAGAACATCAATTTGCATTCATGTGTGATTTGAACACTTTTGGCTATGATAATGTCTGAAAAACAGGCAGCGTAAAGTAAAATGTGGTTAAGAGACTGAGTACAACTTTCACTGTTATAGTCTGAACACACTACTCCTCTCACAGGTATGTTGTACCTGTGCGTTTGCCCAACAAAATGCCCAGATACCTTAGGCAAAAAGACTTCCACTGTAAAAGATGTACCACAAAAGTTGTAGAAACCTGGTTATTCTCTTTCCAGAACAAGAAAGATGAATGCAGTGAAAGAATCACAGGATAGGACACAACTTCCCCGGGGAACACAAAGCAGTGAGCATGGGCACTGCAATCAGACTCACTGAGACTGTGTTACCAAAGCCCCCCAGATAGGCCAACCTCTTTCTTCAGCTTCATGTAGTATCTCATGGTGCTGAGCTGTGGGAGCCCCCATTGCATCCTTTTAGTTAAACCCTTTTGGTCACAGGGGTTTTGTTCAAGTAAGGAGAGCTTTCTGCTGTGCTGTGGCTCCCCAAAACCCCTGGGCCAGGGACCTTCAGGATTGTCTGAAAAACCCCAGTACTGCATGAGAGAGAAAAAAGTTGGGATTAATAACTATAACTTAAAAACTTATATCCTCAGATGATTAATAAAAAGTGAATTCTCCATAGTTTATAAAATATATTTAATTATATACCTATTAAAAATAAGTTACATAGAATAGGCTGTATAGCCAGCACTCTACCAGAAGGACTCCCCCTTTCTGGTCTTTTAGTGTGGATTACCCAACCAACTGGCTTTGCTGACTGCTTAGTTAGTCCTTTCATAGGAAGGCTCAGACATTTGGTATTTACTGGATACTGGTATTGACTTCAAGGAATGTGAAAGAAAAGTGGCAATGAGCTACAACCTCTTTGGCAAGTAGTTCAACAGATCTTCCTGAAACTGTTCTTGTGTCTTCCAAACTATCCTGCAAGAACCCCGGATAAAACATCAAGTCCAGAGTGAATACAAACTGGGCTGTGCATTTGGAGTGGTCTGGTCCCGAACAAATTAGCATGGATTTTCTTTAATCCTTTGATCTCTGCTGCCATGCAGGGGTGCGGGCATTTACCGTAAGAGAGGTGGACTATCATATTAAAGCTTTCTCTGTGTTTTTCATGTAGTATAGATGTAGAAGTTTCAATTCATTGCAGAGCCCCACAAGAGCTGCACTGATATCAGCCTAACAGGAGGTGCTTAGTCAGTGAGCTACATTTTAGTTTCCCCATGGTGGGATTCCTGCAGCCCCCAAAATAACACTAGGTGTATGTACACAAGCGATAACATGATGCCTCTACCCTGTTCTCTGTAGGCTGCAATTATCTACATGCTCTACATCTTGCTAGTCTTCTTTTAGTTAGCATATTTAGTACGCTTTTAAGGGACGGGCTGAATCCTGATTAGATACTTCCTTGTGTATTATCACAAGCAGGTGTGGGGTAGTTAAGAGTTTCTTGGAGTAACTGATCACTAATTTGATGCAAAATTAAGTAACCGTACAAGAAACATACTGTTTAGCTGCAAAAGCATGACTAAATAACAAGGAAGGATTTGGACCTTGTGTTCCTCCCTTACCTGCTGCTAACAGAATGATGTGTCAGAAGCAGGTAGCAGCTCTGTGTTGCCAGTACATCTTTATATGCTGTTCACATTCCATTGCAACATGTCACATTTGATATGGCATAATGCAATGTGACTAATTTAATCAGATGTGAAGTGCACTACAGCAACGCATCAAGTCTGAAAATTTGGGGGGGGGAAACAAAAGAAGGTGGAGGAAAAAATAAAGCTTTCTCCAATCCATGGTTGGATTATTTTTCTCAGCTGAAGGGCTTCATTTTCTGAGCTTGGCCTTTTCTATTCTGACCTTCCAGCCAAGGGCATGTGTCAGGAGGCTTGTATTTCCCAAAGGCAGTGACACAGTCTATTAGGTCATATGAGCTGGATCATCAAGCCTTTGTCCACCTCAACTTCTGGGCCACCATTCCTTACCCACCCCCACATCCCCCAGCACTAACTCATGATACGATGCCCTTGCCTTTGACAGGTCGGGAGGGAAAGAAGCATTTTATTGCTGAACACGTACATAGCAGAGCCCAGAAACGAAGCAAGCTTTCTGTGGTCTGGTGCTAGTCATTTAGTAAGTCTGCATTTAATTAGCTACTTCTGAAATATGACAAGGAGAAAACACAAGATTTGCCAGTGCAGTTGCATTTCTAACCCAGGGCTTAGCATTGTTTTGTTTTAAGGTGATGATTATAATCATAAATATCAAAACAGCCCACGTCCACAGGAAGTTCATCAAGCTTTCAGTACTTTTGGAAAGCGTATCCACACTCATCCTCTCTGGACTGTCTCTTAGCCTGGGGGACTGTGGAAGGACAGGCTGCCATGCACAGACATTAGCAACTTTGCCCTTTCAAACATCAAGTGACAAGTGACACGGAGATGACTCCTTCTCTGGTTTAGTCCTTTATTTTAGAGCTGCCTCTTCTCTTTGTACGTTACCAAGGATGTGGAAGGCAGTGTAAATAGTGATTTGCCTTTTCTTCACTGTAGGCCTGAGGGTTTTTTTGGTTATGTGTTGTGATCCTCGAAGGGTTGTGAAAGGGTCTCAGAGGAATTCAAAAAGTGCTAGAAAAAGCCTGAGAAACACTTAAGCTAGTGAAAATCTACGAGCTAGTTGAACCTAAGGGGGGCTGTACAAGGGTCAGGTAGTCCAGAAGAAAGACTGTATTTTCACAAGATCTGGGAAATAGTGCTATCTGGAAGAAAGAAAGAAGTACCTGCTCCAGTTACTGTGGCAGACACTTCCACAGAATAATAAATAAAAGACTGAAATAAAATCTTAGAAAACAGTATGATAAAATATGCTTATATGTTATAAAGAAGAGAAGGAGCAGCATTCTGACCTGGTCCCTGTGATGAGCACACCTCAGCCAAATGAGAGGTTCATTTCTTCTTTGAACCTTCCTTCTTTGCCTCTTTGAGGACCAAAGAAACCTTGTGATGTTGTGCTCCTTTAAGCCCCAAACATTATACACAGGTTTTGTGGTCTCCCTTCTTATTTCATTAGGCCTGGAAAGGTTTTGCTGATTACAAATGAGAAGATACTGTGTTAGCTCCTCCTCCAGTGGTTTGTTTGCTTCTTATAGCCCTAGTCCACTCCTCCTCCCCTATCAGTGGAGTTACCACTGTGTTCCTACCTAGGCATCAGGAAAGAAGGTGCTTTCACAGAGTTGCTAGATTGCAAGGTAAGGTCTAGTCATGCCAGAAAAGGTCTGTTGGTGTTGATTTAGCCCTAAGGCTTCCCTTTTACTTTGTAATGTATGAGGTAAAACATGAGCTTTTACAGCTTTTGGACTCTGTTTCCCATTTTCTTGTGAAACCAGTAACTTCATGACTGGCCCCCTGTTCATTGACCTTTACTCTTAGCTTTAGGTGGGCCCTATTCAAATGGCTCAACAGAACAGCCCAAGAACCCTGGGTTCCCCTGGGGAAGAGGATGTTGTAGCAGACAGCCAAACCCAGCAGTCTGTCAGACCACGCCGAGTTAGACCCCGGAGAAGAAGGCGCAGACAGACAACTCCTGCTTCCCAAAGAGAAGATGAACCTAGGACTTTTCAAGGTGATCTGTGAGAAGGGGGTAGAAGTATTGGGTGAGGAGGGGGATGAGTGCTACTTAATTTCAGTTACAGATGGGTGCTATTGAACCCGAATTCCTTGTCTGGCTTGTCTGTGTGCACATAGGGAACTCCCTTGAAATAAGGGTTCAAAAGTAAAAGAGCTCTAGGTGATGCCCCTGTGGCTGTCCTGTTAGCATTTTCAGAACTGCTGTTTTCTGACCCAGGCAAAATGTTGTTTTGTGTCCTTGCTCTGCCTCTCTTCTCCAAGACCTAAAACCTCCTATTTACTTACAAAGAAAACGGAGAGATATTATCTTAGCACTTACTCTAGAATTCCTTATTTTATGTGAAGTATGTCTGGCTTTGAAACTTTACTCAAGGCAGTAAGTAAAGTGCTTGGAGTTAAGGCTGGTTCCCTATGGTTTGAGTGGAGCTGCTCGCCAGTCTCAGGAATGTTACCCTCCCACTGTGCAGATAGGCTCTGCAGCTCACTGAGAGCAAATGTCATGTAGGACCTACTGGGTTTATACCTACCCAGTGTGACTTGGAGTTAGAGAAGGAGCAGCACAGTAATTTCCTGGTGGCTCTCGTCCTGAGGAACCGAAAGGCTTCTTTGCAGCAGAACTGCAAGGCAAGGATGCTGCCAGGTGCCTCTGTTGTAACAGGGAGGCAGCTGGTTTCCAGGCCTTACAGCCAGTTTACATGTGCAGGAAGCCTCCTTCTAAATTGCAGAGGTGTTTTATAGACATAGACCTCCTCTCACGAGGAGGCAGTCTTCCTGGCCAGCTCATGGAGAACTCCAAATACCCTTCTGTGTTTGCTGTTCATTGGTGGGTGTTCCTGTAGCCTGGGAGCAGGTTTGATTGTGTAACACAAGCCCTTTTCAAAGGCCACAGCTGGGCCTCGATAAAGATTGTCTGGGAAGACTGTCTAGCAATATTTCAAGGTTGAAACTCCCTTTCCTTAGTACTTCTGAAAAGACAGAAAGACCACAAAGAAATAGAAACCAAGAACTGGTATATTGAGGGGTAGAGGGTGTGAGAGAGACAGAGGTGATAAAGAGTCAGGAGTAAATCAAATGAGTTGAGCTCTTGAAAGAAAGACAAAATAAAGTATTGAAGCTCAAGAAAGGTTTGCAGTTAGGTTTTTACCTTCCTTCAATTTTTTTTTTTTTTTTT
>VYXC01008332.1:1655286-1681861 GCA_013397175.1 Platysteira castanea
TTTCTCCAGTCTTCTGTTCAAGCATGCTAGATGGATTGCAGGAGTGTTGCAGTGGTTTGTACGGAGCTGGGAGAACCCTGAAATCCAAGACCATTGTGGTCATTGTCTTTGGCTTTAGTTCCAGCCTTAGTTAACCAGAGCATGAGGTTTCTCTTCTCTTACTGGGAGGACAGGAAGGGCTGTTTCCACAACAGTAGAGGCCAGCAAAACGGAATGCAGTTAATTCTTAATTCTGACCTTAGAAAAATTATGTTAAGTCTTGTGATAACCAATTTACTTTCCCAAAAGCTTATGGTGAAGCTGAGGGGAAATAGTATGAGACACCTTTAAAATATTTAGTGAGTAGGTGATGTATGGACAATCAGACACAAGCTTTTTCTTGGCTTTGGATCTTTGTTTTGCTCTGCTTGATCTAATTTTGTTACTTTTCTCTGCAGTCTACAAGTTTAGCAGTCGTGCCCCACCTATGAGCGCACACTGGAATGGTAGAAACTCTCGGATTGCTGCACTGCCTGACGATGGAAATATTATGGGAATGATGGCTAGGTCTGCCAGATATTGGGTGAGGCGAGAACCTCCTCCATGTTGGGTCAGAGACTGTACTTGTGCTTGTTCAGAGGCTGAACTAGAAGAAGGTCATCCTTCTAGGAGCTGTCTGTCACCCCATGATCTCCTAGATGAAGTGGACAGCTCAACATCCCTGATAAGAGAGGAATCATTTTCAATGGATGAAGACAACGATGGCAGCACTGGGGACATTGGGATGGCCAGCTCTTGGGATGGTGTTAGAAGTGATGATAGTCCCAGAAGTTTTGCAGAGGAGTATTCACTGGTTCCCTTAAGCAGACGAAAACAATATTCTGCCCAGACTTTTCATGAGGCAGTAGAAAGATATCTTAGCGGGTTCTGAGATTTGTCACATCTGTTTCCAGTTTAGGAGCCAAATCTGTAGAGATGCAAATGCCTGTCAACATGTGCACAGTTTATCATAATACAGGCTGAAGCCTGCAGAAAAGCCATGAAGGTTCAAATAGAGTAAAACTCAGTATATTGCTCTTAGATTGACAGACAGATAGAAAGTTATTTGCATTCCAGTTTTGTCTCCTTCATATGTGTTTCTGCCTTCTTCAGGAGCTTAGAAATCTTTAGTAATCATAAGGCATTAAAAATGGAAAAATTACTTTGAATCTAAGGTAATGTAATGACTATTTCTTTTGCAGTTTTAAGAGATAGAGGCAAAATACAGCCATATTTCTGATTTCTCAGTAGTGGGGTCTCTATTTAATAACTTCTTGAAGGATACTTGAAATCCAAAGCCTTTGTATATGCCAGTATTTCCTTTCACTAAATGCTTTAATTTACACTATAGAGGCCTAGAGGGTTTGGTATCTTTTTGTGTGTTTTTCTTTAATTGATCTGAATCTAAGAATTGTATTCTACTGCATATATTTGATTATTCATATATAAGCAGTTATGTATGATAATGTGAGATAGCTAGAGCACAACCTGCTTAAGAAGTCTCATACCCTCTAGCTGTTAGCTTGTCATGTGAATTAAAAATTAAAAAAAAATAAAAATGTGTTCTGGGAACTGTATAAAATTTTTCAGTACCTTTTTTGAAATCATGTGTAGCTGAAAATAGTGATCTGGATTTCTCAGCTGAGAAATTTTGGCTTAGACATTTTTTCTTTATTTAGTTAAGGGCTAGATTTTAGGAATATATACCTTAACCTAACAGTAAAATGCCAGTGCATGGTTACCGGAAAATGGCTATGCTTCAGGAACCTGATCCATGAGGATCAGCAAAGTCCAACTCCTGGCAGGGACAGGCCCTGTGAGTCATAGCAGGTGACTGAGAATACTGTCCAGATGCTGCTCGAGCTCTGTCAGGCTGGTGCTGTGACCACTTCCCTGGGGACCCTGTTCCAGTGCTCAAACACCCTCTGGGTGAAGAACCTTTTCCTATATCTGACCTAAACCTTGCCTGATACAGCTTCATGCTGTTCCCTCAGCTCCTGTCACTGGTGACCAGAGAGAAGGGCTGTGGACTGCTCTGAGGTTTGCCCTCAGGCAAAGGAAAAAAGACAATCCATGTTATGGAGATTCTGCAGACATTTGTGTTCTTATGCAGTGTACTGACAAATTAAACACCGAACCTCTAAAGGCTTCTTGACTTTACTTAATGTGCCTATAAGCTTAAAATTAGGCATATGGCTATTCTTGAGTCAGTCTCCTTTCACACGGGAGGCTGTACATATGAGGTGAGTGTCACGTGTGTGAAGTTGCACTACAGAGAATCAGGCAACTTCTGCTTTGTGCAATTGTTCAAATTGAGAAAGGGCTGCTGCTCTAGTCAGAGAAATTTGCGGAGTCTGCAAATTAGAGTGGTGGTTTTAATGTTTGTTTTGGTTTGGGGCTTTTTGTTCAGGTTTCTGCCCCTCTCTAGCCATCTGTTAAAATATTGAAATATGAATGGTAATTCCATTTGTTTCTGGGAAAGGTGAATGTGACTTGCTCTTTCTTCCTTCTTCATTTGAGCCCCAAATTAGGTCTCATTCCTTTGAGTTATAACTGAGCAGCTTTCTAGAGCCAATCACATAAAATTTTAAGTTGTGTGGGGTTTTATTTCTGCATGTGTAGTTTTTTGGTTTGGGGTTTTTTTGTTTGTTTTTCAGACTTCACTGAACTAGTGAGATTTTGTTCGTACCTGTTGGTAAGTCATTTGGCAAGTCTTTGGGACCACTTGGTGCAGCAGTAGTCAAGCATTTGGTAAAAAAATATTGGGACTATGCAACATAGCAGTAGTTGCTTATTCCTTCCTGATATGTGTGTTATTTTCTACTTGGGTGTTTCCAGAAATATTTGGAGCTTTTGCACTTTGATCCTTTAAGGTCTCTAGACTAAAAAATGAATTTTTTTTCCCCCAGCTGAAACTAGTAGTGTCTTATTTGATCTGTGTTACATCAAAACAGTATTGGAAGTATGCAAAGCTCAATTCACCTGATAAGCCTGCTCTGTGAAGGTACTGCAGGGTAAGATGCAGAATTAAAGCTATTATCTTGTTGTTATAGCTGAAATACTGTAAGGCATCTACAGACACCTCTAAAATTATGCCCTTCATTATATAAAGTTCAGAAAGTGATATGTTCATGAAAGTCAGCCTGGCAATGTTTCACGTAGTCTTTCAAGAGCTTTAGTTTTCAGGCTCGTGAAAGATTTTATTTTTTTTAAAATAAAACAAAACCCCTCATAAATGTCACCAGTAGGTAGTAAGATACCAAGCATTGTAGAGGTGTCAGATTTTTGACAGCATGATTCAGTATTGTGCATTTTCAATTTGACAACTATGTAGTTTTTCCTTGTGAATCTGAGATCCTGTAAGCATTTTTGTGCATACTTGTCTGTTTTTCACAAATGATTCTACAACTGGGATTTTTATCACATATTGAGTTAAACACAGGTAGAAAGGTCTGAAAGATCAAGACCTCTGAGGAAAAATCCTCTCAGAGAGCCTTCCAAGGAGAGAAAAGCTTGTGAGGTAATAACTTGAGATATCTCTAAGAAAAGTAGATCAGGCAAAGCTGAGGAACAGCTTGAAAAAATAATAAATTTGCTGTCTCTTTAAAAAAATGGATCAGAGGAGATAATACATTTTTTCTTTGAGAATTTGAATTGCTCTGCACATTTTACATCTGGCTCACAATTAGATGCCAGTTTGTATATATGAGTGAAGTCAAGGAGCTCAGGACCAAAGTCCAGTGCTAGAATAGCAGCTCCCATGGGTCCAGAGTTTCTCATGTTGCTGAGCTTTAAATCATCATTTTCTTCCAGAATGGGGGTTATAATGTTTCATCAGCTCATGACATGGGCATGGCAATGAAAGGGCAAGATTTACTTTTCTAATTATTCATCCTAGATAGATTCATAGATAAAATAAAGCAGCACAAAGCTGGCTAGCCTTTGAAATATGAATGCATCAGGGTTCTATGTATATGCTCTATATGCTGTACATGTCTAGAGGTACATTTTAACTTTTACATCACTGCAGCATCACTACTGCTGGCACCCTTCCTTGATCCAGCCAAGAGAACTTGAGTATCTGAATGCCAGAGGACTGTTTGCTCTCTCCAAATATTTTCCTTTTCTCTGTTTGGCTTCCTTTTCTTGGTCTGATCAAGGATCTGTGAGAACAGGTGTCCCCATGGTGCTCTTTTATCCCTTGCCTACATCTGTAGAGGTATCTGTATTTTCTTCAGCTAAGAGCTGGCAGGAATTGGAAGGTTTGAGAGAGCAGAACAATCTCAGTGAACTTGGATACCAGACTAAGATCTCCTGAGTGCAGAGGCTGTCTTTGTTCTGCCTTTCCATCATAATTAATTCAGTGGGGCCCTGATCCATGACTAGGGCTCTAAAATAATATAAATGATCATGACCTGTTGGAGTGAGTTCAGAGGAGGCCATGAAGATGATTGGAGGGCTGGACTACCTCTCCTGTGAAGACAAGCTGAGACTTGGGGTTGTTCAGCCAGTAAAAGAGAAGGTTCTGGGGACACTCTAAAGCAGCCTTCCAGCACCTAAAGGGGGCCTGCAAGAGAGCTGGAGAGGGACTTTTTACAAGGGAAACTGGTAGGAAAGAGGGGAATGGTTTTAAACTGAAAGAGGGCAGGTTTATATTAGATATTAGGAAGAAATTCTTAGCTGTGAGGGTGGGCAAGCACTAGAACATGCTGCCCAGAAAAATTGTGGGTGCCCCATGCCTGAAGTGCTCGAGGTTAGGTTGGATAGGGCTTCGAGCAACTTGGTCTAGCAGGAAGTGTTCCTGCCCATCACCATGGGAGTTGGAACTGCATGATCTATAAGGTTGTTTCCAACCCAAACCATTTTATATTTAATTATTTCATTACAGGGGTGTCCTTTCTCTTCCCCACGTTCACCTGACATATAGAAAGACATTTCACAATATTCAAAACTACTGATGTTTTTCTGTGCCTGTCTCTATAGTCAATAGACTTTTTTCACTGCTCTGAGCAAAAAATCAAGACAATCTTCAGTAAAGGATCAGGAGTTGTGGTATTTCAAGTTTTTTTTCTATTTAAACCAGTCTGTCCATGCCTACTTAGAGAGATCCAAAGAACCTGTGTCAAAGTGTTAGCTGAAGAGCTACAAATAGCATTTTATTCCTTTCTCCCCCCCTCCTCCCCCCAATAACTCTATTGTTCTTATAAATCCACAGCATTCCAGCTGTGACTTGACAAGAGCCCTGACAGTCGCAAAAGCCAAATCACAGGAGCAGCGTTCTTGTTCCCTGAATTATTTTACACAGCTAAATTTAATACTTCCCCCCACTCCTCCACCTTTCACTCTGGCAGATACTTAAGCGGCAAATTAGAGATGTACCGAATTAGCCTTCAAACCTCGCAAACGCTGTCAGAAAGCTGACTCCGTAATGATGTGGCTTTGATACCGAGCAGGTTATTGCTTGTGTACGGCGGCACTTGCCAACATGTGCGTGCTTGTGACTCCTGGCCTGGGTGCCGCGAGGCAGCCGGCGGGTCATTAATGTACAGCGCACGCGGGACGGAGCCCCGCGGACCCCGCAGTCGGCACGCCGGAGAGGAAGAGTCAGACTTTCCAACAACCACTTTCAGTTGGCAGGGCTGTGATTGGAACCATGTGACAGTTTGAGGCAATGTACCACGGGCAGCCAATTTACTACATATGGCAATATGATTAATGGTATCAAATGTTTTTATAAAAAAAACAAACTCCAAGAATATTGCAACGGCCAATTGCGCGGAGTCCAAGGCAGTACAAAGCTGTTCCATGAATTTAAAGGCAGGCAGATGAGGTTAAATGAGAGGGAGAGAGCCAAGACAATGATTACAAAGTAAGTTTCAAAAAGAAAAGTGTGTAGAATGTGTTCATGAGCAGCAGCCCCTTTTCTCTCCTGTCTTATGTCCTTAATGGGTATAGGCTGGAATAGGTCTCTGAAACTAAATTACCTCCTGCTCTTAACCTCTCTTCCTGTAATCCAAACTCTTTAATGGTATCCAACAACACTTAAAGGGCAAACAACAGCAGGTGAAGAGGCAAAAAAGACTGTCATTTTGGTGAAGCCTGTTTGCTTTGATAATTATTTCTTCTTTTTTTTTAATCAAATGTTCTGGTTTAACAGACACATGGTTTGTGTCTGTCAGAACAAACATAAGTGTTAAAGGTACTGTTATTGCGGAAAAAAGATCAGGAAATGCAAGTATGGAAGTGATGTCTGAACACTGCAGTATCTTTCTTCCCTGGTTTGTTGTTGTCCATCATGCTGAGTTAGGAAGTTCTGGCACAGTTTTGGTCTGTGGCAGGTGCCCAGACAGGAGCTGGGCACAGTTTAGGAGTCAGCACAGCATAGAGGCAGCTCCTCAGTCTGTCTGCAGGAGGCTGTATTGCTCTGGAGGGTGGGAATGGATGCAGGTTGGCTGATGCTGGTGTGCCTCGATGCCACGGAGCAGTCCTAAGCACCTCTCAGTTGCTAGTGGTGACATAGCTAAAGTTGTTATGAATTATGCGCATCTAAAAGGTTTCGCACATGCCACCTTTCATGTGCTTCTCTGGATAGCTCCAGGGCTTCATGTTTGTAGGTAGGGCTGTGTCCCCTCCCAATCTCCTTGTGTGCAACTGGGCATCCTGCACACGATCAGTACCTTACCTGGGCTGTGGAGCAAGTGAGGCCCAGAGGAGCTCACCTGGAGGCAGAGGTGTAAGGCAGGAGCTTCTGCCCCTCAGCTGCAGCTCAGGTACACCAGAGCAGCACTGGAAGGGACCCACAGGGGTACAATCTTGTGTTCTCGCCTAACCAGGGCTCTGCTGGCCCCATTTTAATTTGACCTGTATGCAGATTGTCTGACCATCCCTGGCAGTGCTTAGACAGTGCCCCCTTCCCTTCCACACAATTGCACAATGACAATCTGTGTTAAGACTTGTGTGTTGGGATGCTGGGTGGCTGATGGGACTGCTGCTAAAAACTGCACATGCGTTAGACTTAAATCTCAGCGTCCCATGGAAGAGAAACCCAATGCCCAGTGCCTTTTGCCTAATAACTACAGCACTTGCAAACTGCTGCCTTCCCCAGGGTAACTCTGAAGGTACAGAGCTGCTAGTCCTGAGTGAGCACAGCTACACATATTTGGCATCGAAATATGATTTCTTTTGTCTACTCCTTTTCCTCTTTTCTCACTCTGCTGCTATTATCGACAGTAGCACAGCCCTTTTGTTAATACCCAAGGCTCCTTTGCCAGAGCGCTGTAACACACTGCGTGAAGAGCAAGGTATTTATACCTCTCCTGCCTCAGTACAGAGCGTACGGCAGGAGGTCTGATACGGCCTGCTGCTGCATTCCGTATGGCTTGTGGCCACATGGTTCCTCTTCTCTGTGTGTGTGTTTATTTTTGTTGGATAATGCTAAGGCTTGCATGCGGCCTGCCAAGGGGATTTTGAAAGGCTTATTTGGTCTTCAGTCAAGGAAAAGATTTCCTATACTTTGTGCTGAAGGACTAGTGTTTGATGTAGATGCTGAGACTTGCCCTTCAGAGGTGCCCAGCTCTCTCCGCTGAGCACAGAGGGAGCTGACCACCCTGACCACAGGAACTGCACCCACCCTAAATTCCAAAAGCGGGTAATGCGAATTCCCCCTTCCCACAGGTGCCCCAGGGTGCACCTCCTGGCCCTCTGAGCTCCTGCTTATGAAAAACAGGCTGGCTGTACGTGCCTTAGCATTTTAACAAGACATGGAAACCTTTGAACAAATTGCCAGAAAACTTTTAGCAGGGCGAGCGTGCGTGAGCGCTGCCTGCACCAAGTGACCCTCTTAACGCCAGAGAGGGAGAGACAAAGTGTGGCACAAAGAACGAGCAAATGAAAGAGCTGGCTTGCAACTCTGATCCTTATGGACTTTTCTTGAGCTCTAGCAACAAAAAGTGTAACTCTTGTGATGAATACAGTCCTACTGTTGTATTCCTACCTTCCAACAATAATTTCAATTGAACCCTACAGCATGTGGAGTCCCTTTGCTTTTTAGGTCATAAAAGCAGTATGTGGAGTAGAGACTTAAAAAATGGACTTTTAAAAGACTCCAATGCCTCAATCTCTCCAAGAATTCAACTGATAAATCTCCCGTGTAAAATGATCACATTTTATAGAGAGGAATCTTTGTTAGACATTCATTAGCAATAACATGTGAGCCAATTTAGGGAATGAAACCTTTCTTCTATATAAAACCCACTGTGGTCACTAAAACTAATGACTTTTTCGGCCTACCACCCTTTAATTCAGTAGTGAAGCACGTGAATTTCCTATATTGCTTAGTTCTCCAACAATTTGTTTATCTTTGAAGAGCAGGTCCCTGACTGTGTGAACTCAGGCACATCCAAAAGGTTAAGTAATAATAAAAAAAGTAGATCAGGGCCATAAATGTGGTATTTAAAATCATGACAAAGTTCTGACTGTATTGAGGAGGTCTGGAAGAAGAATGGTTAATGGGCTTACTTCTATTTCAGCTCATCTCCACATGAGAAGCAGCCTGAGCAGGAGAGAATTGAAAATATGACATGAATTTCAGTGCTCTGAGGCTGATCTGAACCCATCAAAGCTGGTGCAAAAAATTCCACTGGCTTCAGTAGCCTTTGGAACACTTGATGCTAATTACCACAAAAAAAAAAAAAAAGGAAGAAGAAGAAAAAAGGAAAATTAATTTTTTTAGCCACCATGCATTAAATAGAGGTAGCAAGAAGGAACACTTCAGGTTCAGAAGGGGGTTTTTGTGTGTTTTTCTTTAGATACTAAATATTTGAACAATGAGATACAAAGATGGTGGAATTAACAAAAAACTTGAGTAGGCTGAAAAACATAGAAAGGCATTTTTAAAACAGCTGACAGTGGGAAGATTTACTCTATGTTCAACCAAGGCAAGTTGTAAAGAGGAGAAAGAGGCAATTGGCCTAATAATTGTAAAACAAATTCTGTCCTGCTTTTGCCAAAACTCTATCTGTGTTTCTCAGGGGATGTTAGCTGTAATGTGCCTTGCCTGAAGGGAAGACCAGGGTGTTTCAGGGCTGCCTTTCAGCTGGAGTGCCAGGCTTTCCTTACTATTGAAAGGAAGAGATGGAAACTGCCTGTGTACATCTTCTCCAGATGTGGAGCCAAGGCATGAACTAGTGCCTAGTAAGTGCTCTTGGGTCCTAGAGCTTGGGAAAAGACAATGGGTTTCTTAGAGGTCTTACAGATTTATTTTTCCTTGAGGAATACAAAACTTGAAGCTTGTTTTGTTTTTACATAGTCTCCATAGGAATACAAGCATCTCTATAAGGCACAATTCCTTAGTGCCTAATTTGCTTCTATTACATTCTAGACAAATTAAGAACAAAACCATATGGGAATGCACGCAAAAGTGTCAGTGACTGAGAGTCAGTTTCCTGGGATTTTAGCTGAAATTTTAGTACCCAAGTTGCTTCTGAAACATGAATTAGGTTCCTGAGTCACCCAGGAAATAATGAAAATGTTCCTTTGAAATGTGACGGGGAGCTCAGAGTGACACACAGTCCCTGGGGCATGACTGGCCAGAGGGGGTGAGATGGTAAAGCGCCTTTCATGTTAGCTGTAACGTTTTTAATGCAACTTATTAAAAAGTAACATTAACAGCATTGTGCAAGGAGGTGATAGTCCTGGCTGGATGAAGAGGTTTTAATGGTTCTAAAGAGTGCACATAGTGCTTGGAATGGTGAGACCTCAGAAGTGCTGGAGTGCACTTTGGTCCCTTAGAAGGGCCTGGTCCAACCTCTCCGGAGAGGTGGCACGTTATAACAAGAGCAGTAGATGTCTGTGCTGACACGCACTGGATGCTCTTCAAGCTTGCCTAGTATGAGGAACCTCTTTTGTTGATTTGGCCAAGTTTGGAAAGCTTGTGTTGAATTTCATGATCCCTTCATGTCAAGGTACTGTCAATCTGTGGGCTTCCAGCAGAAGACTCCTCCTTGGCTGTGTGTTCCTGTGGCCTCCTTTGTGCTGACAGGAGATGGGTGATGGATCTACTGGCTCCAATTTAATCCAGCAAGAGGAGACCGGGCCTGAAAACTGATATTTATCTATAACAGTTTCCCAGTCTGGCTCATGTCGTGGCTGCGTGGGGCTAATGCTGGCATGAAGGAAGGAGCCAACCTTTACACCGGGAACCTGCACAGCCACCAGCTTAAATCAGATGTGGAACTGCAGTGTAGCTAAGACCCAGCAGATGAATTTTGGAATATTTTTATCTGTTACAGCAGAAAGACTTTTAATTTACCCACATATTATGACTTCATCATTAATAAGGAGGAAAGTAAGTAACGAGACAATGTGTACAAAATGAACAGCTTCATACCATAGCAAGTTGACTGGCGAATTCTTTCATGAATGCTCTCTGTGTGATATTTCTATAGTATAATAGATTCTGGCTGCTCACTGTAATAATTCTGAGCTTCAGGGTAAGATTTTATTTCTCTTTTGAAAGTAATATAATCAGTGGTGCTAGCACAAAATTCCCTGTGTGTTTTTGTGCATCCTTAACATTTCTTGGGATGAAAGTGAAACTTATATTATTTAGAGCAGTTCAAAGAACTAAGTTCCTTCTGTAATGGTGGTTCCTGCTAGAATTCCTTATGAAAAAACATTAACCAAGCTAACTGTACTACAAAGCATTGTAGGTATTCTGTGTTTGCAGAAGGAATGAGTCCAAAAAGCTTTAAAAAATGTTAGTCTCTTTGTACAAAAGGCGTATTTTAAAAGTCACCTGAGGACAATGTGGATATTTGTCTATCCAGGAATTTTATTTATACTCTCTCTGTGTGAACAAAGCTCCTGGAGATGAGGGCAAAGGGTTTTTGGCAAAGCATGAGGTAGCTTAGGACAATAATGATGCAGGCACCAGCACGTGTTTTGATTGAATTTTTTCTTTTACTTGTTAGTTTAGATTCACTGCTCTGCTGAGAGGATCACAGAGCTTCCCTGCCCTCCCTTCCTTTCCTCTGCTTGCCAGGGGGAGAGGACCACTCCTGCTGCATCCATTCAACTCCCAAGCTCCTGATGATTTTCTTGATTTCCTGTGAAGCTCCCTATTTTTTTTCACGGGAAAGTTTATCGAATCCTCTCCCTGCAGAGCTAGAGCTGTGTCTGTGGCAAGCCAGACTGCACAGTTGGAGAACTTGCTCAGGCAGTTCTTCCCAAGGCACAGGGAGGAACGAGTTTCTCATCTGCTGGCACAAGTGTGCAGCTACTAAGTGGTTCTCAATATTATAGGGTCTGAGTTTTCCCTTGAAATTGCACAAAGTTTCCCATGCAAGAAGAATAACTTCAAAACCAGAATGTGGTCATCTGTGCCAGACACATCCCTCCACTGTCTTCCCACAGTTGTTTCAATCTCTCTAGTGGCAACTATCCTATTTGCTTCGAGACTGAGAAGAGCTTTCCTGCTGCCTCCTGGGCAGCAGGGACCTTTCCTTATGCTTGAACAGGCAGATCTTCTTCCCTTCCTCTCCTCAGTACTGTGTTCAGCTATTCGTGCACGTGTCCCCAAGGCCTTCACGGGACTTAGCTGGGGAAAACTAAGGTCAGCCTGGAATCGCTGTTGTGTTCTAATATGTGGTTGCTGTCCTGCGAGCTGGATTTCTTTGTAAGAATAGTTACAAACCAGAGTAACTTCTGTGCTTTTTTTTTTTTCTTCTAACCAATTTTATCAAGGTTGGTAAGACGTTATTAACTGGTTCACAGGACTGAGAGTTCATGAATATGTAGTAACTCATCACCTTATGATTTTTATCCATTACTACAAACTTCATCTTAGATGGTTGCAGCAATTAAATTAGACCTTGCTATGTCTGAAAAAAGGAAAATATGAGCATCAAGCCCTGCTATTACGAGGACTCATTAGTAAACAAAACAATCTTTGTGATAAATCATGCCTGGGGTTTTAAGGAAAATATGTTTATCTGTTTCAACAGCAATAAAACTACCAGTAGAAATTCTCCCATCACCTACACACATACACATGATCCCCTAAAACAAACATATGCAAGTACTTAACAGATGGACAAATGAACCTTGGGATGAATGTATTACAAAAACAGAGCAATCACTGTGTTTTTCAGCAGAAATTATATTAACATCTAAGGACCAGCTGAGAAATACTTTGATTAGCTGGAAACATAGGCTGTTTGTAGCAAAATCAGAATAGAATCTTCATCCTTGTTATGCAGATAATATATGATTTGTGCTGTAAGATTTTTAGATGGCATGGATCTGTTGTTGGATGAATTTTTTTCTTTGTCTTAAACCAGTAGCAGCTTTGCTATCATTTTTTTCACCCTCTGTGCACACTGAGGTCCTACAGTAGTTTGAGAGCTGAGGTTGCCCTGATGCCCTTGAGGAGTACTTTTTGCTACTCAGCTGTGCAAAATGCCATGTGTTGCTTCTCTTCACTGCTCTGCAGAGATGACTGCATTGCAGTGGACTCCTATCAGTTCACTGTGAAGCCTGTTGTAAGTGTCTTTTTGATGGCCTAAAAGAGTCCACAGAACATTGTTAAAAGCTGAGGAGACCTACAATGAAAGCTAAATTAATGGGCAAAACAGATCTCTAATCTAACTAAGTATTTCAGATGAGGGATTTTGGCTTTGGAGGCTGCCTTAGCAAATTTTGTATTGTACTGTGGGATAAATTGCATTACAGAAAAATGAGATAAGGTTGATAAATATAAAATCACCTCTGTAGTTTTGCTTGTCTTACCTGCCTTTGCATCCTTCTCCTGTGAAGAAATGCAATAAGATCCTCTTCATCTGTGTTTTGTGTAGCATTATAAATTATAAAAGGAACAGCAACTGAGAATTAAACCTTCACCTTAGGACCCACATGTGATCCAGGCTCTTTTCACTAACAAGGTTTTGTTGAACTTCCATCAGGAGGATGGAAGCTCTGCTCATCCTGTCCCCAGTGTCTCAGCTTTCCAGTTTGGTGTTTTTGCTTTGCATTGCAGGGGTAACAGCAGGCACCATGGTTTGTAAGGGGCTGTGGTGGTGGTGTGCCAGTGCATTTCCCCATTTTACTTGGACTAAGAAGCACCCAAAGCTGGTAATTTTGATTCTAGTCATCAGGTGCAAGCAGACACAGATTCCCGAAAGTCAGTCTTTGACTTTAAGGTTTTCTGGCTAGTTTCTAAGTAACAAGATAGATAAGGTTAATCTTGTCCTCTACAAATCAGGATTTTTCCTTCAAGTAACTAAGGCAAACAAATATTTTGAAGTTTGGAAAATTTCTATGCCAAATCCACTTGTAAGTTAGGAAGATATGTGGGGGTTTTTTTGCCAGTAGGCTCCTCTAACTAATTGATTAAATAACCCAAACTGGATATCAGTTTCCATCTGAAAATTATTCTTATGTTTATGGGAGCCTTTTAGTTTTCTGTGACTGAAATGTTCCTTGTGAGATGATTTTATGGTATGAAAATGAGGTTGTTATTATTAGGAGTATCCTTTAGTCTAGATTGGGATCGTTGAGATTCGGATAAGCTCTCCCAGCTTTACATCAGTTTACGTTTCTGTGACTGAAATAATAATTTTCCAACATTAATAAAGTCCTGCAAATTTGATTCAGAGGCCATTAAGGTCGAGAGTGAGACCACCTGTGCTGACTTCTGAGTCCTCTGGGAAGTATCCCATGTCTTAATTGACTGCAGCAATATCGGAATCACAAGGTGAGGCTACGAATGGTGCTCTACAGCGCTGGGAAGCTCTTTGCTGGTATTCCAGAGGCTCAAGTTTCCTCACACTGATGCCCTGGCACAGACCTTTGGAGGTCACCTTGCTATAATATTATGACTACATTTCCAGATCATTCCCTTACCAAAAGACTTTTGTTCCCTGGAAGGTGCCACCTGAATAACGTCATATTAAAAGACAAGTAAAGCCACCAGCAACAGAAATTATTCTCTGCAGATTTAGTAACTGCTGCAGCATCTTCTTTCCTCTCTATTCTATTTCATTGACATTGGCAATAAAAAATAATCACTTAGAGACAATGTCCTTGCAGGCTGGCAGTAAGTCTAAATGGCAACAGCTAAAAAGACCCAAAGAAGAACATTTAAGTTACATCTATTATTGCTTTGGCTTTTCAAAAAATGTCAGAAATAAAGTCTCTTTTGCTCAACATTTATGTATGTTTGGTGGGATGGGAGGAGGCAGGAGCTATTAGAATATTCTTTCTGCTATTATTACTAGCTGCTAGATGGGGTGATGACTGTATAAAGAAGGTGGCGGACACTGAATTTGTGCTTAGAAAAAAAGAAAGCTCTAAAATCAGACAAAGCTTTATTTTGGCACAATCACAGCATTTTTGGTGAAGACCTTGCTGTGCCTTTCCCAAAGATAATGCTTTATTCCCTCTCCTGAAAGCTGAAGAGGAGTACTAAGGGGTCCCACCACATTTTCTCCCCTCTGTCCTAAAACTGGTTTCATATTTTCCTTTCCTTCATGTTCCTAGCACTTTTCTTTATGAACATAAACCTAACACAATAAATAGTCTATCTGTTAAGACGACACATTGTGACAGATCCCTTAGGAAAGCTGCAGCTGGGTTGACATTTTTCTCTCATCACTGCTCTGAAGAATGGTTTTGTTTGTGAATTCGGAGAATGACTCACATAATGACCAAACAGAAGTGCATCTCATAAACATCAAAGGATAGTAGTAACTGCATGGTTGGCCCATGTTTCTCTGCCTGTCCGTGTTTGTGCAGATTTAGTGGTAGATATTCTTCTGTATGGAAGGATAAAAATCTCCACACAAATCTGGGCATTAGGATGGTTCATCCAGTCAGATTTACCAGCTGAGTGCCTTTATGTTTATAATGAAAATGTGTGTGCGTATATATATATATATATATATATAAGTAAACCAGATTTTGATTCTGGCATCTGAGTTGTGTCTCTAACAGCTGGCTGGAACATGTCAGGGCCAGGGATTTCTAGGACAGGTGAAGCTGCTGTGCGATGGGAAGACCAAGACTCAGAGAGGTTGCCTGGGCCCTTCCTGGCCTCCCACTCTTACACGCCTGATCTGTGGGCACAGGGGCTTCCCTGAGCAGCTCTGGCTGTGGGGCTGAAGCCAAGACACCCGAGAAGGGGAGTCAGCCTGCTGGATACCAGACATATTTCTATACACACACACACACACACACACACACACGTGTATTCTGTACAGCCACAAACACATTTCTGATTACCTATATGTAAATAATGAAGGATGAACCTGTCCTGTGTCCCTCCCTCAATCTACAAAGCTCTCTTCTTCTGTCTTCGGTGTTAGAAATACAGAATACTAAATGCAGTGCAGCACTCTGTGTCTCTGACTTTCAATGCTGCTCAGAAAACCCTAAGGCCAGGACTGAAATAAGAGCTGAAATCCAAACAATGTGTGACTGAACACAAAACAAATCATGGCTTTGCAGGAATATGTTGTGACAGCTCTGCCTTCTCCCATAACTGCTAGTCAATTTTCCCCCTTACATTTAAATAACATAGTATACATATTGAACCAATAACAGGGTACAATGGAAAATGCACAGTGAAGCTAAAAAATGCTGAGATTTAAAATGTTCTAAAACCTTTCTGCAGGAGCTGGGTGATATTCTCTCTCTCTCACTCTCTCCCCCTTCTCTCTTCTCTCTTTAAAAGCAAGGGTGGGATAGAGCTTGTTTCTATAAAGATAAGTAAGAAAAGCCAGTTCAAATCACAATGAAGAAAAAAAAGGGCAGACTTTGCAGTAATCTTAGGACTGTCCATCATATCTGGGCAATGTTTGCATGCACGTCAGGTGAAAACTTTGACCTGCGAAGGACCCTTGGAAATAAAGTTAAAAGCCATCCCCTCTCACGCAGGGAAAATGTCAAATAAAACAGCAGAAACCCACAGCATCATCCCCTCTCCTCGTCTGCTCCACTCCCCCATCCCTGACTGTGGGGACCACCCTGGGGTGGTGAAGACCAGAGTCAAGGCAGATCACCCACCTCTCCCTAAAGAAGATGCTGCTCAGAGGACTCAGCTGTGTGAGCTACAGGTTGAGAAACTGGCCTGAGCCCACCCCTTTGCCCAGCTGGGAGCCTTTGGGAGCAGATATTGGCCTTGGGAGAGTGGGCCGAGCCTTTGCTCTGCTCTGGCTTGTGCTCCATCTCCGTGTTCTATCAGGGAAGAGGGAGGTTGAGCTGAGGTGGCCCGTGAGGGTGCAGCTCTCATCTTCTGGTGAAGGCAAAATTCGTTAAGCAACTCCCATCTTGAGCTGGATTTTGACCTGAAAACTTCAGCTACGTCACACAACAAGAGTGAGAATGAGGCCTTTCCCCTTTCAGTAATTTCTCCTTGCTCATAGCAATCTGCTGGCAGAGTTCCTTCCCTCCTGTGGGTCCCCACAGGGCTTTTTTGGGGTCAGGTGTCTGTGGTGGGCACCTTGAGCTGATGGACATATGGCACTCCACCACAGAAGCACCACTGTTATTAGTTTCTATAAGCAGCTATAGAAGGGGGAGATGAAGAAAGAACACGATGAAGAGGTAGTGAGCAGCTCAAATTTGCCTCATTTTTCCCCTTTGAAAACATTCTTTCTTTTCCAATTCTGAGTGGTTTTTAGGGTACTCATTAATCTGGAAAACAAGAACAACTTCCAGATCATTAGTGCCATGGTGAATTGAAACGCTAGCCAGGCTGGACTAATAGTGCCAGGGTCATACGAAATACCAGTCGGTGCAGGCTATTAAGTGCCAGGGTGATTTGAGAGAACAGCTTGTCCAAGACACGAATGCCAAAATAATTGGAAATACCTCCTCACAAGTTGATGTATAAATCAGCAAACTGTTTCAATTTAACAAAGTTAAAGGGGAAGGAGCAGGCACTGAGCAGGGAACTGCTGATGGTTTTAGTGTCTCTGAGTGCTCTATTTCCTTCTTCTTGTGGCATTATGGGTAAAATTTCATTACAGGCGATCACAAAAGCGAGGTTGCCAATCCCTGAAAGCTGCATACTGTGCACTCTGATATCCTTTGAGGAGTAGGGAATTCCTGCAGATTCCAGAGACCTGTCAGTATGGGAAGTGGAAACATAATTTAGTGCTTATGTCCTACAGATGATTTTGGCTTGAAGAGTATTATTCAGCACTCTCCCCTGGAGCTCTATAAAGTCTGTGCTAGCTTCCCTAAGTATCTTATGGTCCAGCCACTGTTCTGGCCTGTCACCTTGCACTGGAGTGTCACCCTGTCTGAAAAATCAATTTTTGTAACTCCATTAATGGGAGATGGGCTTCAGAGTGGACGTTCATCTCAGAAAACATGGCATCCTCTCCCCTACCCCAACCCCCACATGCTCAGAAGGTTTCTACTTTCCCAAAGGAAGGGGGATTTATACAGCCTGATGTCAGGGGGATGTTAGCATCCCTGGCTTCTGGGCTGCACAGTGAGACACCTGAGCTGGATGATTATTATTGAACCATATTACTGTGCTTGGTAGTAAAATGGAGGGAAAGATGGCTGAATATGGAGAATATTGGTTACTGGGGGGGACCATGTTTCTGAGATAATGTAAGAATAAATCTGAAGCCTTCTTTGAAATGTCAGTCACACGTTCCTTTAATTAGATCTGAGAATATAATGTTAATTTTCCTAGAGTTTCTAAAACTCTTGTGAGCTTTGTAGTTCTGTAACAAATAGCCATGAGAGTTACGAAACTCAAAAAGGCCTTTTTCTATGGCTAATTTCTCTATGAGGCTTGCTCAAAGAAAGCAACACAACTGCACTAAGATTTGTTCTCTTTGGATTTCAGCTTTGCTTTTTGCAGGTTGAAAGAATATAGAGGAGGTTTGGGTACAAGTACTCTAAACTTCTGACATACCTGAGGTTAGGTCATCTTAATCTTTGAAAAGCTCTGCAAAAGAGAGCCTGAAGTCATCCCAGAGGTTCATAAGAGGTCTTAATGCTGTATAAAAATTCCAAACCACTATAAATGGGGAAAAGTGGAATCATAGACACATCACAAATGGGATAGAAATGAGATCAGTAATTGAGGAGGATGTGACTGAGATGAATGGATCATGAAATATGCTTTCAGCAGTAGGAATGAGGATAACTTCTCTCTTGCACAACAGATTGAAATCTCTCAGAGATGTTCAGAACACGGTCACGTAACAGACTCTGATACCCAGGCTGCATAAATCCCACCACACAGCCATATCAGGCACCTCCCTCATATTAAAGGAAGCCTCACCAATCAACAGCTGAGTAACCTGTGTGTCCCGTGCAAGAGAAACTTCACCTCTTCTCAGTTTTCATCAGTGGTACAGTGTGAGACAGAGCTGCAGAGCAGCTTTGGGTGACTACGGATTCATTGTTTGCAGAAGAGATCCCGAGGTATTTCAGGTACATCAAACTGCAATTATCTTACTGAAGTGTGCATGCTATATTTTGCCAGGCATTTTTCTTGCTAGTGTCTTGGTGCCCTAATTTACCAAGGTCATTTTGATGGTCCTTCCATTTATTACCATGAGACTCTGCTTGCTAAAACCTTCTTTGCATGACCTCAATCTAATAAACAGAGGTTCCCTGAAATCTAAACTCCCCACTGGAAAAATAACAGCAGAGAAGAATATCTCCAGCAGTGCCTTTCAGGAAAAAATAAGTCCAGAATCCCGTGTGTCTGCCCAGAAAGCACAAACTGCTCCCTTCAAGAGATGACATCCCTGCTCTAGCACAAACCCCCACTCATGTGGATCCCCATATGCATAAATCTCACACCCATTTCCTCTCAGAAACTCAGTTGAAAAGTTCATAATTTTGTGGTTCTTTCATGGTTACAAACCTTCCTGACAGGTCAAACATGCACAGTGTTACACACACAGCTGACACCTAATGCAAGCTGAGGTAGAGGTGAGTGTTGCCCTGGTTTTTTGTAAGCCTTCTGTTTTAACCTTGGAGTCAGATTCTTTTCACACAGTTTTATGTAAATAATAGCTGATGTTTACTTAACAGTATTTTCTGTTTTTCATTCCTTTTGTAATATGACAACTTTGATGAGCACCTTTCTTCTCCAGTGAGATGGAGAAGGAAGTGACATGCTCTCCAATCCCTTGTAGAGTTGGGACGTGTATAAGAATGAGATAATGTCAATTAATCTTGTCATTTCCTCCTTTCTGCTGAACCTGGCAGGTGTAAAAGCATCTTTATTGTGTCTCCGCGGACACAGGTGAGTACTAAGAGTACCCAAAGCCAGCAAATTGTGATAAAATTAAGATCCTCTTCCAGTGTCTTTTGCAGGACACAAACCAAGGGTTTTCTAAGTATTGTCTAAGATGAAGCTCAGAGAAGCCAATACATTTCTTTTAGGATCCATCAGAATTTTCTAGGACTACAGGGTCAATTACCAGCAGGTGATTGAATGAAGATGGAAGAAAGAAATCATTAGAAAACAAAACTGTCAGTGTTCTTGTTTTGTGTTTCATGCAGTTAGTTTTCCTGAGGCTTATTTTGAGAAATAAAATTAGTTGCAGTTAGCATTATTTAGGGTAAAGCAGACAGATCTTGCCTGGGTTGAAGCCTTATGGAGGCTTACAAATGTTAACAAACCTGGATCGTATTTTTACATCTCCTGAGACACTTTCTATTCTGTAGTTAGATACCTACCAATTGTTGACACAAGTGAAAACAGCACAAAGTATTCTGTCTGCTGTGCAAAAAAAAAAAAAAAAAAAAAAAAAAAAAAAAATCAATAGACAGTATTTTAGTCTACAGTACTGCAAATAAAATATATATTTCAAGGAATAAATTCCACACATGTACTGAAGGGCAGAATCTGGCCCTCAGATTGAAGAGAATTTCAGACCTAACTAAGACAAATCCCTGCAGCAAAGAACAGAATAGCAAGCAGGGTCTGTAGAAAAAAAAGTGGAGATACTTTTCCTTACCTTTCTCTGTGTAGAATAGGCTTCTTACAACTTCTTTGGAATTATAACTCCTATCCACAAAGGACCAAAATTTCTGCAGTCCTCAACTGTGTCTTTATTCAGGACTCATTACACAACACCTACCAAAGCCTCCCAAAAGTGCAGGTTAAATCACGTCTGAAGGATTTGGCTCTCTACAAGCGAGCTCGTCTTGTTAAGAACATAATGGAGTCAGAGAGAACATTCATTTCAGAAGTGAATGTGTCTGACTGTCTGATTTATTTTTGAGTGAGAAAAACAGATTTTGCTTTTGCAAAAACCTTTAATTTCATATGGGAAGCCACCTTTAAGACTCATCATTTGGCAACATGCTCTATCATTCCCCTGGCTCTTTTTCCACATTCATTGCTAGTGGCTTGGTGTGTTCTTTATCCCTTGGGCCAGCTCATTAGCTGGATGCATGGCTGCTCACGTCTATCATCAGAGCCTGCTAACAAATCCTGTAGGACTACTCCAGGCCCAATAAGAGATATATTTGTTTTGTGGTTTGCGTTTTGCAGAAAACACTGTGTACTTCTCAAAGCCTAAAGTATAGGAGGGTTTTTTTAAAAAAAAAAGAAGCAGCAATTTTCATACAGTGCTAAATAAAATAAATTACAGGCCCCAAATGATCTAATAATTCCTAAGGCAGAGTTCAGATGCGGTAATTAATTATCCCAACATGGAATTCATAATGATCAACTATTAATATGTGCATGGGGGACTGGATGTCTCAGGATTTGGTAATGGGATATGGAGACTTTCACCTCTAGGTTGCTGATTTGAATCTGACCCAGATCTCTAGTGACTTCTGAAAGCTGCAAGCATGTGCTGTTTGTTCTGTAGTGTATATAAAATGAAATTATCTAGGCTGCTTCCTAGCAGTCTTGTGTCCACGCCACTGGTGCCGGCGTACAAATACCCTTCCATCTGATGGCTTTAGCTGGGAGGTCAGGGGCTCTGTAGGTAACAGCAATGCCACAGTTTAGCCTTGGGAGTGGCTTCCAGAAATAGTGCTACTGGGGCATCTCACTGTGGAAAGCATTACCCACATATGCCATGGAGATAATAAAGCATAAAGGTCTGTGCCATGGCTCCTTTTGGCTACACTAGCCCTTTGCTGTTCTGGGTGCTCCCCAGCTGCAAGGGGCAGCTTTCCTTCCCATCCACATGCCTCAGGTGGGAAGTGACCTCGGTCTCTGGGCCTGGCAGTCCTGGGCTTATCTCAAGGCACCAAACTAAAGAGCAACAGCATAAACATGTCTCCTAGAAAGGGGGAAGCTGAAGACAGAAGGAGGTTCAGGTTTGTAGACACTGGTGGAATCCCATCTTTATGCATTAAAACCTTATTGAACTTTGGTCAAGACTGATGAGTCAAATTTGCCCAGATCTGGACATTAGCAGGTTTGCTCAACTCCCAGCAGTTGAAAAATCTGAAAAGCTGGTTAGCTGTAGCATTACAGGCAGGACAACTGTCCTCAGGATCAGGTAATACTGGGGCAGAACACAGGAGTGTGAATGCCTGGGAAAGTGGCTAGTGCTGTCACGACAAGGCAAGGAAGGTCTTTTCCATTTCCATCTTATCTGATTTTATGAATTATATTCTGTGATACCTTTTTCTGTTTTGTCAAGGAGTGGAGTCCTGTCCTGGTGGCTGCCAAATAACTTAATATTTTCTTCCATTTCCTTGACTGCTTGTAAATAAGTTCAGGTACTGTGTGGCTGAGCATAGGATCTTTGCAGGAAAACAGAGCTGCAATCTGCAGAACACGTGAAAATCCGCACCCTCCTGAAGCCACCATATCAAAGAACATCTGTTTTAAAAACAAACAGTGAAAAGTATTTAAAACAATTTCAGCAGAAAGTTTAATCCAAGTCCCATGCTTGGAAGAAACGACCTAATTTCTGAGAAATAGGAACTCTGGGCCAGTTCAGTAATGGATGTTGGTCTTTTCCAGATTTTACTAGAGTTTGTAACTGCCATTAATTCCATCTGCGCACTGTACTGAGAATTTAGCTTTTCTTTGTGAATCTTGCTGAATGTTTCTGAAACAAAAATATGCACCGTATCTTCCTGTGCAAGAATTTTAGAAGCAGTTTAGCACTTTGTATGTTAGTGGATTATTCTTTTTTAAAGGCATTTCCAAGTTTAATGCAAGCATTCTTAGAGAAAAAAATAAAAATGGGTGGTAGGTGGTAGCTTACAGGAAAAAAAAATACAGGAAATAGTAAAAATGGGCAAGACTGCAGCTATTTCCAATTACTTCTCAAAACATTCTGGATCACACAACCACCATGTTAAAAATTATACAGAAAAAAATTGCAAGTATATTAAGAACAGAAAATATTTAAAGTTTAATTTAAATTTAAATTATAAACAAAATTAGCTGGGCAGTAATTACTGCTAATTAGGTCTTTCTGCCCAGTCATGAAAGAATAAAACTTTTTTTGAAATCCACATGATTTTTACGTTTCTCCCAATAAAAACATTAGAGGAGATGTTGCTCTGTGCACTAATTCAGGCTTCTGGATTCCTGCTGAAATTAATTTGGATCCGTCTTCACTGTATCCAGTACAAAAATATGCTCATGTTACTTGTCAGCTTTTAGAGTTCCTTTGCCTTTTTTCAACTGTATTTTGAGTGGACGGCTGTAAAACCTGTCCCTTTTATAGTACTTTTTATTGGTAAGGCACTCACATGTGAGACACTTTTCTAAATGCAGCCGCACCTTTGGTGGAACAGGACAGACCTTTAGCTTAATGTTGCACTGCCTGGCATTATACACTGAAAGTGAGGAGGAGAATAGGAACGTGGAAAATTAGCTTTGGAAAGAATTAGAATAATCAGAATGCTATTTACTCAGTTGGAATGAGAAGCAAGGCCAACAGCTTGTCCTTGTGGAGAAGATAATGGGATCCTTAACAGATACTTGGTTTCTGGAGGGTCTTGTACTCCAGTGGAAGCCACTTTCCTTAGGACCCTTTGAAAAGCAATCATGCTGATGTAGCACATGACAGGTATGTCCAAGACAGCACTGACGGTGGGGTAGACAAGACAAGAGAGTAGGTCTTGCCCTCTTCTATTTTCTGTGACTCAGGAATCTTGGCTTTTTATTTCTCTGAAAGATCTCACCCACAATAGTGTGGTACCTCTTGTGGTTTTATATTGATCATGAAGATTTCCACTTCTGGAAGCAGTTGCTTTGCTTGGCAGGCTGCAGCAGGGATCAGACAAGACTTGGCTTACCTTTTAAGCCTTAATAAGGCCATACACCTACAGACAATAAGAATTAAGTTTGGTGCCACTATGTCAGATTACTTCCCAAGATTTCTTGGGCTTTGCTTGGTGCTCTCACATGTATTCTTTTCCCCTTTTGTGTAAAGAAAGCACATTACTTCCTCCACATCTTTCTCTTGTGTTGCTATAATGAATTCCTTGCTATTCCCTCAGGGGGCTGACTCACACTCTTGCATTTGAAGTGAAGTAAACTGGAATTTGTATCTTTGTGAAGGTCAGTCACAGTGCATAAGAACAGGAAAGAGGGGTCAGAATGGTAATGCAGATCAGAGATACGCTGGCAGTACAAATGCAAATGCTGACCATCGGAATATTTCAAGGCTGTCAGCATGCTACAGCATTTGTTGGGCTCGGCAGTGTGGTGCTAGCTGATGTCCATTTAAAGGGTTCCAATCAGCCAGTGGGAAGCTTGCCCATATAGCAGAAACCTCTTCACATCTTTCAGAGAAGGAGGAGGACAGCTATTAAAAAAATAACCAAGCAAAGCACCCAAACAAGATCAACAATTAAAAAAGCCCTAAAAAACCAACCAAACAAACCCCCAATAACCCCACAAACCAAACCAAACTAAACCAAAAAACAAACCAACCTTGCTTCCTGTATCCTAGAAAAGTTCTTCTTGTCTCTCAGGATACATAATCTGCAGCAGAAATGGCTGCTGTTTACAGTGGCCCTGGAGCTGGAGAAGTGATGGGCCTGGTTTTGCAGTAACTTTTCATGTAATCATGGAGTGGCTTGGGTTGGAAGACACCTTAAAGATCATCTAGTTCCATCACCCTGCCATGAACAGGGAACCTTCCATGAGAACACGTTGCCCAAAGCCCCATCCAATCCGGCCTTGAAGGCTCCCAGGGATGGGGCATCCACAGCTTCTCTGGGCAACCTGTTCCAGTGCTTCACCACCCTCACAGTAAGGAATTTCTTCCTAATATCCCATCTAAACCTGCCCTCTTTCAATTTAAACCCATTTTGTCTTGCACGTGGCCAGTGCAGGATTACTCTCTGCAATGATTTCCCCAGTGTCTGGGTATGTTGGGAAACAGGGAAAGTTTCTGCCCCTGCCTCCTTTATCTGGCTCATCAAGAGCAGGCTGGTGACCTTGGCCCTATCATTCAGCTTTGTTCTGGATCCTGAACAAAAGTCCGGAGAGATGAGGAGTTTGTGGCAGGTTCCACTTTCAATAATTAATTTGCAAGCCATGAAAAATGGCTTAGTGCCTAATTGAATAGTCTGGCCTTGTGTTTTGAGTAGCTGTGAAAGATCAAATCTTTAGAATAATCATCTAAATACCATCTCTCTTTCCTCTCTGCTTGAGTTCTCAATGTCGTTTAGCAAGTGGTCTTTGAAACGAGAGTTGTAGAAAACAATGCCTTTTACACTCCAAAACAATATCCTCTGTTGTGGCATTTCAGCAGCTAAAAGAAAAAAATTGGAAGGAAAAAGAGAGAGTCAGATAATGATCAAAGCGAACATGTAGCAGCTTTTCAGAATTAGCTGGCCAGAACAAACTATTTGAAGTTCAAGATAAAATAATGAAAATAAATGAAAGGAAAACCAACAGAACTTCGCCAACAAATAAACAACAACAACAAAAAGATCAGCAGCAAAAGACAGGAGGACAAGGAAAGAGACCCAACCCTAACCTTCACTAGCTTCAGGCTGATTTTGCACCTATTTGTTCTCCTTTTCTCCACTGTCCTGCCTGGTGCACTGCATCACCTGGTAATTCCTTCCCCACTGGCATGAATTTTAGGTAAATTTGGGTCGATGTAATTACTCTGTTTACTAATGAACACCTCCTTTGTTTCTTCAATTTTTGGTAAAGAGTTGTTTTCACACGCCATATACATCAACTCAGTTGTTTTTCTTTAACCCTTCCTTCACCACTTAGAGGTGGAAAAAACTTACATGCTGGCACTCACCCAGCAGTAAGGCCAGCTCCTAGCATATGCAAAGCTGTCCTGCTTTTTCTTGGCTCACCAAGCTCACTAAAGGAAACAATATCTTCAGAACTTTCTGGCAAGCAGTCACAAAGACTGATCCTGCAGACCTAACTACTCCCACGAGCAGGGGCAACACACAGTGTGGGTGCCTGAGCCTCTGAGGAGCAGCACACGGCTTCTGCAGCCCCTGACTGCCTTTGGATTTAGTTATTGCTGCAAGATTTGAAGTGTTTCCCACTGTGCTGACCTGCACAGGGCCAGGGTGAGTTGGTGCAGTGAAGCAAGGAGTGTTAACTTCTGGGTGTTTTTTACACTGCCTGAATAAGGACCTTTTCTTCGAAACTCTGTTTTAACCAGAGAGAAAACAACGAGTTACATGGGTCCTAACTTCTTTCAGAGCACTACAAATTCCGTGTGTCCAGAGGCTGCACATCCTCTTCTGTCTCTTCTTGATGACTGTGCTTCTTCACTTGCACAGGCATCTTCTGAAACTGAAGAATTATTCCACTCATGTAAAAAGAAGAAGTATAAACAGACCACTACATGTTATATAAAACTATGGGAAAAAAAGAACATCTTAGGTAAATATCAAGCTACTTATTTTATGATTTTTAAATGTCATTCTTTTGTCTAATATTGACTTTTTTATATGGAAGTTGAATTATAGATCTTGGAGCACTCGGGAGGCCATGGCATCCTTGCCTTGACACAGCTGGTCAAGGTGGGAATTGAAGTCCCAGCAATTAGTTATGAGCTTCTCTGTCCCAGGAAGCCAGGCCAGGATGAGAAAACTTCATGAGGTTACTCCTCCCCTACAGTAAAGCCAAAGCTACTGGGAGAGAGTGGGATTGTCCTCTGAAGGAGTGCACTATGACATCCCCATTTCATTGCTGCATGGGTATTTCTCTGGGCAATGCATCTGCACAGAAATGCATTGTGCAGCCTTTTGCTGCTCTGACTTTCTCCAAGAACATCTCTTGGAGCATCTGTATGCATAATGGAAGTCACAGAGTATGTTGAAAGCTAAAGGTAGAGTCTGAACCTAAACTTCAGAAATGGATTGTTGTGGCAAAACCCCTGGGCTGCTGGTGATGGACAATGGTTGGCAAAATCAAGGACAAAAAATGGGTGACAAGGGAGAATTCACTGCTGAAATTTGAGCAAATGGAAAGAAATTAAAAGGAGAAGGAAGGGAGGAAGGAGGGAAGGAAGGAAGAAAGGAAGTAAGGAAGGAAGGGAGGGAGGAAGGAAGGAAGGAAGGAAGGAAGGAAGGAAGGAAGGAAGGAAGGAAGGAAAGAAAGAAA
>VYXC01008332.1:1690599-1786043 GCA_013397175.1 Platysteira castanea
CCTTCCCGAACCTTCCCTTCCCGAACCTTCCCTTCCCTTCCCTTCCCTTCCCATGGCAGGTCACTGATAGCAGCTTCACACCACCAAGCTCTCCACAAAACGAAGACAGGGCCACATTTTGAGAAGTTTTGGATCTGCATGGATATGATCCCAATATAGATACGCTTCTGGTCCTAAATTTTGGCACAGCCTATTACAGTCTAACTAACTGGCTTTGCAAAGAGGTGGACTAGAAGCCAAATCTCAGAGGTTGGGATTATCTTGGGGTTTGCTCCAGGTCCATTTTTAGTGTAAAAGAAATTATATGATATGCTATGGTAAAATTGTGACGTGGCGTCATTATCAAGTTATAACATGATGCTATTAATTCCTCACACCCTCTGCAAGCTGCTGTGACCACAACCCTAGTTGTTTCTTCAAGCTCACACTAACGTGGCCTCTGGCTCGTTATCAAATTATATGTAGAATCTCATGAGATGCAAAAAGAAAAGAAAAAGGAATTAAAATCTCCCCGTGGACCTTTCTGAGTTGTACAAGTCATGGTTTTAGACAGGGATAAACATTCCAACAACAGAGATTGGCAAATATTAGAAAATTTGGCTATAGATTCTTGGAAGTCTCTCAGAAGCTTTTCCAAACCTCATCTTTAGATTATCCAAGACACTACACAGATCTCTTGGGTTACAATTTCTGGACTTTTCTGACTCCAGCAAGCATAGACTTACGTGAAAATTGAAATATAAAATAAACAACTACCTACCCAAGGAATGCAAATCTCTTCCCTTTCTTAAACCTTGACTGACTAAATTTTTTGAGCTTCAGACAAGTGTATGCATATGTTCACTTGGATAGAAGATTTGGGTCATATCCTAATATTTAGTTGAACCAATTTGAACAGCCATTCTGATCCAATAATTTCCTTTTAATGAATATAACAGGAAGAGCCAGGCTCCTTATTGCATTTAGCTTTCTCCGAGTAGCCTAGTCTTTCTTTTTCCTCCTGTATATCCCTCCAGCTGATCTCACAATACCAAAGTGCCACTTTGATCTATGCCAGGTGACAGTGACTCTCGGCCTGGCGGTGCAGGACCGTGTTGCACCCTGGTTTCGTGTATTTCCACATCACTGCCCTGGTAGCAGATGACCCATGTGGTGCTCATCAGCAGATTTACCCACCATGGGAACCTGCCAGAATGGGTCTCCATGCAGTCACTGCTCCCTTCCCATGTCTGTCCTGGTGTTTCCACTGTGATGTTATCCAGTAAAAACAGGCATCATCAGGGTGCCCTCAGGATTGCAACCTCCCCTGGAGCACATTTCCCATGGCTGGAGCACAAGTGTCCCCCATACCCTGTGCTAAACACCCTTGCACAAAATGGTGCTGGCTTCTTGGGAAGAGTTTGGCAGCTAATAGATTCAGCGTGTGGGTTAGAGGCACTAAAAATGGTTTGGAAATTCTCCTAGGCATCTCCAGGTGTTCGATACATTAAAATAGCTGTAAAATAATAAAATGGAGGGTGAGGCTTGTCAGTCCTCTTGAACAATATTGTGGACACTTCTGACAGTCAGTGCTATCTCATACAGAGAGAGCTCCTTTTACTTTGTATTTCCAAGAAAGGTTTTGTTGGGTCCGTTAGTCTTTGGGTAACCCAGAGAAGGGATGTGACATGAATTTAATGTGCCCCTTCTTAAATCCGCACTGTTCTGATAATCACAAAGAGTTAAAGTAACACAGCAGAAGGTTTCTCTGGGCCTCTAGGAGGTTCAGCAGATTACTAATACACTACAGGCAGTTTTAATGACAGAGCTTCCAGCTCAAATCTGGCCTTTTTATTATGATGAAGGGCCTGGCCCCAAGTGGTACAGAACACCTGCAGCTCTCATTGAATACAATGGGATCTGATGCTGATGAAAGGGACCATTTTCAAACTTCCTTAGAAGTAGGCGCTCCCCAGATGTTATGCAAAAAGCCCTGCAGAACAGGCATCAAGTGCTGTGATACTAGGCAGGCCAGCCACTCTTTTCCTCAGCAGCATAAACCCAGGAGTTTGTGCGAGTGGTTTATGTGATCAGATCTCCTATCCAGGAGCAAGCAAATTAAGGTCAGTGCTGACTGAATTAATAGAAGTATTAGACATTCCTTGAGAAGAACTGGACATTCGAACAAAGAGGATTTTCTCTCGGTGGGAAGGTGCCTGATGACATCTGAGTTTTGTCACTGACAATAGTCATAGCAGGACTTTGAATATAATCCAGAAGAAAACTTGTGAGAAACTGGGAAGCACGTGTATGAGGAAAGACAAAGGGATGTGCACAACTTCTTACGCGTAATTTCAAAGCAGAGCCTCAACAGAGACTTATTTTATCTTAACTAGTTCATATCTCTAAATTTCACTATTCACCCATGGTCAAGAGGAAACAATGCTTTCCACTCCGTGCTATAACACTTTTGAAATTCCTCTTCTTTGCAATTCCCCATGAACCCCTTGGTTAATGCAGATGGAAATCCTCAGCCCTGTGTTGTACTGGTGCCTCTGGGACAGACCACTGCTGTAGGCATGGGTGGGATTGGTGCTGGCAATTATGGGTGAAATACTGTAAAACTCTTGATGAAGTGCAAGGCTGCACCACTCATTTGGGTTCTTTATTGAATTTTATTTAGTCACCTTCCCTATGCCTTTTGGCCATTGCTCCCTCCCTTCCTCATTTAATATATCTACTTATTATATAGAGAGCTGGTTCTAATTAAAGTCAATCAAAAATAAAACAATACAGAAAAATTCGAATATATTGTATACTTGATTAGCCATGGCTGGGCAATAATATACAAGAGAAAATCTACATTCCTACTCCTCTCAGCTGGGGATAAGATCCAGAATCATATTACCAATATAAACAGCATAAAGCAGTCTGCTTTATTAATACCTAATATATCAGATATCACACATTCATTGCAAAAGGCAAAAGAATAAAAGCATGCCTGCATTCTGACATTGACACAGATATTAAATAACACGTGTCCTGTTCTGGATTTTCCTTTCTTTGTTACAGGGTTGCAGGGGAAGAAAGGCATAAATACAATAATAGTAAAAAAAAAAAAAAGGTTCTGTGACAGTTATGTGGTGATGGCAACATTGGCCCATTGTATGCAGTGAGTAAACATAAAAATGCAACAAACCTCTCAAATAACATCCATGTATCGGGCCAAATCCCAGCCACCACCAGCTGTCCAAGCACTGTGGATTTGCTGTGGCAGTGCTGCATAGCTGGAGGAGGGAGGCAGTATATGAAGACTTGGGCAAGTGATTTGTACAGCTCAGGAATGTCACAGAAGTGCTGGGTGTTGTCGGTTTATTTTTCTGCTCTTGGGTTCTCGCAGGACTGGTTTATTCTTTTCACAGGGCTGTTGTAGCTCACATCCCCAGTGCTGAGGGACTACTGTCAGGAAGAGAAAAGCTGAAGACTTAGTATTCCCTAGTGATGTTTCCTTTCTGGTCTTCTCCCTCTATTCCCTAATCCCTTCCTCCAGCATCATCCTGAGGGTGGAGGAGGAGGCGAGGTCCTGAAAAGGGAATGCAGAGGCAGTGCTAGATAAATGCTGCCAGATAAACCCCTCTCTGTCAAAGTTATTTCCCTGGACAGTTTCTTTGTGTCTGTGTAGCTGGCGTAAAGTGGCCAAAGCATACAACTGCCTCTCATCAGAGTGATTGTGTGTACAGTGTGGGTATGTGAGTATAGAAATTAATAAGGTTGGACTCTCTCTCTCTTATTGGGATTTAGGTTTTCTCCAAATACGAAACCCAGTAGCTGGGTTTCACTGTATGGAAATAAAACTGTGCACTTTAAAAAGCAGTGAAGTAAAACTTCCACCGTAGCTTTGGTATGGCTGGTTCTTTTTTAAGCCACTTGGACTTGGCATTGCTTCCTGACAGTCTGCCAGCCTTGGATGCTGTTGTTTTTATCCATGCTGGAGAATGAGACAGCTTGCTGATGGCTTTCTGGGTATGGTTGTATGGGTTACCTGGCATCATCCTGAACTCAAGGAAATTGCAGTTCTCAACCTTTCACATGTTTGTGGGTAGCAGCAGTACAAGGCTGAGCCGTGCACAAGCATGTGAAAGCCTCTATTTCCTTTCTGCTGAACATAACAGCCCCTCAGACTGGGGTTATGATATTACTGCCTTCATTCCCTTCCCACCACTGCTCTCTGAAGCCGGTGACCTAGGGCAATATTGTACCCATTCCTCTCTCCCCACAGCCAATCCAACCCTCTACCTCAGCCATCTACCCCTGCCCCTCACGCGCCTGCCTTGACACTTCAGCCATTCGCCCCTGACACACAGCAAGACTCTGGGAGCTGACGAAGTTACCACCAGACATCTGATTACCTGCTAATCTGCTGCTTGGCAGCAGCTGGTTGTGTGAAAGCTCTTATCCTGCAGCTCAACTTTTTCACAGAGGGAGGTACGGCTGAACACGAACTCCTGTACAGAGGCAATTACACAAGCTACGGGGTTACTGCCTTGATACAGGCAGTTGAAGACTGCTGCCTCCAAGTATCATTTGAAGTATTTCACACGCCAGCAGTGGTGCACATATCTCAGCCTGGTTTGGTGGACTGGGCATTCATGAACCTGACAGGTTCACTGAGGTCTGCTCTGCGCTGATGTGTGTGTGTGTATGTGCAGAGTCGGAGTGTTTTGCTTCCCCATTTGCAAGCTTGTCAAAGAAGATGGCTTTCTGCAGCATTTACTGGGGTCTTGCATAATGGGCTGCTTGCCTTGGTGGAGCTGTGAGGTACTACCAATCCTAGCAGTCCATTGCATGCATCCAGAGAAAATCAAGACATTTCCTTGATTGCGTTGCTTGACTGATGCTTTGGAGTGTGGCACATGGCATTGGGTTTGTTGATTAACTATTACGGTAAGCCAGAAAGTGATTAGCTGTGACGTAATAAGATGTGACTGATGTGTCCTGATGTGATACAAACTGAGCTGTTGCAGAGAGATTCACAGTCAGACCCACATGAAGGTAAAACCTAAAGCACTGTTTTCTAACACCCAGTTCTCAGATATTTGACTTGGACAATTACAGATTTGCCACCAACGCTCTGCTGTCCTCAGTCACCACAGTAAATCTTCCTAATTGGCAAATACATTAGTGAGAACTGACATCACCATGTTAGTCACTGCGCAAACATGGGGGTTGGCGGAGAGGTACAATCGTTCAGAGTTGTCCATAATTAATCACAGGCAGGTAGTTCAGAAAGGCTATGGGAACAGTCTCCACATTCACTTACTAACACTTTATGATCCAAAACAGAATCCAGAAGTTATTCTGAGACAGGTGGTCATAAAATCTTGAAAACTGGTACTGAGGGTTGCTTTTGTTGTGCCCTACATAAATCTGTCATCTTTTGGCTAAATTATATACTGTTTAAAGTCAGCACTTATAGTAAAAACAACCTGTGTTGTGCTTGGAAGAACCTTTGCTGCTGAAACCTCTGAGTGTTTGCAGGATGCTCCATGCTGCCGAAGATGAAGCCTCGAAGGAGCTGAGCTTCCCCCACAAGGCAGTCCAGATGGGGCATTGTGGAAGACCTTATGGCTGTATGCAGCCATCTGTGATCAAACAACAAGCAACACAAGAGCTTTATGAGCTAGGGCATGTCCACCCTGTACCTGAGCTGAAGGGGAAGCACCCGACACAGATCAGGTCTTTGTGACCTACCCTTTGTCTCACGAAGTGCCTGTTCCGCAGGTGAGGATTGTGTGGTATGGGCAGACCCAGAGTGGCCAATCAATGCCATGTGGCACCAGGAGTCAAAGGCAACAACAAAAATAACCACTGTGCAAGAAAAAAACAAAACAAAACAAAAAACCCACCCAAAAACCAAAAAACGAAAAACAAAAAACCAAACCAAAACAAAACAGAGCAGTGCAAGTCCTGTAAGAATTGAAATATTTTGGGAATATAGAGTACAATTAGAGAAGGTTTAAAGAGTGCTTCTTTCTGTTTCTGCAAGTGGTGGGGGCAATCACAAGGCAGCCTTTTTTCTGGCAGTAACTGGTGTGTGTGCCAGACTGCTGCTAAGTTAGAGAGCAAAGGCTGATTGTGAAGCTGTATTTTAGAAATCCGAGGAGTTTCCGTACTTCATGTAAGAATGAAACACAGGAGAGGAATGTTATTAAACAAAATGAAAAGGAAAGAAAAAAAATCACAGGGGTGTTTGTGACTGGGCTCAGGATGAAGACGAGGTTTTACAGCTCTGGAAGCTACCTGAGACCTGATAAGACTATGACTGTGATCAAAACAAACTGGAGGTGATTACTGGCAGATTTGAAATTAATCCTTTAAGAAAACATTAGAATGCATCACAGCATAGCTTATACAGGATGGACTCTCCTATGGCTAACTAGACATGATACAAGGAAACTCAATATTACTATAAAACTGAAACTGGAGGCCAGAAAAGTCTGGAAAAGAGACACAGGATGTTGCCTGTGCTGGGCTAATAGCACATGCCCAACTAAAGACCAGCAGGTGGGAGAAGGTGCAAGAAATCCCTTGAAATTATGTCAGTTTGCCAGCTTTGCAGGCAGCAGGACAATATTTGCAGTAGAGAGGAGGAAGCAGACAATGACTTAGTCAAATTAACACTTGCTAGGGGCAGGAGATAGTGCTGCATTAGACCATTGTACTATAATTTGGAAAGAAAATGTGTCCTTAACTCTACATGAGCTGAAGAGCATTAAGTCCAAGTTACCGCAAAGGGATTTCTTTACACGGCAGAAAAAGCTGAGGCACTAGAGAAAAGACAGCTAAGACCCCAATGTCCTTGTGGTGAACATACCTTGGGAGTTTGTGGAAAGGGTTCCACTTTCATTGCTACCAGAGAAAAGGGACTACTGAGACACTGTTCTCTTCTAGAACCTCTCAGTGACTGAGAGAAGCTGCTCTGCCTCAACTCCCAAGCTCCTTTGACGAGAGCCTTGTGTGCCTGTCTAACATTGTGGGCACATTTTGCTTCTACACTTTCCCCAAGTCTTTACTACTCAGATTTATTTCTTTAAGTCTATTAGGTGGATGTATTTCTCTCAATAAACTCTTACTTATTATCTCATTTTTAATTAGCATTTAAAATACCCATCTTGCTTCAGAGCTTGTAGGTATCTGTTTCCTTTTCTCCTTCTCCTTCCACCTCATTCAACATTGGATCATTTGTTCCAGTGCTTCAGGTATTATTCTCCATAAGAGAATCACAGAATCACAGAATGGGTAAGGTTGGAAAGCACCTCAGTGGGTCATCTGGTCCAACCTCCCTTCTCAAGCAGAGTCACCCTAAAGCACATTGCACAGCATTGCATCCAGATGGTTCTTGAATATCTCCAGTGAGAGAGACTCCACAACTGTCTGAAATCTGTTCCAGTGCAGTGCCACTGATGATGACCCTCTGGGATCTGCTGTTCAGCCAGTTCTCATTGTGACGTCCCTCTTCTCCGTGGCTTTCCACAGTAGGGTAGTAAGTCAGTGTTACGTCCCCGTTCTCACCCTTACATCCAAAAGCCATCTTTGCACACAGCTCCAGCTCTGGCTCTGCTCATCTGCTTTCCTGTGGTTTCTTTGCTTGGAAATTCAGACCTCTCAGTGGCTTGATTCCCACTGCAGAGCATGATTGCTCTTTCTCACTTCTACTTTCTGCTCCTCACTGTCCCCACATTTCAGCAGGGTTTACTTGACCAGACACTGCAGCAGGTATCCAGAAGCACCTCCAGGCACTAACAGCCAGGGATCCTGTGCCTATGCACTTTCACTTCTGCTTGACTATTTACAGAGGAAAGAAACCAAGGAAGAGAGTGGTTTCTGAAGAAAGGCTGGGAAAGGGAGGAAACATGAACCGCTGGAAAAAAAGCAAATGCTTTTTGTGGGCATTGTGGGTAACAAGAACCACATGTGGATGGAGCTGGATGGAAGGAATCTAAGTTGGTGTGGTTTCCCAGTTTTAAAGGAGAAACCAATGCCTGGCTAGTTGAAAGTGGGAGGCAACAAATAGGGCAGGAGAACTGTTTTGTGGCTGTAACTATGACTGGGGGAAGAAACAGTAAGACTACAATGTTCTTGGAACTGTTAAAAAAGATCAAATATGAAATAAGAGTTCTTCCTTTTCTGTCCCCTCACATTCCTTGCTTTACTTCATAGTGCAAATCCTCAAAAACACTGGATGAAGAAAGGCTTAATTCTTTAATTTCCAGACTCTTCTGCTCTTGATTTGCAACCTTAATGTTCATTTAATGGATGTTTTTGGATGTGGAAAAAAATACATATATATTAGCTACAGTTAAACATCAACCTGTGGCATTTATGATACCCCTTCACTCTTTCATCCACAGATTGTCCACTAATACATCACCCTGGGACACATACAATGGCTTCAAACAACTCTTCAAAAAAATCAAGGTGAAATGCTTACATCTTTGTCTTTCTCCACGTGTTTGTATGTATAAAATGCAGTAGCAACCAGCTTTGAGAATAAAGGGAGTAAGATTCTAGCGAGGAATGGGTGGGGGAGGTTGGAGGGGAGGCCAGAGCAGGACAGGGCCAGGGAAGAGTCCCCACAAGTCAGGATGTGGTGTTTCCCAACTGTTTTACAATATTTATCTTACAGTAGTGCCGAGAGGCTCCAGTGAGGATCAGAGCTATCCGATTATATGAACTTCACAGAAACATACCAAGACACAACCCTTGCCCCAAGGTGAAGATAATCTGAAAGGAAAAAAGCACAGACCGCACTAATGTGAGGAGGGGTGCATGTGTGAGTGGAGCTGATGAGAGGGAGGGACAGGGACAGCCACCTTAGAGCGGGAGCTGCATCTCTTCCCCAGTTATAAAAGGCTGGCTATCCACAAAGCATCTAAGGCAAGGTTCCTTCTGCAAGCAGAATGATTACCCCCCCAGGGAATTCCCACAGTAAGTGGTTATTCATGAAGAAAGGTGCTTGAAGAGAGGGGATGAATGCTTATGAGTTTCAAGGAAAAGGTCTTTGGTAAACACTAGTAGATTTGAAGACTGACTATGGGTTTTGATGGTAAAGAAGGGAGATTTTCCCATCTGTTTTCTCCTGGATAATATCTGTGCTGTACTAGTCCAGACTCTGGTTAAATCTGTAATGAAAGTATACTTTTCATGCTGAGGAGTTATTAGTAAAGAAAGTTTCAAGTCCCAGCGGCCTTCAAAAAAAGCTCCATGGAACATAAACTCTGAACATAAGTTTGGTATTTCAGTGGCAAATGGAGCCGCGATGTTCTTGGTGAGTGCTGTGCAGTAGTGCAAGGTCTCCCTGTCAGCGTTTGCAGAGGAATGTGACACAGTAACACAATGTTCATGAGAGGGATTTCACCCCCTGTGCCCTCCAAAAGAGAAGTGAAAATCTCCCACTGAAAGCAACGTGGTGAAACAAAAGCACAGAGAAGCCTACAGCATGGGGGCATTAGGCTGAACTGAAAGCACTTACCAGCTTAATTTATCCATAACACCTGTTGATGAAATAAGTAATTACACAGGCAAGTGTTTCCTTAGCTATGGAAATGAAAGACTGGCCAGAGGAATTTGGTGGGAGCTGAGCTGTAGAGCTTGTAGCTGCCCTTTGCTTATTTTGAAAAGATCTCCGAACTACCACGTGCTCTAGGGTGGGAACCAGGGAAGAAATGGGACTGAGGAGGCTTGATTTTGATGAAGCCTGTGTACTTCTCCAATTGGTGACATTTAGGGGCCATGGCCGCAATTGCAGGTTGTGTTGACAGGGATGATACACTGCAGGGACTAAAAGGAAACCTTTTGAACCTCGGTTGGTGGCTATTTGCCACACACTTCATCTGTAATTGTCTCTAATCCCAGGCACTTTACCTGTCTGTTGGTGAAGCATGTTCACATTCATTCTCAACAAGTAGAAATGTGAAAGCAGATTTGGTGTTGCAAGCATCAAATGCACAAGTAAAGAACATGAATTGCAAAAAGAAATAACAGAGCATCATAAAGTCTATGTGTTGATCACTTTTGAAATAAAGAATTACAAAATAAATTAATTCATGGGAGAAGAGATTAATAAGTTGCAAATTCATGTAATGAATGCATCAGAACAAAAAGGTTATCTCTATAATCACAGCTGTGACCCCGATGTCCTTAGGGCACAATGGATCAGAAAGATTTCTTTCCTCCAAATGTTATAACCATTCAGAAATAAAGGTATGGTCAGAACGTACAATTTTACAGTATTGCAATACCGTATAACTGATTATTAATACCAAGGTAGGATAACATTTTGTTCCTAAAGCTATTTTATAAATGCATGGTGTCTCTTTTTTTATGGCGTAACCACAGTGTATAATAACTATCTCTGATTCAGTACTTTAATCACTTGATCATACAAAGCTCTTGGTTTCATGAAGTAATCACAGGTGGAATTTCCTTGTGCCTCTCACTCTCTTGTCTGAATAATCTAATGCAAGGCATGGCAGGGCTGGAGACTGAAAGGTATCCAAACAGCAATCTCCTTGGAAAAAGGAAGGACACTTTTGAGGTAAAAGGCACATATTCTATGAGGCTGGACTCCAGAGTGTGTTTATGCTGCACGATGTGCTGGTGTAGAGAGTAACATGCACTACATCTCACAGCATATCAGAGGCACCAAGCAGTAGCAATTTCTGTGACCTCTGCTGAAGGAGAGGGACAAGCTGTCTCACCGTAATTGTGCTTTCAAAGTCAACATATCTGTTGTCATCCTGACCCTTTATCCCTCTCCTCTTCAAATATCCAGTATGTGTATGTATAATGTGGTCTTAATGAAAGGCAAAGGAAAATTATGAAAGAAGGCTATGCTTTTTCCCCCTCTCAATTTCCAAATAGTGTTGAACATCACAATTATATCAGTTCCATAAAAACTGTCATTATAAATGTGACACATATTGCAAATATTGCACGTACTTTCACCTAATAAATCATTAAATAAATTGTTCTTAAGTGTATAAATACATGCCTGACCAAAATATATAAATAATCACAATAAGGACTTAGAGCAGAATTCTCTAAAACTCATGAGAGAAGTCATACTATACCAAGTTAAATCTCAAGAAAGGTTTAAAGGTCAAGTTTTTCTTCACTAAGTAACTGAGTAAATGTCTATAAAGCCATGTAAGGGACAGTCTAGAGAAAATCAAGAACCTGTATCATCTGTGTAGAGCAGACTGACGAACAGCTCTACACTAGGTGAACTTTTGCTTTGGTGACAGTGGAATCACTTGTTTCTAAAGAATCATCTTGGACATGTTTCCACAGCCTGTTGTCCCTGTCCAGTGCTAATGTCAATAGGAGCTAGATGTGTACAACATCCACCAAAATGGAATGAAGCTATTTTCTTAGTTGTTTTGGGACTATTCCCAGTGAAAATTCAAAACTAAATGCTAAAAATCAACTTACAGAGCAAAATGAAAAATGAAATTACAGTGGAGTATGTGCTCAGCAACTCCAAGCAGTAGCCAATGGTTGCTCAGTCCTAGAGATCTTCGTTTATGTTTTTGTCCTAGTGGTGATTAATTTTATCTATTTATTACCTCATACATTGGAGACAGAAGAATGCATCAGCTCTGTTTGAGGTCCGAGAAAACTCTAATTTTTCTCTGCTGTCTGTCCAGGGCAGAGACAACGTACTGGTGGGCTTGATTTTATGTGAAAGAAACTCGGAATAGTCTACATTACTTGAGTTGCTTTGTCTCTTTTCTTCTTTAAGTAAGTGTTGTGTCATAAAAGTTAACGAAAAGCATCATAAGTTGGTATACTTAATGGGATGGATCTATTACACATTCTTTGGTATTAACAGAGATGAAGCTTGCATCAAGCATCCTCCTACTGTCAAAACACACCTGTGAAAGAAACCAACAGAAAAAATCATCAATTCTTGCCACAAATGAGATATCTTTACAATCAAAACACATGTGAAAGAAAAAATTCTGCAAGGAGCCGGTCTGTGGTTTATCTGCGTTGCAGTCTGTTTCTGCTGATGTCTCACCTTGTGTCGGCACTTTCCTCCCTGAGCAGCAGTGCTTACCTGTGTGCCAGTCTGTCGGGTATTCCGGCTCTCCAGGGGCACGAATGGATTTCTGCTCAATGTTGTCAGTCATCTGAATTTCTCTGTTCCCAAGCGCACCAGCTTGTGACTCCTGACATCCCCAGAAAAAAACACCACTAGAGAAAAACACAGCTGATGCTCTTCACTTGCAGTAAGGTCCTGGATCTCTCCAGAGGTTAAGTATCATTAGGATGAATGCCAGTGGTGCTACGTGTCTGCAAAACAGGTGAGAACAGAGAATCAAGGACTCCAAATATAATCCCCTCCCTTGCTCCCCCAAAATGAACCGGGTGAAAGAAAGCCTGGTTCAGAACAAAACACAAACGGCCTCATGAAGGCAAAACAAAGCCCATTCCACCTGGGGGGAGCTGATGGTTGCCAACGGCTTGGTGGGTGTGAGACAGACAGACAGACCTGCAATGAAGGATATCATGATTCCTCTTTTCGTGTGCCAGATTGATGGAACTACAACAATAGAAACAAAAGATGGCTCGAATGGGCAGAGAGGTAGCAGAGACAGGCTGACACACCTTGATACCAGACTTGCACAGCTGCACATATGCCACTGCTGATCCATCAGCCCAGCATGCTGCCCACAATGACTGATCAATCTACACTTGCCATTGCTTGATGTTAGCAGCAGCAGATAGTAAGGGAGAGAAATATTCATAATACACTGGAGGGTATGGTTTTGTTTCCTTTTTTTTTTCCCCTCTTTCTTTTTGGTTGGTTGGGGTTTTTTTTGTTTGTTGTTTTGTTTTTTTTTTTTTTGTTTTTGTTTTGTTTTTGTTTTGTTTTTGTTTTGTTTTGTTTTGTTTTGTTTTGTTTTGTTTTGTTTTGTTTTTGCCTCACAGAAGAGCCCTATGGTTTATAATAGTGAAAATATACCAGTGCAAGTATAACATCTGCTGACTTCAGGAATCATGTATTTTACTTCAGTAAGAGTCTCCCACGTCTTTTACTTCAGAAAGATTCTCATGGACCTAATATATGGGACTTTTGTCCCCACCACTCTGCAAAATGCAGTGCTTTTCTGTAAGAGGCTGGGGGAACTAACGAGAAAGGAAAGGCAAAATGATACCTGGATCAGATGATGGCTGTTATGATCAGGAGTTGCTTTAAATGAAAAGGAAGACTGGCCAAAGGCTGATACAGAGGAGCTGCTGCAAAAGGGTGAGGGAGAGGGATCTGCCCGCTTTCCAATAAGAGTTTTGAGCAAATGATCTGTATTGAAAAGATACTCTTCAAACTAATATATAGAGTCTAGACAATAACTGTCACATGAAAGAGACTGAAATCTTCAGATCAATAGATGAATTTGCAGCACCCCTTCTTATTATTATCTATATTATCTAACTGCTTGAGTTCACAGACTCAGCATTCATTCAGTAAAGACCTTCCTCCAATAATTATTACACTCTTTGCCCACTTTTTCTCTACTCTAGATATGCTCTTGGTATCAAGAAAAGCAAATTTCTTTCTAAGACCAAACAATCAAAGCCGAAAATGCTTGAAAGATCTGTATTGTGGTTAGTGTGTGCTGATTATTTGGATGTAGATTTGTACTGAGAACCCAGTAATATTCTGAATATTCAAATATCTTAGAAGAATAGACTGAAATCTGACACAAAGGAAAAATAAGGAAAAAACCTGACATTCTAAAGTGAACCAAAGGCCCGTTCATATAAATGGGAAATGTGTGCTGACTGTAAGGATAACCTATGCCCATTACAAATCTGCAAGTTTTATTTCATTTTGCACATGTATTTAATCCATCTGTAAATTGTTCATTGGATAGCACAGGCCGATGCTCTCCTGGGAACTGTAAGGTATGTGTATTCAACAGTGGAGAATAAACACAAGATTTTATTACAAAATGCCACTGCTGCTCCTGGCATGAGTAATTTGTGCACCTGCATTTTTAAAATGTTTCAAAGTTTTTCTCCTTAGTGAATTCAGCGGCAACACACATTATCTTTCAGGCTGCCACAACACAGTATTTGCAGACTGGGTCACGTCAGCCCTTGTTATCCAGAAGCCACTGTTTTCTGAGCAAATAGCAACTGAAAATGACAATGGTTTGCTCCAGACAGGGGAGAATAAGACAGTATTTCCTTATGGCCTAGTAATGCATGTCTGCAAGATGAGCAGGAGACATATGTGGGGCTTAAATCCAGATTTGGAGTGGGTTTTTGGAGAGGACATAGGCCCAAGAAAAGATGGAAGTAATGGAATGTATCTTGACAGCACTTCCTCCAGAAGTTTGCCCCACATTCAAGCACATTCTGCCTTGCAACATGCCTGGATTTGCAAGAGTGGGGAATGAGAGACTGGGTCTGGAGATTGAAATACACTCTCTGGGAAAGCTCTGCACAGCCAAAATGTTGGCCCAGCCATAGATATCATTAAATGTAGAGTCCTGAATAATTACTACTGTGCTTTAAATACACCGTCACTTTCCGGAAGGCTGCATCCCCATGGGAACTTGACTGGCTGATCAAGGTTTGGAGCAGGTAGGGGAATTAGGACATTTTAGTTAGTTTAGGCTTAGTAATTTAATTTTTAATAGTTATTCTGCAGGTGTCTAAAGTCGGCTCTTTATATACAATTTTTAAGTAAAAATTTCCCTTGTGTTCCCTGTAATCTCTCTGAAATGTTCCTTGATTCTCTCAGAACTCTCTCATTCAAATATGCAAAGTGTATAATTCCAAGAAATCTTATGTATTTGTACATCTTAAAGTCATATTATCGTCTTAAGGTCCTATATCATGCAATTCCCCCACTTGTCATGGATTTTTCGCAAAAAGGAGTTGAGATCTCAAGTTGTACCAGTTTGATCATCAGGGACTATCTCTAAGGGCAGTCACAAGCAGGTGAGTTTGCAGCATGTTTATTTAACTGATACAGCAAACGCTGATTGAGGGATGGAGCTGATGAAATTGCCTTGGATGAGGTTTTATTTTCTTGATTTCTTGAAGGGTTGGAGCGGCAAAACAGCACAACCAGCTTGTGGTTTCCAAGGTCTGCATGGCATATACATATTTTGAGAATGAGATTTTTATAGTTGTGTGCAAGAGACTCCAGCTCCCTGGAGATGCACTTGACATTTCAAATGGTGCAAATCTGTAGAGCTGGGAACACCCAATTCTGTCTGAAAGGGGATAAACATGGCAGGAGATCAGATGACTGCCATCAGGCCAAGTGTCTTCTTCCCATCCCCACCTGTATTTGTATACAAGTCATGTTCAGGTCTGTACTCACCTTCAATCCTTACAAAACCTTGGTTTTCTTCTTCTCCTTCAGGCGTTATTGCAGATTAGAGTCATAAATGTGGTGCCTTGTTGTTTCTCTCTTTTGTCACTAAGAGCTGCAATGAAAGCTATCAAGATGTGAGAATGGAGGGGTATCAGAGAAATGGGAAATCACTGAGCAGAGTCTCAATACCTGCCTGCTGTTTCCTCTAAACCCACTTGCAAAGCTCTTGCTGTTTGAGTTCACAGAATGAATTGGAGAATGGCTTGGATTAGAAGTGACCTTAAGGATGATCTAGTGCCAACCCCTCTGCCATTGGCAGGAACACCTTTCACTAGACAAAATTGCTGAGACCCCCATCCAACCTGGCCTTGAACAGTTCAGGGACTGGGCATCCACAGCTTCTCTGGGCAGCCTGTTCTAGCGCCTCACCACCCTCACAGTAAAGAATTCCTTCCCTCTTATCTAATCGAAGGCTAATCTCCTCCAGTTTGAACCCACTGCCCCTTGTCCTGTCACTGCATGCCTTTGCAAATAGTCTCTCTCCATCAGCGGCATTTAAGTGCCAGCTGCCATTGAAAAGGCCGAGGCAGAAGAGGCTACTGGGAACCGTAAATAGGTGCCACCTCTTTACTGGAAACCCCTCCTAGAATCAGGGCAAACACAGCTGTCCTGCTGGTGCCAGGTACCAGCCCAAAGCTGTTCAACCAGCCCACAAGCAGGCTGCATTTCCTGCAGTGTTTGTACAACCATCTCAGATGGTGGGGCAGCAATATTTTCAAGCACATTCCAAGGCACAAAGATCATGCAGGACATGCCAAACTAATTGGGTCACAAAAAACCACCCCTCACTGCTTTGCTCCCAGCCACCCTGATCCTTGCTAAAGAATAGTTGTAACCAGAAACACCAGGTTATAGGAAGATTTGGACACTATGGAAAAAGAAGTCAAAATCAGGGAAATGGTTGAGAATGGAAATAGCTGGATGAATAAAACAGGTTGTAGAAGGTGTTTACAAACTAAGTGATGCAAATAAAGATTTCTGACATCCTTCCACAGCACTGATGGCTGAGAAAATCTCGTTTTGGCCAGTGAGAGGGAAGTAGCCAACATTGCTATGCATTTTCTTGGTCATTGAGAAGAGGACAGCATAATAAATCTGTGACAAGAAGTAACTGGTGATAAAACAGGAGTACATTGAGTAAAAGTAATTTTCAGTGTCCGTAAAGTAAAGGAAATTGGAAAATGGAGAGAGAGAGGAAGAAAAGCAATGAAGAAAAATTAGAGTCCCTCCAAACAAGACTAAACCCTTACTCCAGTCTCTAAACATCTGACTGGAAAGTTTGACTTGTCTGCACTTTGAAGTTCAGAAACACACATATAACTTCATTTTCTGTGAAATTTCTGAATATGCAGCCAACCAACAAAACCAACAAGTTGCACTTTGACTGAGCATAATTTGCACAGGCCTGTGATTGCTGTCCTACCTGAATAGCACTTCACATTTCTGACACCTCCATCCATGGTAGGCTGCTCTTGTAGCACTTGTGTGGAACAAAGACTGCAAGGTTGCTCCTCAGTACCGATACTCCCAGAGAATCAGTCTTGACAAATTCACAGTCTAAGGAAGTGTGTTAAGTAATTTCAAATAAATATGTTTGAAGACAGTGCAATCTGCCCTCAGATATTCCGCAGGCAGAAAAGTAGGCTAAGTTCATCAGATTAATTATTCATTGCAAATTCTCTCAGCTCTATCATTGAGGTCAACAGCAAAAGTGCCAGCAAGTACAATAGGATATGATTTCCAAAAGAGGATAACAGTCCTTTACTCTGCAAGTATGAGAAGCTCTGCTAGTTTTGGAGGGACAGGCGGAAGAACCCAAACAAGCAGAGGTGTGTGCAAATAAGCAGTTTTATTTCATAAAGACTGACTTGTGTTTCAAGCCACGTGGGACTGTATGTCCCATATTCTGCTCAGAGCTTTGTGCTCAACTGAACCTAAATTCTCCACTCTCAGCTGAGTTAAAATATATACATATATATGCATATATACACACATACAAATATATGTATTTGTATATATTTACACACATTTATGATGTGGTTTTGCATCAGAACTCTCCAAAATGATCATTTTGATGCAAAATCATAACCTGACTGACACTCTATCAAAGGCTTGTGGTCTATTTGGTAAGGAAGGTCTGAACTTTTTGAATTTGTAGTGAAACCCAAAAATTAGTTTGGGAGTGGTTGCATTGCAAACACTTTACACAGCTGTTCAAATGAAAACAGAGTACACTTGAGCCCTCAATCTCAAGAATCACCACTCTCTTTGTACTCCACAGAGGTCTTTCAGTCAGTACTGTACACCTGTATTTTTTAGACCCATTAATTATGTGCCTGAGCAATCTAATTATAACTTAAGCCATACTTTCTGATTAAATGAATCAGCCTGAATTCATGTTTATTTTAACTGCCTCCAGTTATCCAGCCTAGTCCAGCCTCAAGAACACATGAAAAGACTTTTCTAAAAAGTTCCTTCATTTTCCACTACCCTCCCTGTAAATCTGGACTGAATATTTTCACTGGGGGAGGAAGGAGAAGAAAAATAAACAGGGGAGGAAATGTAATTGGAGGTGGCATGAAGAACATGGCCTCACTCTTCCCTCTACTGTTAAAACCCATGGGGGATTTAAAGGCCACAAATGATCTAGGTCTTCTTCTTGAACCACTGTGAACTTTATCTGCTCGGGTTTAGTATCACTAAATGTGTATTAATGCCAAAGATTGTTTGCGTGGATTATTTATAAGGCATTCACTTCAAATTAGTGCTGCTTAAAGCGTGTGAGTTCATAACTTGCCAACAGCAGATGCAGTCTGCAGCAACCGAAACAGCGAGCGGCTCCATAGATGCACACACAACAGCTGGGTGCAGATCAATAATAGAAACATTAACAATGGTACTGTTTTAGAGGCAATTCTTCACTTTGCAGATATATTTTATTCCACATTAGCGGTACCTTAAGTAAAATGGTAGAAGACACGTAAGGATGAATCTCCAAGTGGTCCACCGGGATTAGCCTGCTCCTGCCTGCTTGTTACTAACACGGCTTCTCCTGCTGTAATTCTGCACATCTCCCCTCCATTCCCTGCCCCACCGCAGGAAGCACCTTGCTGTCAGCATGCCCGTGCTGCCAGGCCACCTCCTCTATCACCAGTAGCCCCCTTGCCATGTTGCAGGGCAGTACAGAGCCCGGGGCAGTTTATCCTCAGTGCAAGAGAACATGTCATTTCTGCAGCAGAAGAAGGAGTGAGCTGAACACTGTGTGCCAATGGCAGTAATGCTGTCTCACGACACTGACCATGTGCAAAGCTAGGGCCCTGACGTGACTCTTGTTAACAACCTGAGTCATCAAGCTCTTTGAGCATCTGGAAAAGTGAATTTTCAATCACCTTTAACTCACCTGAACATCCTCTCAAATGGATGAGAGCTATCCATTTGACTACCTGTAAGTCAATCAGGTAAAAGTCAGTTCCTCGGGGAAGGGATTATAGACACTAAAGGTCATAGTTCAGGCTTTTCAATGAACATTAAATGTGCCATGACACTGCCAAGGGTACAAACACAGATTTGGTGTATATATAAGTATACAGAAGCCTAACTATGCCTCTAGCTTTCTCAGGTTCAATCTGAGCCTTGTTTGATCAAGCCATCAGCTGAAGTCAGTGAGAGTTCTAGACTGTTTTGGGGCTTTGGGGAACATGCCAAAACCAGGATGGGAGAACTGAGCCTTGTGGGTCTCCACGCTGTGGCTCTTTGGCATGGTCCCTGTGTGCAGCCCAAAACCAGTGAATAACTGAAACTTTATTTTTGTTCAGACAGATCATGAATTTTGGGGTCCCAATGTAAACTTGGCTTTCTAGTGAGCCAAGTGGATGGATCTTGCCAATGAGGCCCGTGATACTCTAAGTTCTGCATTGTCTATGACATCTGCTTAAGGAATATCTTTCCAGTTGTCAGCAAATTAATCTAGCAGAAATAGTTATATTTAGTCATATAGTGATCATTTGTGTTATAGTCAGGCTGCCTTTGTGTAGCCGAACATGTTCAGCAGCACAAACTCCTCCACTGACCACTGACTGACAGAGCCATGAGAAAACATTAAGGAACGTTCCTTTTGAGCACTAATTCATCAGTGATAGGCAATTAAATTGTCTTTGGAAGTGCTTGGTACTTCCCAGCATTGCTCCTTTGAAAGAATCTACTGAAAACCGGAACTGGTGCCCTTTTTTTTTTATCTTGGGAAGCTATTTCAGTCATATCTTTGCACTTACTGCTGAAGGGAGAACATTTTCACCATCTTGTTCCTACTTTCTCTCCCCTACTTGCTCTTTGTTGCCTCCCAGTCTTGTTCTTGCTTACTGTTTCTTAGTCTTGCTCTTCCCCTTCCTGTGGTGTCTCTAACACCTCACTTCCTGCTGAGTCTTTCTTGGGCCCCTTGCTGTGGTATCTGAGTGTTCTCCTCCTCTCCCTTTTAGTTACTTTTGCTGTTCTCCCCTCTTACACCCTTTATTTTTCTCTCCAAGCTGTTTGTCTCTCTTTCCCTTTCACTGCGTCGCTGTTTTGACCTTGAGAATAACGTGGGCTTTCACTCAGAGTACAAACAAGGCCTGAACATTTTCCAGAAGTATTTGGAGGTGCCGGGTGGGTGTTTGTTTGTTCCAGGGCTCACTTTCTCTGTAGGGACCTTGGGGATTCTCTGCCATGAGTAGCTCCTTGGTTGCTAGCTGCAGACCTTCCCAGCATATACATCCACTCGTACTGTGAGCTGTCTTTTTTTAGGGCCCTAGACTGTACTAATGGCCTGAGCTGACAAAATTCAGAGTTCTCCCTCAAAAATCCTGAGTGTCTGTCCTGGCATGTGGTTTCCTGGGGAAACGTGGACTCTCTGGACCTCTGAGGAGCTAATCAGGACCTTGCAGGATGGCACTTCCTGCAGTAGGCATTGCTACATTAAGCAATTAATAAAGATTATTACAGCTCAGAGCTAAATATGGTATATTATGGTGTTGTACTTCACTTAAATTACCCTCATGGCAAATGAGTCAGAGAGGCACTGCCATGTATTTTAGAGGAGTGACTCTTTATACTAATTAATGATATCAATATGCAGATGGTGATGCTGGTATAATTAGCACAGTGGATGGCACCAATATAAAATGACAGACTTAGAGAAACCAGTACAGTGTATACATACTTAAATCTGCATGAAAATCCTTTAGCAGAAACCAAGGAACTTGAGTTACCATCCCTTCAACCTGAGACAGATGAATGGACACCAAATGAAACTTGGGATTACAAAATGAGCTGATCTGGAAGGAGCTGGGTCGGGGTTTGCAATGGTTTGGGGCTAGATCTCAGAACAGGCCTCAGATGTTACCAAGCACAAGACAAAACTGAAGGAATAAACTGTCTGTGGGAGCCCTGCCCAGCCAGCCCGAGGTGTTTCATACAGCTGTACTAAATCGGGGAAGAAAAGTCAGTGTACAGACTATCAGCTCCCTGTCAGCTGACACACTCTCTAGGAAACCACACACAGGTTTTATGGGCCACGCCCATAGCTGACAAAAATGGATGTGACCCCACTGAAGTCACTGGGGATCAGCCAGCTTCTCTCAGCTGCATCTGCAGCCCACCACCATTTACGCTTCTGTAGTTCCAATAACCAAAGATAGCAAAGCTGAGGCGGAGAGCTCGCTTGGCCTTTGGGGGCCTTCTTTGAGTTAACCAGTGTGGATGATTTTAAGATATTTTCTTTGGTTCAACCTCCCACAGTTTGTTGCACCCAGGCAGGCCCCAGTACATGCCTACATTTCTCTCAGCGGTGGTCCTTTCTTACAAAACACATTGCAAAAATCAATGTTCTGTTGTACTCTTTACCTCCTATTTCAAGCCAGGCTACAGGCTGTCAGGAGAAAGAGCATACCCTAGTATATTCTGACAAAACCCGGTCTGCTCTGGGTATTCCTACTAAAAAAAGCCCCAGGGACATTGGAAATAACTATTTCATCTCAGAGGTCCTAAATTGTTCAATTTATTTTTTGCAAGGGATCAGGGCCTTTACCATCTGGACACAACACACCCAGTGCTAACCTGGAGTTCTCTCTGGAATCCTAAGTTTTGTAGAATCTTCAGTTATAGCTTAAGCACTTTAGGTTAATCACTTAAACATTTGTGCAAGGAGTCTTCAATGATTTTGTACAGAGATCATCTGCAGTATGTAACAATACCTAGAGCTGAGAGACAATTTAACAGAGGTTTCTACCTGCTGCAACACCTTAGCACAAGGGTGTGATTTAAAGGTAATGTGGCAGGTTTAATGCAGAATTTCCTTGCTTTCCTAGGTTTAAGTTTCAGCCTTAATGGTATAACTTGCATTGACATTGTTTCAGTTTGTTTTGACATCATAATTGAGTCTAATCTCCACAGACTTGCACTGCAGTCTTATTTCCTATTGTAGTCTCACAATGTGATTTTAACGTAAGAGCACTGTAGTGAGGCCTTCTCCAAGTCATGCTTTGAAATCATGTTGTGTGTGTAATACTGCCTTGTAATGGCTTTGTAAGAGGGTCTCTAAAGATCTTCCCTGCGACAATTTGGCCATCTTAATCTCAAACTGTAATGACCTCACAATGCCATAAAGCAATTACCATTACAAATTTAAATGGTCTTATGTAGGAACTTCTGTGCTGCCTCATTAGGTGACACATTTTGCTGTGTCCAACCTCTTATTTAAATACAGCATGTCTACTGGATAACCATTGGTCCTTTAAATTCCAAAACTGGGCTAGAGCATGCATTTTATTACATTTTTTTTTTAAAGTGCAGATGGGCTGATGAGAATCTTCTCTAGCAGCACATTTTGTTAGAGCTGGGCTGGGTTAGTGGCATCCAGATCTGGACACCACTACTGTTGGAATTTCATTCACTTGCTGACCATAAGCCAAATCACAGCTAGGAATTTGCTTTGAAACCAAAATAACAGAAATCTGCTACGGTCTATTGTCACCTGATACAGCTTTCCTTCCTCACTGCTTTGTTCCTGAAAGGGCTTGCAGCTGGGGCATTGATTTCTATTTTAGCGATTCTTAGGGGAAGTGATGGCCAGCACAATTCCTGTCCCTTTGTTAGACACCCAAGACAGTAGGAGCTGGTGATATATGTTGAGAGGTAAAATAGACTGCTCTGGCTTTTATAGTCAGAAATCTCAGAACTCTTTATTTCCCAGGAAAATCAGAGGCTTATCTAGGACACCTGTAAGACCAGCTATGGAGGACCTCAGGGTGCTTTTCCAGCCTGACTGGGAAGTTAGATCAATTCCATTAGACAGAGGAGGTTGTCCTAGTTTCTGTGTAGCTCTAGGAAACGTGAAACTGTTCCACTCTTACTCCTCTAACTCACTTTTTGTTTCATTTCTGACCCTCTACAGGTGTATTTAAGATGGTGGTTTCATGGCCCGTGCAACATCAAAAAACACGTGGCACAGCGTGACGATGAAGGGCCCACTGCCACCACTTACAGCCAACTTCCAAGAAGCAGCCGAGACTTATAACTTCTTCAGTTCAGGGGCATACTCCTGAGAACATGTTCATCATTTTAATTCAAGTCTTCGTTGCTGGCTGACTGCCAAGTGGCCTACCAGATGTCTCTCTCTTTACTATGGTTGAAGCAGATTATGATGTTCCAGTTCATTTTTCCTTCACTGACAGCCTGGTTCTAAAAATGTGCCAGACTTTAAGGGCAATATTTTCAAAAGCCAGGTCAACTCACAACAGTGCACCAATGACAGTGCATGCAGATACTACAAAACCGTATGATAGGCAATTAACTCAATGTTACTTCTGTTAGTCGAGTAACTTTGATTTTGTTAAGAGTCTGCAACACTAAGGAGGAGGATTCTTGAAGTGCCAATTCCTGAAGTCTGGTGAACATGGCAGAAGTGGAATTTTTACTTGGAAAATGTAGAGTTTTGGCACCTGTAGTTAAAAGGGAGAACCTAAATCTGGCAGCTTTCAAAAAGAGAGAGAGGGAAAAAAGAGCAACTTCCAAATGGATTTGGATTTATTTTCAGTTGTGCTGTTTTTCAGAGCCATTTACTGCATCACAGGCATGGATGTAGTTTTGATTTATGTATTTTTGCACATAGATCCCGAAGTCCTGCTCATGAAGGACCTCTATTACATCTATTGTCTCTCTCTCATTCCCCTCCACCCAGAAGAGAAAAAGAGTTTCACACAACAAAGGTTATTCTTTATCAGATCAAAAGTCTTTGAGATGTTTGCAGTACCTGGTTTCAAGGAAGGCGCCAAAGTCTTAGCACTTAGCCAAAATTTTGAAGGTTTCTAGTGCCCTATAAGAAATGTTTCTTACAGAGTCCTCTCACTATAGGAACCTGCAGCCATGTGCCAAGCCTTCTCTTTCCAGCCTTCAAACACATGATATTTTTTTACTCTTTTTCACCTGCTCAGGTAGTCTTAACTGCTTTTCAACTAACTCTTCACCCATCAAATATTCTGTGGATGTCTGATCATGAATGAATACACACTTCATGCTGTGGTTATACATCCTGAAGAACACTGTATGTGCCAAAACAGGTAACTAGAACACAGTAGGAAGACTTTTTCCACAGTCTATTCCACATTCTCTATTGCTCTTGGTGTCTGCTGCCATCTTCAACATAGTCCCCTGTATTTAAATTAAAGATTATTTTTCAATGTGCATGTGAGGTGAACACCCTCACTCTGTCTCTGCCTCTCTCTTTTACTTTCATATGAAGGACTTCATGCAGTTTTCTTTTTATGAATTGCAATTCCACGGAAATTAGAAACCAAAATTACATTAGACGGTAATTCTGTCTCGAAACTTTTAATAAACCACATGGCTTTTGAGACTCTTTGTCTGCATGTGTTCATGCAGTTCCATTTCCTAGTTGTGATCTATCTGCAAGGCAAAATATTACTATTATGTTATCTTTATGCTACTTTTCCATTGCCCTGAGTCATGACATTGATACAATACTTCTTATCAAAACTTTAAAGATCCATAACCTCCAGACAACCCCCTGATATGAAGCAGCCAGTTCACTGTGTTAAACAAGGGGCTTGACTGGAAGAAGAGAGTGCTTTGCTAATAAACTGCATTGTCTGAACAGTTTTACTAGTGTGAAGACCCTTGTACTGATGATTTATTTGGAAGTTCTGGGTATATTAACTTTTGCTAAGAGCTGAGACTAAAAACTTTATGGGGAATGCTACATACACTCCAAAGACCGACAAGAGAATTTAAGTTAGATGTGATTAGTATGAAGAAAGTTACATTTATTATACTCTTATGTATAATTGATCATATGAAAGGCCTTTTGTAACTATAAAAGAGACAGCACATTAAATTGTTTTACCCTGAGGATTATACAAATTTGTAGAAATCGGATTGGAATATCAGCCTATTGGTTTCATTGCTATGGTAAATCATTAAGATGTTCCATGTTAATCATAAATCTTTGTATCTATTTATTATTAATCAAATAGCTCCTCCCAGCTGCTGCTTTGCTTCATCCATCTGAGCCAATCAAACCAAGCCCCGGTAGCATTAGCTGTGATGAAAGGTGGCTGCACGCACATAATATGCGTGGCACATAGCACAGATTACACAGTGCTAGACATGGGGTATGAGAGCTGATGGGGTGTTAGCTCTCCACAGCAGGGGGGCCTGGTTTTGGGATTTGAGAGTAGGCATGCCTCATTAGTAAGATGATTCATGGTGAAAGGGAGTTTAGCTAGGGATAATTTAGTGGCTGCTGCGGTGGAGCAGAAACATAGTTTGGGATAGTGAGGTTATGAACCTGTATTTATTTGATAAAGTCTTGAACACCGGCTGATGTCAACCTGCACTACTCTTACCATTTCAGTTTGGAAAAAAGCAGTGTTGCAAAACCCTCTCGACTCACAAGTAAGTAAATGAAAGAGACAATCTGAATACGACCTGACTGAATGTTCTTGTATTACTTGTGGATTATCCTAGCTTTCGTGTAAAGCTAATTGTCTTTCTGAGCATTTCTGAGCTGGTATGTCTACACAGACTAATGCTTCATTGCTAAGAAGAAGTCAACTCCAACTCAGTGATATAGCATATTGATTACTGCCTATTTCCTTCTACTATATCCTGTGAGTGTAATGATATCTGACACATCATTTTCCCGAAACTGCTGAAGTTGACATGCTATTTAGATTTGGCCCACATTTCTTCAATTAGCAGGAGTATTATAACTGATGTACTGCTCCAAGCCTTAGACACTGCTTGCTCATGCCATAAAAAATTAGGTAAGTGTGGAAATTCATTTTAAGAGGAGACAAAAATATTACTGGAAGAACCAGATATTTGCAGTGGTGCCATAAGAAGACGAGAAGCAAGAACAGTGACGAAAGTACAGTCCATTCAAAACTGAACATTGAACTCCTTTGGTCCTTTACTGAGATAGATTTTCCTTAAGTAACTTAATGTTTAAAAGGAAAATATCCCTACATTGCTTTAAGTGGGCCTGTTCATAAATGTAAATAGACGTATGTTTAATGGTGACCAGTTCCCATTCAGCTTTACAGTTTATGTGAAAGTAACTGCTGGGAAAACAGGCACAGAGCATACATAGCCTGCTCTGATTGTGTGCAAAATGAAATAAGAAAATTCTCATTAGTGATGGGATTTTTTACAGATAGGAAGCATGTTAGCAGTATGTAGTTGTGAGTTCCTTTGCGTGACTTTGCTTCTCCTGTGGTGTGTTCAGTGAGCTCCTGTGTAATGTCAATAGCTGGTCTGGGCTGACACTTGCACACTTCGGTTCCTGTGTCCATACACACCAGGAATAGGGAAAAGTAACAGGTTAGCTAAAACTAGTTGAAACTTCCTATGCCATGAAAGTCTGCTTCATTTCTATCAGTTCCTCTCCAAGTTCTCCATTTTGCTTTTATTTCCTGAGATAATTTTTTCTGTAACTAAAATATCAAGTCAAGAGCTCTGAAAACTAATGGATTTTGAAATATATACACTGGTCAGTGAAATTCTATGAGGTATAGGAGCATGGGCTTGAACTGCACAGGTTGTCAGATCATGTCTTCTTTCTTTATCTTTATATTTTAATTATTTTCTTTCTTTTTCCCTTCTTTTAAACACTGAATATGTTCAATGTGCAAAATTTAAAAGGCTACCCTTTTGAGTATCTGGCATTGTATTTTAAGACACAGAAAGGAGAGAGCTTTGTAGCCTGCCAAACACACAGTGTTGTATACCAGGCTGAAGGAAGAATGAACAGATTAATCTTCTGCTCCCTGTCCTGATCCATCAGTATTGTTTATTTATTCTGAAATAATTCAGAGCACAGCAAAATCAGCACTTATTAGTTCTCACACAGAGCTTGAGCTTGCAGATTAAACTTCCCATGATACTGTTGTATAAAAAATAAAGAAAAAGAGTAAGTGTTCCTGGACTAATGGATGCCATGCCCATCAGAGGCATTTTGCTTCTGTCTTTGCAAATGCAAGGGGAACATTTCCCAGCAGAATGGCTCTGCAAGGGGACAAAGTGTCACATGCTGAGGAAAATACTCTGTGCTGTAAAAGATGTCTAGTGGTACAGATGCTCTTTTCTTTACCTCTCAGGGAATTGGTGATAATTAAGTGGTCATCTTGGAGCTCTGCCTTTTTTCCTGTACAGAAGATATTTAATAACAACCAGTGTTTGAACTGCCATTGAGCTGAAGAACTTCCTCGGTGGTCACACACCATAAGGTGTAAACCTTTGCTCCAAGCCCCACCCTGTCTCAATTATTAGGTGAAGTTGGCTCGAGGTTATGTTCAAGTAGTGCATTGTTGAGGCCGACAGCTAATCTGAAGGCTTCACAGATCTTAATTTGGACATGGTTAGCTTCTGTTCATGAGAAAAGCCCACGAGAAGAAAATAATCAGCTTTACCCATGGAAGTGTAGTATCAAGAAAAGTATGGAATCCAAAACAATAGAAAGAGCTAACAGCAACACATTTGCACCTGTTATTTTCCTGAATGTCTGAACGCTTATGCTATAGGTAACCAATAGTATTGTACTGTAGTTAAATGATAGCCAATGGATCCATTGTTGTAATTTAGCAGCCAATGAACTTGTAACACAAATGATAACATACAGAAGTCTATAAATATGCAGTCTTTCTGAAACATAATGCTTTTATGCTCTTAATTAATTTGTGTTGTTGCCGCCCCAACAGCAGCAATGCATGGCAATTCTTCATCTGGCATTATCTGTGTCTTTATTTTGCCTTCTCCCAGACAGTGTCTGAGTGTCATTCTGGTAGTTTGAGAGGCAAAATGGAAGGATGTTTTTTCTGAGTTTTTTCTTTCTCTTTTTTTCTTTCTCTTTTTTTTTTTTCCTTTCATCTTGTGAAATGAATACTTTCTCCTGTACCTTTAGTCTTCGCCACAGCTTTGGTGTTGCTTTAGCTTTGTTCCTGCTACCAGGTTTTCAAGAAAAATATTTTTCTGTAATTTACTTTTAAAGCTAGTGTCAATGGAGTAAAGAATGAGATATAAAGAGTGATACATCCAAAATTGCAGCCTGCCTTGGATGTGGGTTTTGGTTATCAAAATATACAGTCTGTGGATCCCAGAGCTCTGTGGAAGAGTTCCTCTAAACCAAATCCTGTCACAAGTATAAACTGGTGAATAGTTAGTTGTGAGTAAATATATAAGAAAAAATCTCTTAAAAGATACCAACTGCTTGTATGCCAGGTTCATCGGTCTAAAAGGGGTCATATCAGTGGGAAAAGATAACCAGATTCTTATCCCATTTATACCTCTGAAAGGTCAGAATAAATCAGAACAATTCAGGTATACCTCCAGAGGGCCTGAGATCAGAGTTGTATGCTCAATGACCAAACATTTTAGCACAGCTTGGGTAGAATATGCAATCATTTCGACCAAAGACCGAATTTTATTGACCTACCAGGAGAAGAGACAGCCCAAGAATTGCACAAGTACCGTTGCGTCTCTACCAGAGCTTGAAAGGGCATACAATTATCAATGATGCTGTCAGCAAGCACATTTGAAACCTGCCTGGCTGACAACAACTGTGCCTGGGACTGACTCTGGATGTTTCATTCTGCATTTTCCTTCAGAGACGGGAAGCATGTGGATAGGCTGCACATTAGCCAACTCTGGGATTTGGGCATACTCCTGATGAATAAAGAGGATGGCATGATGCCTCTGGAGGACTGGAATGCAGGGCAACAAGTTTGCTCCAAAACAAACGTCATGTACAATATATGTATAAGGTTAGTTTGGTTTAGCTGTGTTGTCAGGGTGTTGCCTGGCAAAGACACTGAAAGATTTAGAGCCTTAAAGCTAAATGGTTTTGTTTGAAAGTCCCCAGGCTGCATCTCTCCGACCCCACATGAGGTAACCAGAAGCAACCATAGGAGCTGGAACTGCACAGCCTCAATGACGTGAGGAGCAGAGCACACAGGCACTGATTGCACTGGTGGCAGCAGCATGCTAGGACTGAGAAATTCACCTCTGGGACCAGTCCCAGATTTCAAGCATGCAAGTGGGTTAGAGAGTTCATGGGGATTTGATTTGGCCAAATGTAAATAGGCTTTCTGCTGAATTCAAAGGCAGTTCGAGGTCCACATCCCAGAAAATGCTGAACTTCCAGGAAACTTGCATTTATGAATTTTCACTAGTTCCTAGTAAAAGATAATGTTGGGGTTTTCCACTTAAATACCTCGTTTAATGTATTGCAGAAGCTAAAACACCTTGGAAACCAACAGTAAAAGTAAGACACCCGGAAATGGACCCTTTTTTTTTTTTGCAGTAACATAAAAACCCCATCAGCCCTATGGGGGAGCTGAGACCTGAGGTGAAGGAAGCCTTGACCTGCTTCAATCCTCATTTGCATCAATGGCTGCAAGCACCTACAGCTGGACAGGGAGATGCAAACCCGAGTAAGGACATACAATGTTTCACAGGCATTTCCCCCCTTCCTTTTATTGAGTAGCTGGAGCGTTTCTAGTTAATAATTTTCAGATGGAAATATACTTTACAGGCATATCAGGATAGGAAGATGCTAAGAAGCTCAAGAGATGTGATCACTTGCCAAACTCTGAGGTATAGAAGTTGTTAAATTAGGCCATGTGATGGGTCCAAAACAGGCTAATTTATGCTACTTTGAACATCATTCTAGCCCTTTTAAAACATTTCCCCCAATTAAGCTGTTCAGGCCACAGATCTAAATAGCTGTCTGCACAGGCTGCCAATTGATTAATTCCCTAATGATGGATTGAAGCTACAGCTTTTGTTTCTTAATCTCTCCTTTCTCCATTAATGGCAAATCATTCATAAAACAAATCTTATAAATATAAGTAAACACGCAGGAGTACAGGGGACAGATTGCATATAGATTTATTGCAGAACTAATTCTTGATTGCCCTTAACAATTTATTATTATTTTTGTTTCCTCTTTTCTCACAGAGCTGCAGGAGTCTGGTAGGTAATTTGCTGAACTCGAGTTTATGGTTTTCAGGCTGCAGCCTACAAAGAGCTCAGATGGCTACCCATGCAGCAGACACACCGAGGATGATTTTCAGGGGGCACTTCATAGGATCAAAGCTTCTGTGGACAAAATGTGGAAGATCAGACTGTAAGGAGATGACTGCCTGGTCCCTCTGACAAGCTCTGTGATCGCATTGCACTTGCAACAGCAGAATCTGAGCGTCAGTGCAGGAAGATGGCTGAGGTCCATGCAAGCAATGGCAATGCCAGGGGATAAGTGTGTGTTTTCCCTTAAGTAGTCCCCTCTGTGGAAAGAGTCCCCTGCCCCATGTAATCACAAATGCCTGGGGGTTGTAGGATGGTCCTAATCCTCTTTAGATGAGCACCCTTGGAGGAAAAACTTCCAGTTCAATAGGCCTCTGAAGTGAAGTCTGGGTAGTGGTCGTTAAAGACAATGTGGAAGAGGCCTGAATAAGCAGAGCAAGAGCAAGGTGAAGAAGGAGTGGGACTCAGCGAGGAGTGTCTCTGAGTCCTGTTGCTGCAGAGACAAAGCTCTGTTGAAAGCCCTTTCACGCGGCGCAAGAAGAATCGCTGTTCTGAAGTGCATCACTCAGCCTGTCACCTCTGTGTCTCAAGCTGCACAGAAAAAGAGAAACAAAATAATGGGTATGAGAACTTAATTAATTCAAGAATTAGAAGAGTTGAGAAATGGGACCCTTCAAAAGTGTGACCCAGATAAGGTTCACTGTATGCTATAAATCATCCCTTATTGTTTAGAGTTTCCTTTCTCCACACTTGACCTTCATCATCATTCTCTTGCCTGAGTCTGGGTGTCATCACAGAAGTACTGAGTATGCAGATGGAAGCATAGGAGACATATTTGAAAGTATTTCCCTGACTGCTTGCATTTTTGTAGAATTGAAAGGAAACAATGAAAACTGAACTGATTTTGCTGTCTATTATTTCTCTGAGCACCCTGTGAGGTAGACAGCTCTTCAAAGAGAAGAAAGTTTGGTTCGTGACATTCCCAATTAAGCTCTTCATCTTGGAGATAATTAACCAGTGTTAGAGGCTTCCCATTCCTGGACAGCAAAGGATACATTTTCCAACAGTATATGCCTGTTAAAAAATGCAGTGCTTTTCCCTGCTTGTGCTTGTCCTGGGAGAGTTAGCATGGGCTGACATGGTGAATGTATTTGCAGACAGGTAGTTACTTCTCTGCATGGCAGGTTTGGATACAGGGAACGCTTGGAAAAAATTGTGGAGTCTCTTCTGGATTAGGTTTTGGTGGCTGAGAGAAAGAACGTGGATGGTCTTCTGGGCAGAGGAGGGGCAAAGGACCCGGCTTCAATCACACACATTATGAATCCAGACTGGCTCTACTGAGTTTGCTCTCAGATGCCCTTGAGTATCAGCCAGTTTATCACAGAGTAGGGAGATTGTGGCCCGTGCCACACTGTGTGTACACCCCCAATCCTGAGGCTGGCTGGAGGCAGGTTTAACCCCTGGTGCAATTCAGAACAGCCTCAGGGCTGCTCTGGGTTGTGCTGTTTTTTGACAGTCCCTCTGGGACTGCCCTATCTTGGCATGCCACTGACATGCCACGTTGTTGGAGGAGAAACAGGAGGAATGGGTGACAGGAATCATTGCATAGAGCTACCCACTAAAACACACACACACACAGAGTAATCCAGCTGAAAGTTGTTCCATTTCACACAACTGCTTGAAAATGCATCTACTGATGGTGGTGAAAGAAAGTGGTTTGGAGAAGGTTCTATGGTTGGTCCCATATTGTTTTTTTTTAAAAGAGTGTTTTATGAGATATAAACCAATTTTGTTTTTCCTTGGTTTTAATGTTTTATATAGATTCTGGGTGTGAGCTTGTCTTATGAACCGGCATGCAGCCATGGCAAATACATGACCATCACCACTTTGTGTCTATGTAACCACTTTACAAATTGTTCCTCCAAGAGAAAAAAAAAATTCCTTTGTCACCTGTCATTGCTTCATTACCTGGCCGTATCTTCCATGTGCCAGGATGCAACAGATGATACTTTCAAATTACAAGTCAACAGTATTCGTATTATTAATATGATTAGTAACAGCCTTAATAGTTCATTTTCATGATAGTTGCTTTCACCCAAGTTTCTCAAAACACTTACAGAGCACAATACAAGATTTTATACACAAGCAGTAATTATTTATCCCTGTATCAGTGTTCCCTCCTGTTGATTTATTACCCTATTGACAACAACACAGATACTGTAGACAGTCCCTTCATTCATTCTGTTAATCAATTTTAATCTGGTATTTGAATATTTGGAGTGCAAATATTCCTGTCTTGATGTCCCAACTGATGGCTGTGTTATAGGTATGCCTCCTAGTTATTGCCCCTCGGGTATCAGTCCCACAGTGTTAAATACCTTGACTCCAAATCTGAACCTCAGCAATTCTAATTGGCCTCCACGCCCACAGAAAAGAAGTGGAAGTTCTTCTGAGCAGGGATTAGGCATGCTTTTGTGCTTGTAGAGCATTGAGTGTAATGGGGCCCTCACAGGATCTCTGGTTGCTACTGTAGTATGAATGTTAAATACTATTCTTCCCAGTGCTAGACAGGTTTTGGGTAATTAGAAACAGAGGGAATGCAGGCTATTCGGATGAGCAGAGAATGAAGCATTTCAAGCACACTCCCGAATTCTTGCTTGTCTTTTCACCACATATTATGTTGTTAGTCTTTATAACAGGTGATTTTCAGGTTAAATCCCATTTTTCTTTCTCTATAGACTAAATTCATCTTTGATATAAGCGGGCACAAGTCCATTAACTTCAATAGAGTTGCGTTCACTCACTCCAACATTGAATCTGTCCCAGTGGGTTTATGCTGTAAATCTATCCCAGAATCAGTGGTTACAGAGGCATTGGTTCTGCTCTGAAATTCATTCAGTCTTTTCAAATAAGCCTTTTAGAGGAGCCTGGGAATGTTTTCAGCCTCTGCACCAACATGCAAGCCTCACTCCAGAACCATGTCTTAGTTTCAGCCTCTTCTTTTCTCCCCTTCCTTAACTCTCTTTTTACCCTCTGCTTCTCTCACACATTACTATTTGCATCTTCTGTCCTCCTATCTGGGTAAGACTGGTAAGCAACACTCCCTGTAGCCACAGCATCTTGCTCTGAGGTGGCCTTGTCAAATCTCATCAGTTAAGTGAGGTTAGGTCTGGATAGTATTTGGACAGAAGCCCTTGAAGAAAAGCCCCAGGTGCTGTACATGTGAGCACTGGGCTACCAGTAGGTGCCATTCTTCTTCTTGGGCCAGTGCCCTAAGTAACCTTAAAAGATGCTCTAAAATACTGTCCCACAGCACTGCACTGCTCTGTTGATACAGTCATCACTGGATGACAAGAAAATTTAAGGTGAATCCTACCCAAACCATAGAAAAATCCTTCTTTTCAGCTGTAATTAGTCTTTCAGCCCAACTAAACGGTGTATAGAACATGTGGGAGGATTTAACACTGCTTTGCCTCTGTTGTACTTAATATTACTACTTCTGAAATGCATTCATTCACAGAACAATAGGGAAGCCCTCTGGTGTCCAATTTAACACCTATAAATTTGCCTGTGTAATCTCTAACCAACTGGACAGATAAAATGTTTGTCTTCTACTCCAGTATTCTTGTGTTGTCTTTTGAAATACAGCTCTTTGATTAATTTCTTATTTCCCACTGGCCAGTCCCAGAGTTTGGACTCTCAGTCCTGTGGGTATTTGGAAAGGAGCAGACCCTCTCCAGCCTAGCCGAGCCTTGGGCTATGTCACAGCTGTTACCAGGTCTGCCCTGGGGTCCAGAGATCTCCTTTCTCCATCACGGTAGGTCTTGATCCTTCTGGGAGAGCCAGCGAATTACTTCAGCTGGTGAACCTGTGCCAGGGCAGTCTTTGTCTCTCTTTGGACCCTGCCAGTGCCCCAGCCTTCTTTGCACACCCAAAGCCAACTTCCCTCAGACAGAGAACTACTACGTACCTTACTCTGCCTCAAAGCGAAATGGGGGGAAGGAGGAGGATTTGATTTTTTCTTAGGATGGTGTTTTTGCACATTGTTTCCTTTATGTTTTACTCATTTTCTCACTCCAGGGCAGATGGGAATCTAACCATTGTCGGCATGGAAAGCATCCAACCAGCTATTCCTCTCTGCCATCCCCAAGTCCAGGCTTATTCCCGGGAGAAAGCTCAAGAGTGATTAAATAACCAAGCAGCATCATGAAGATCTCTGCTCTGCAAAGGTGGAATAATCTGTGCAGAGATTGAAATGCTGCTCCAAGGTTTTCAGGAACCGCCTAAGGTTGTCAGGCTGGTACCACTGCTCCTTAGAGGGGACCAGTCTGGAGTGGGTTACACTGTGGTGGATCTGGACAGGATAGACTTCATCAGACCCAAACATCTCTTTTTTGCATATGGTATCTTTACGTAGTTCACTGAACACTGCTAAAAGGAGAGTTCCCTTCACTTCTGTCCATCTGGGCTAAGAAAGCGTAGATGAAAGGGAAGGATTTGCTCAGAAATCATGGCATGGTCTTTGCAAAACAATAAGGAGATCGAAGACCATTTCAAGGCAGAGCATAGCAAACATGCAGTTAATAAGGGCCCCAGAGGATCCAAAGGATTTGAGTTCAGGGATGAAGATTATGTAGGCAGTAGTAGCCCTTTAAGGGATCTAGGAAAATTGAGGGTGAGGAGGGGGAATGCATTTAATCCCTTCACTGAGTACACAGGAGAATTATACGGCATGCAGGCATTGCTGATGCTCAGCATCACATTTTAGGATTGAATATAACTTCGTTCCCAGTCTAGAATTTACCCACCAAACAGAGAGGTTGAAAGGCAACATTAATTACACATCTGTCCAGCACGTAGCGATACTCAGATGTCGGGTGTCATATAAATGTAAAATGCTGCTATTCTACAGGGTGGGTTCTATACATGTGTAGATTAAACAATGGCTTTGCACAAGACTAAAATCTGCAGTGCTGCTGCTGAAAGTAGTTAATTGTACGGCTGCAATATTATGGACACTGTGGTTTTACTGAGCTAAAAGAGGAGGACAGTGATTCATGGCTGCACCCATGCTCTTCGTCATGAAATATAAATTAAAAGTAGTTGTATTATGGTAGGCTACCTGTATTGTTACATTCATAATGGATATCACACATCCGTCCTTGCTCGGTGTTGCAGGCAAAGCATGTTAGAGAAACTATGGCAGTATTTTTCTTTTAGGTGTAACAATCTGTCAGTATCAAATTCTCTTAGTCAGTAGGGAGCATATAGTGTTGATTTACTGAAAATCTGGGATTATGTCTGCTCTGTGGTGAGCATAGATTTAAGAGGGGAGAGGTAAGGGGTCTCCAAAAGGTGAAGAAAAACACAAATGAAACCTAGCAAGGAAAAAATAGCTTGACAGCTAAGATGCAGTACAGTCACCGTCAAGTCTTCTTGAAGGAAAACCCTTGCACACAGGAATGCTCTGAGCACTGCACACTGTACTTTAAACAACCCTCTCCATTACCCACTTCATGCCAAGGAACTGTAAATGTATAAATGAAGCTGTGGCTCTTCAGCCTTACAAGAAAAAGCCTTAATATTTCTGTGTTCCAGTGTACAAATGTTTTCAGTGGTGGATGGGAAACATGGGCGCGCCCATTTGGGGGCAAAAAATGAGAGAGGATTTCCTTTATCTTTTATTCCTTTCACAGCAAACCCCATTAAACAAAGAGTGGGTGACAGGCAGGTTCAGCGAGACGGGCTCTGCAGATGCCACGGAGGCAGCAGCAGCTTGACCCCCCCGTGTCACTCTCTGTGCTGATGGTTTGCACGGACCGTCCTCGTCATGGCCCCACACGGAAGGTGCGCTGCAGCTCACCTGAGGCTTTGCACTGCACTGCATCAAGCCACAAAGACTGCAGGGGCTAATTCAGGCCATTTCGTTAAGGGCTGAGAGTCGCAGCCAGCTGAGGAGTAAGCGTGCCACAGTTACAGTCCTGTCCTAGTGGAACGGTGCCTCCTCCATCACAAAATACAGTTTGGCACTAATTGGTATCTTTAATAGCAGTCTCAGCAGAGAGCCTGGGAAGACTTTCCTTCATCCTTGTTCTGGGCCTTCCACGCCGGCTGGGGACGCTTTCATTGCTGCTGCCTGTGTTGTAATTGTTCTGGGGATAAGTAAAGGATTTCCAACTCTGGCCTGCCAATCTGTCACCCTTCAATAGCCACAAAGTCACAGAGAAATTAATTTTAAAAAGCCAAAAATCACATTAGTAGCCACCGCACAAGCAAAATACAAGCAATTAAAAACCACCCTGCAAATGTATTGAGCATCCAGTGTGCACATTTTGCTTGATTTTATCTCACAAAGAGGGGTGATTCATTTCTGGGGAAGAGAAGAAAAGTAACCCCAAACCCTCCAACTTTTCTCTTATATCAAACACTACAAAACTTCATGGGATTTGTCATATCTAAAAAAATAATTTTAAAAAAGGGCTCCTTTCCCTTTAAAAAGAGAGGAGCTACTTGGTCTGATTCTGCTGCCTTTATCAGCCATGAAGTTCCCAGCAAGGTGCTGTTAGTGCCTGATTAAACCTCATACCAATCTCTGTCCCCCATGGTAACCCAGAAGACATCCACTGAGAGTGGCAGCTCTTATTCATTTTAATTGCCAAGGATCTCTCTGTGATGGCCAGTTTTCTTGTCTCGCAAGGACTGGAATGGAAATCCATCTGATTACACGAACAATCCGGGTGCTCTGACAGATCTGAAATATGAATATGGAGATGGCATTGTGCTCTGCACTGACTCCTGAAACCCCAACAGTAAATTATGATCTGCCACTAAAACAATTTCAGGGCACAGTACAATTCACATAAAAGCCTATTTTCTGTAATGGAACACAAATTATTAATAAATCAGTCCAGGGGCGGGGGGGAAGTGAAAGAGATTTTGTTGCTGGTGTTCTCATGGAACATCACAAACACAAATGTACATACACATGCAGGCATGCTTCCCTTTCTCTTATACACCTTTTTCTAAAGCTTCAAGTGGAGATATATAGAATATAAACAAATCCCCTGGGGCTACCACAGTGTTTCTGGAATTAGCCCCATGTCCTCTTGCTGTAAGCTTAACTTTGTCCCATCCCCTGGGTGAACTGACCTCCAGCTTATGCAGCTTAACGTGGAGGGACATTTTTATTGTCTAAATAAAACTTGCAATCCTCATGCTCACACAGGGAACAGCTCATCTTCCTCCTCAATCCCTCTGACATGTGCTTTCTGGTGTCAGTGGACCCTCTCAAGGAGAGCAGCCTTTCTGGATTTGGCCCAGAGCACCCACTATGTTGAAAGGGAGACCAACTGCCTTTATAAAGTCCTATAAAAGAGGACCTAGCCCAAAACAACGAGCTTTACTGCCAAATCCAGAAGAACAGTGTTTTTCTGAAGGTTAGGCACGCGGTGGAGGTTAGGAAGGAAGTCTGCTCAAGTAAGCCGTAACAGCCTAGGGCATCTCCTGAACACCCCAGCACCCCACAGCAGCCTGTACAAACACCAAGCCGCTTGGGACGGGTTGAAATCAGCACAGACAGTTCATCAACAACATGCCAGCGATCCCAGCCCAGCCTGCTCTCACTGCTCTGCAATGTGCTGACACGAGAGGGGAGGATGTGGCCGCACAGGCACCTGGACGCGGCAAACATCCGCTGGCAGAAAGGGAGGCCAGCGAGGGTGCTTTGACTGGGGCTTGCCAACAGCTCCAGGCAGCTGACAAAGCAGTGTGGTGACAGTATTAACATGCGCAGGGCAGGCGGGCGCGTTATTATCGCCACATATTTCTACTAAAACAGCGCCGGAGGCTTCAGAGGACCGTCGACTCAGCCAGCTGAACATACAACTGTGGAAACCACGTCCACAGGGCTTTAGGTCCTCTTGGAAGCCATGGAAAGAGCAGAGGAAATATAAGGCATATAAAGAAGGACAAAGGGGTTTAGTGGGTTTAGAGCTGCTTCAGAGGTCAGGAAATGTGGGTTGTAACCCTGGCTTTAGCCCCAGTCTGGTGGATGACCTTTGGTCCCCTGAGTGTTTCCTGTCTGCAAAATGTGAAACTTCCATATGTTTGGCTTTCCCTGGCTATGGCATCAGTTTCCAACTGGAAAACCTGCCTGGGCAGAGGAAAAAAAAAGAAAAAAGACACTGGAGTTTTGTCAAAAACTTCTGGACATCTGGAGGTCAGGCCTTCACAGCAAGGACATGACCACTGGACATACATGGAAAACACAGCAGTAAAAATACTCTCCCAATACTCATCCATCCCTCTATACTTTCCCGCAGTGGTGCACAAGCACCTTTTTTTGTTTTGAAAGTCTCAGAGCCCCAGTAAAATCAGGATTACAATGTAGATTTTGTGAAACATTTGGACAGCTGATGATGCTAAGTGGTAGACAACAGATTGGCATTTATTCATCAGGTATGCATTTCAAACACTGTAATTAAAGAATAAGAATAAAAATAACCCCACTTTTAGCCTTAACTCTCTGTCCTCTTATCTCTCACCTTCTCTCTCCTGGGGGTATTAGCCTAGGCAGGGGTTTCAAAGTGGTATCTGAAGAAGGCTGTTCGCCTCAGCTAATCAGGGCAGGGATGGTGTTCCCTTATTAGTGCTCAGAGGTGGCATTACAGCCCAGAGGGTTCAAACGTTGGGCTGCCATGTTTGCCAACAGCACAGCTATCAAACATTTCATATTTAGCCTGGCTTTTTGCATTTATTAGCAGCATGTGGTACAACCAGTAATTAATTTGGTGATCCTTGGAGCCAGTGCCCGTTATCAGAGTTTTCCTTTACGTAACAGAGATAAACATGCAGTAGTGTTTGAGACTCACTGATGTGCATTTACCCATCTGTGTTCCTCTCCTCTACGCGGGAAGGATTCCCCACAAAAGGAAGAGCCTTTGGGAGTGAGGTTTCAGTGCAGCCAGAAGATAAAATCTAGGGCAGAAACAGAGATGCACAAATACTTTCTGCACCCAACAGCTTTGGCATTTCATTCTGCTAAGGAACCAGCAGGTTTGGGCATGAGGCCTGCAGAAACCTGTTGCCTCTAGTAGATAATGCTGGTAATAACTGAGAAGAAAGATGTCTGAACCCCTACCACATCTGTTGCCCTAAAGGGAAGAAATAAGAAAAATTGGTTACTCGTAATTTATTCTTCAAATGCAAAAAGAACTAGAAAGGCAGGAAATATAAATAGTTTTAATAATCGAAGAAAAGACTGAAGTACATAGGGTTCACAACCTCCATAATTCATCTAAGATGCATAAATGCCTCAGATTTTCATTAATTAGTGAGTGTGTTGCCTTCTTGGAATACAAGAATGATATTTTTGAACACCACTCAACCAGTCAAATGAAAACTAAAACATACACATTAGGAATTGTGCTCCGAAGGACTCTTTCAGAGGGGAAGCAGCTGATTTCAGTTTTTCCATTATTTCACCCTTACATGAGATGGTTACTACGAGTGCTTGCAACTTATTGAAATGCAGCTACTTAGCACAGGCTGGAGGGTGACCACAGAGAATAAAAGCCCCTTCTCTGCAGTGCTGTTTACTGACCTGCATGAAGCATGGTGGTAGTTTTGGACATTTCAAATCTGCCAGGTGTCCAAAGCACAAAAACTGAATTCAGCTAAGACTTAAAATTAGCATTTGCCTTTTTTCTTTACTGAATAGGAAAAAAAGAGCTTACCATAGTTGTCACAGTGTTTAGCTCAGCACTACCTGTTGAGGTTAAAGACTGCATGAGACACAAAAAAAGAATAACTTTGGAAGATGCATTCTCTCTAAAGTACAGTTACAGGGTTTTAGTGAGATGGGAAGGAGCTTCTATTATTGGTGCAAATGATGTGCCTGTTCTGTAGTAAATAGGGAACATCAAGTGCCGATGGATCAAAGAAGCACCTTGGAGAATTAAAATTTGTCTTTTAATGAAGTGAGACCTCTAGAAACATTTCTCTGCTTTCGTGATGACAATGAAACAGTTCCCTTCCCTTCCCGACCCTTCCCTTCCCTTCCCGACCCTTCCCTTCCCTTCCCGACCCTTCCCTTCCCTTCCCGACCCTTCCCTTCCCTTCCCGACCCTTCCCTTCCCTTCCCGACCCTTCCCTTCCCTTCCCGACCCTTCCCTTCCCTTCCCGACCCTTCCCTTCCCTTCCCGACCCTTCCCTTCCCTTCCCGACCCTTCCCTTCCCTTCCCGACCCTTCCCTTCCCTTCCCGACCCTTCCCTTCCCTTCCCGACCCTTCCCTTCCCTTCCCGACCCTTCCCTTCCCTTCCCGACCCTTCCCTTCCCTTCCCGACCCTTCCCTTCCCTTCCCGACCCTTCCCTTCCCTTCCCGACCCTTCCCTTCCCTTCCCGACCCTTCCCTTCCCTTCCCGACCCTTCCCTTCCCTTCCCGACCCTTCCCTTCCCTTCCCGACCCTTCCCTTCCCTTCCCGACCCTTCCCTTCCCTTCCCGACCCTTCCCTTCCCTTCCCGACCCTTCCCTTCCCTTCCCGACCCTTCCCTTCCCTTCCCGAACCTTCCCTTCGCTTTTCCTTTCCTCTATGAAAGAACTAAATGAGTCTGTCCAGGGAAAGGCACAGCAGGAGATTTAAGTATGAGACCATCTCCAGTAACATGAATCCCTGGAGCAACGGGATAAATTTGAGAAAGAGAGTATTTAGGCTGAATATCAGGAAAAGTGTTCCTAATGGCTTGGACTGCTTGAGCAGTGGAATTGTCTTCCAGGCAAGGATGGAAACACCAACATTTGACTCACTTGAAATTGGACTGGACAGCATGTTGGCAAATGTACTGGAGGGAGAGATCCTGCTCTGGAAGGGGAATGGTCTCTTGGACACCAGATCTCTATGACTCTGTTAAATATTCCAATGTGAAGAATGTGAGGAAAGAAAATATTAGGAATCGCCCAGGGACACCGCTAATCCCACAGACATAACACTTGCACCAACTGCAGTCAAAGTTACGCACATGTGAGGGACCCAGGCTGGGCCCCAAGTGGGATGGGAGCTTCGGCGTCCCAGAGGAGGCCACGGCACAGGCCTGCTGCTCATTGTCCCACCTGCAGGCAGCAGGGCACTGGGGCACAGGGAGAGGGGACAAATGCTCCTGGACTCTTGCTGGCAGGGAACATTAACAACAAGCCTGTCGAAACAAACGGTCAGAAAGAAAAGAAACCTGAGCCCTGGCAGCGTCTGCTGCCTCTTTACATCCATGACCAGGTGTCCCTTCTCCTCTCTGTCCAGGCAAAGCACCTCTAAATGCGTGTCCTGTGTGTGTCTCTGGTGCTGCTTTCTGATCTCCTCACAGTGCAGAGATGTCACAAAAATACAAGATATTTTGAAACTCCAAATGTCACTGCAGCAAAGAAAACCAAACAAAACCTCGTGTCTTCCAGGGAGAGGGCTGCCTATAGATGCCCCCGTGCTCCTTCGGTCAGGGCTTGTCTTGGTGTTTGTGGTGGGGCAAACCCAGAGTAGCTGAGGGCAGAATGGGACCCTGACTGTGGTTTTAACTGAGCCCTAATTCCTTTTTTCATCCCTCTGCATATGGATGTAATATATATTCACAAGGCATTTTTTTTCCCCTACCATTTATAATTTTTTTTTTTCATTTCCAGTCATGCAGCTTTTCTGGACAAAACAATTATGATCCAAATGTCCTGAGAACAGTCTCCAATGAGGCAGTTTTCCTGAACATGTACAGACAAAGGAAATTATTTCCTTACTGAAAGAAATCACTTCAAAGTGCCCAGACCAGACCCCGCTCCAGCTCAGGTTTCCTTTCTGTGTTGCAGCTTGGACGAGAGCTCTCACGGAGAGCCATGCTCCTTGTGCCTGGTTTGAATTTAAGCAACACTGGGCACAGGGTAATCACAGAATCACAGAATCACAGAATTTCTAGGTTGGAAGAGACCTTCAAGATCATCGAGTCCAACCCGTGTTCCAACACCTCAACTAGATCATGGCACCAATGGGAACTCACAAACCAGCCCAGCCACCTCTTTTCTCCTTTCCCCTACCTTCCCCCCACAATATGTCCTTCCTTCTGCACAGTGTTTGCTGCTTCCCCAATGTTATTAGCAGAGTAAAATTGTCTGTGATGTGCCTCTAACTTTCCATGCTCTGGGCAGCTCTGTTTATCAGCCATTCCAACACAGCTATGTCAATACAATGCATCTCCTTTCCTAAAACTCAGCTTGAGTCAAAAACTCTCCCCAGTTAGTCATGATCTTCCTATCACCATCTCTTGTGAAGGTGAGGTGGAGGGCAACAGTTCTCGTGAGGATAAAATGGATTGAGAATGATTTTGCATGACAACTGCTGGGGATCCAATATCTTTCTGTTGGTGTTGCTTACAGAAACAATAATGCCTGGAAACCATCCAATACCTGTGTGTTGGCCCATCCTCAACACATGCCAAATTCTCCTCTTGTGGGACAGCCTGGGCACAGCCCACATTTATTTATGTGTGATCTCCTAGTTAAACTGCGATCTATTTTTGCCAGTCTCCTGAGCATAGTCCCTCTTTCCATATCCTGAATGTCATCTCAAACTACAAGGAGGCTGACCGCTCCAGGAAGGGTCAGATGGCAGTGCCTTTGTGCACCTTTCTTTCTGTCCATGCAGAGTGTGGGGTGCGGCCCTCACACCAGGACCTCATTTTGAGGTGTTGGGAGGAGTGTGAGGTTCATTATTTTAGCAGAAGTAGGTAAGTACCACAGCACGGATCTCTTACTTGTGGGAGAAGAGACCTGATGTCCAAACAGACATCTTATGCCTGTGACACCTCTGTCCTTCACCAAGACAGTCCTTGATGCGGCTCCTTTCTTCTGTGGATCTGGCATTGCATAACAGCTCCCATCTCCTTTCCATTCAGAGCAGTACTGCACAACACTGCTGTGACTGCTGAACTCTACAGAGGACTTGTCCCACTGCCACATAACCTGCTCTCAGCAATGTCCAGGGTTCACTGAAAGAGGGCCATAAAATCTCCCATGTCCCTCAAATGGCCTCTACTTACTGGCGAAATATGGCTTTCTGTATTCAAAGAAATAATTTGGGACACTCGTGAGCTCCATCATTAGCCTAATTTTGGCTGTGCTGCTAAAACTTCTCCAGCCTGGTCCCATGGCTACCTGCTCTGACCTAGTTAAACACCACTTGGCTAGGATGTGTCATCATTTCACAACTCAAGAGTAGAGCAGAGATCCCAGAGTCCCCTGGCCAGGGCTGTGCTGGCAGTGGTCTGGTTTGAACCTTCAGACCACAACTGGAGCTTGAGTAACAGCTAATGGTCAACACAATGTCCTACCTGTCCCCCCTGGGGAGCTGCCTGCCACCTCCTGGCACCCAGCATTGTGTCACCAATCTCCAGAGATCAGCACCTACACTCAGACTAGCAGGTCACTGGGATCCTGCTCTCCTTCCCTGCATATCCAAACCAAGACTGAGATGACCCCTTCCAGCTCCAGCTCCGGCCCTGCCCCTGTTCCCAGAGGCCTGCTTTATGCTTCTAAGACAATATAGAGAACATGTTCCTACATAGGCGCAAAAGCCTGGTTTAAAGGGAGCCTTCCAGTTCTTCTGAGGATCCCCAGCAGGACAGACTGCACTCCACCACTTACTCCTGGTTTTAATACTTTTTGATATTACCTCCATCAAATCCCTGAAACACCCCTGAAGAAACACCTGGAGGAGCTGCCCCAGCCTGACATTATGCCGGTGCTCTGCTCTCTGTGCAGTAGACAGGTAGGTGAAATTCAAGGTTGTGGTCACTACAGCCAAAGGCCAGGACATTTAAGAACAGCCTTGCTACTTCCAATCTGCTGTACGAACTATTCTTAGCTGGAAGCTGGAGCCGAATGCTCACTGGGCACTCCAGGTTCACACCTCTGGAATACGCCCCTGACAGAAATATGCTTCAGCGTGAACTTGGCCGCGTTTAGAAGAAGCTGCAAGATACACCTCTTTCCCAGACCTTTCCATCTGCTTAAACTGTGAAATCCTGGGTTCCTCGCTGTCTGGTCAGATTAAAAGCTGCTGGCAGTGGGGGAGCATGACAGTTCATTTCTCTTACTTGGAATGATAATTACTCAATGTAATCCCCATAAAACAAACTCATAATCTTCAACGATGAGTGTGTGTTAAGTGCTCATAGTAACTGAAATAAATAAGGTCATTAATAATAAACCATGGTCTGGATTACAGCAATCAACAGTGCACAGAACAGCAGAGCCAGGGTTGATAAAGGAAAGTGGATCATAGCCCTCCACGCTCTGCGGGCATGACGTTGTAAGGTTGGAGATACTGTCTGCGTGTCGACTGGGAATCACCAGAATTCAGCAGTGATTTAATCATCACCTGTGCATTGTCTGTGAAGAAAGAGGTGAAATAAAGACTAGTTATGGTAGATGCGGAATGCTCTGAGTCCTCCCGCACAAGCCAGCTAAACCTTGATGGCTGCTTCACAGTCCACTTGAATCCACTAGGATTGCTATCCCACGTATTGCTAGGAGAGGTTTTTCTTTACCCATGCTGCACCATTTCAGATTTCTCCATCGTAGGAGCTGCCAAGTGGACCTAGCTGTTGTGCACTAGACACTGCTCTGTCTCCTCTGGTTCACTTGGGCCATCATCTGGACTCTTGGGAAAGTGTCTTTGTCCTCCACGTTAGTGGCTCTTCCCAGACACTGAAGTAAATTTTGTGTATGCACAGGATGGACTTGGCAATGCTCCTCATTGTCCAAAAACTCTAACTAGGTTTGTGAGCTCTTCCCCAGCTGAATTCCCAGTGTCCATTTCCTCACCTCATGCCAAGATTATGTGAAGATTAAGACCAAGAAGACCCAGGAATGGACACCTTTGTGGATTCCAGGGGAGGCTGACATAGTTTTGCTAGTACAGCTTACTGGGAACTGGATTGATGTTCCTGGGGTACTGAATAGAACTGAAACTTGGAGTTCTTTTTAAAATTAAAAAGTAAGTGGCTACGTTTGTACAACTTATAAATGAGGGATTGGAATACATAGCAAAGTTCAGCTATCACTTTCCTGTTTATATTCATGGATTGCTGTTTTTCTAGGCTCAGCCCTGGTTTTGCTGATGAGCTAAAATATAACCTCCTTAAACCCCAGTGGAGCAGCATTTGGTAAGTTCTGTCTTTAAATAATATTTCAGCCAGGGGATTAACTCCTATTTGCACATACAGCTAACCTGGAGGGAAGGCTCAGTGAGCAAAAAACCCTGGAGGGAGAGGACATATTTGCAGCAGCAAAGTCTGTTTCCACTCCTGCTGAGGTGGGGGGAAATCCCTGCCAGCTGCAATGGGAGGCAGAACAGGCCCATCTCCAAATCATGTACAAAATTATCTGAGAGTATTTTCGATTAATTACTGCTCATAGGAGGAGGAATGGTCAAAATGACTGTGTCTGTAAGGCCACTGCCCCCACAGAGGACTGCGTGCAGCACTGCAGTTCCCCTAGTTATGCTCCAAGCAGCTTCGTGCCTCAGGCACACCCTCCCTGCCTTCAGAAGCACGGAAAGTGTGATGAGACCATGTCTGCTTCGATGTCCCCTGGAATCATGTCCCCTGCTTGCCCACTCACGTGCTGGCAGGTTTTTCCAGGCCTCCAGCGGGGTACTATTCTTCCCTCACCAGTAGTCTGGATTGTGTACCTTGGAGAAGACATTGCTCCTACAAAGGAGCTGAAAACACTAGACTTGTGACTTCTCTGTCTGCAGGGTCCCAAGGGAACTTAGGGGAACTGGGGTGCAAGGGGTCTTGCTCTTGCACTTGAGAAACCTCACAGGACTGGACTCTGTCTAGCCCAAACACAGGATTTCAGCTCTTCCCCTGAAAAGAGCAGTATCATAAGCATATGGTTAATGACTCATCCCAAGTGGAAAAACAGCGTTTGTTATATTTTATGAAAATTTTATACATCTAAGGTACTGTACATCTGTTGCTATTTAGGCTGACATGTATGTAGAGATTGGCAGAACAAGTCCTCTGTAGGGATGACTGAACTCCAAACCAAACCACAGAACTTTCAAACACTCAGCCTGCTTCTTGAAGGGGAATGAAGGGAAAAAAAAAAGAGAATGTTTTTCTGCTCTGTTGAAATGCTGCCTGACTGAGCAATATGCAAGGAAGACACCCTTCAGTTCTGTCTAATCTGCAATAGAAGAGTGGCTTATTTATGGAGAGGAGCCTTTCTTCGCAATGCTGCAAATGGCAAGCAAACTTGTCTCTGTGCCAAAACTTTTCCCAGGCTGCTCGTGAGAGGGTCAGGAAGTTCAATTCCTTGTCTGACTCCTGCTCCTCCTCCCTCTATCCTATCTTGTAAAACCTTCCCTCAGACCTGCTCCTGTCTCCTTCCTCTCTGGCAGCGAGTTTTTATCGTGGTGAGGCTAAGGGTTCTTCCTGAGTTGTTCATACATTTTTCTCGCAGCAGCATCTGGGTGGCAAGAAGGGAGGGAGCCTGACTGGTTAGCCTGGAAGTCTTCTGGGGTTTCCTGGGAAGGCACTAAATGAGTGAACTTCCATGGAAAGTCATGTTTTCCACTCTGCATCTGTGAGTGTTTCTAAGGTCTCCGGTGCAAAATCCCCAGGGGCAGAGAACTAAGTGGTGAAAACAACTGAGGACATGCCTGTACAGTCCAACTCACTCCTCTGCGGAGAGGAAGATGGAAGCAAGAACTGCTTGCTCAAACATCTCTTATTTATTAGCCATGTCAGCCCAGCTCTGCCAGGATAATTACTCTGGGCACAACAGCTATCCTATGCCCAGCTCCCAAGCTGGCACAGTCCGTGTCTGCTCAGGGATCCTTCAGCTGTAATCTGTTTCTAATCTAATCCCCAGAGCACAGGGCCTGGAAAATGAAGTTCTCTGCCTCCAGCCATGCTGTGAGGCTCCCTGCTGTCTCGCTACATGTGTCTGGGACAAATTAACATGAGAACCTAAGAAAGGCCATACTGGATCAGACCAAAAGGCTGTACAACCCAGTGTCGTGTTTCTGCCAGTAGCCAAAATTGGAAGCTCACGAAAGCGTATAAAATGATACCTCCACCAAGTGCTCTCCCAAACTGCAGCCATTAGTGGCATAGGACTTCCTGCACCAGGTGTACTTTCCACAGATTTAGTGATCTTCAATGCATTTGTCTGCCTTGAAATCGCACAGTCTCCCCAGAAAACCATGCGGACATTTCAAATTGGCCACATCTTGGAGCAAGGAGCTCTACAGCTCTTTCTGTGTCTTGTTTTGAATCTGCTTCCTGCTAGTTTCCTTTGTTACCTCCCACTTTATGCTTATGAGAAGGACCATTTTGTGCTCAGAAATCAATCTGTGCTCAGAAAGCATATATGACAACAGGGTGACTGATCAAGAGACAGCATTGCCAGTTGAAAGTCATATTTAAGACTGGCCATTTACTGATAATGTTCCAAATACTACAGTGGTTTGTTTTGGTGCAGTTTGGATAGCAGAATCAGTAGGAGAGCTTCAGTGGTTAATTCAGTCACAGTATCTAGGGCAAATAAGTGGAAAGGATAGGACAGTATGAGATTGGCAAGACTGAGCATACTGGCAGGACAGGGAGGTCCCATGAGGGAGAAAGACTTGGGAACAGGGTGGTTTTCCTGGCTGGAGCAGGAGCACAAAGAGTGCTCTACAGAAGCAGCTGAGGTGGCTTCGTTTCTAGCCATAAGGAGCAAGGATGCCATCAAGCTGAATGAGACTGTGGAAACTCTTGGTGAAAGAGAAAAACAATGCTAGGAGCTTTCTTGGGAACAAGAGCAGATGACAGATGAGTCTGTGGTTTAAGTGTTGGATCTTACCCTCCATGGAGTGCCTTGCTTTTTCCTGGTTCGTATGGAAGCAGGTTCTGAAAAGCTCTGAGCTGGTGGAGCCAGCAGGCGGTGAGGACTGGGTCAGGAGACCAGAGAAGGTGACACAGTGGTGCTGATGTGAGAATTTTCAGTCCTACCTTCAAGGGCCGTTCCAGCCATTGCTATGAAACCCAGCAGTTTGTCTTTGAACAGAAGAGTTTTTGTAATTACTGAACAGAAAGGAAACGGGGGAAAAGGTGGAAAATAAGCTGGGGGTGCTCTTTCCTGCCAATCTGCAGTGCATAGCCCTGCAATCAGATGAATGGCACACATCCCTGTGTAGGGTGGACGCAAAACTGTGGTAGTCACTCAGGGTAAATCACTGTCCTCTCCCTCTGTTCTATGATTTTAAACTACATGAGGTGGGATTGGGTGTCATTGCCATGAGTTTTCTTTAGGGAACTGACCAGAACCTAATAATGTAAAGGCCAAGCATATATTTTGGCTGCCCTTAGAGCTCATTCTGGCCATCGGCTTGCCTCAGAAACATTGTGGGGGCTCTTGGACAAGGCAGGTAGGATTGGGTTTTGATTGATATTGTGATCCTCTGTCAGAAATGCTCAGCGAAAAAGCATCAAAATGGTGATAGCCACCCTCAGTGCTGTACCAAGTTATCTGATGAAGGAGCAGTTATTGCAGCAACCCAGGAATACTCTTATTTCTGGCCTGTGTCAGTTCTGGGTTTGCACTGGCTCCTAGCTAGAGACAACTAAATGTTGCACAGTTTCTTGACTTCAATCCAAAAGAATGCCACCCTACAGGCATTTACCTTTTCTAAAAGTACCTCCTTCATTTTTTATCAAAAACTAATTACTTTTCCCAGATTACTTCTTTAACAAATGCTTTGGGTGCTCTTTTAGCAGCATATATCTTCTACAATAATAACCTAGTTTCTATACGGAAATAGCTTTGTCTGAAGCTTTCTGGCTAACAAAACAAGCAGGATAACTTTGTCGTCTCCACCCAGCACACAGCAGACATACAACAGTGTTATGCAATTTGACATGGCTGGCTGCTCCACCAGCAAAGGCAAAAACCAGAAAGATCCTTCTGCTGCTGTTGCTGGAGATTGTAACACTGTAGGATGTAAGAGTACCGACAACATTGTGTAAAGCCAGATTTCTGCTTAAATGGATTGTGGACATACTTCTCTGTTAAAGGCTCTCTGGTATTTCTCATAAAAGCCCCTCATTTATACTTCATCTCAGACAGAGTCTCTCCCAAACGTCAGTTTGGCATGATGTCTGAAATGAAGACCACCCATCCCTGAAGAGCAGTGGTTTTATAGGCTTGAATACACTTTAAATATAACAAATTATCTTTCTTATTAGGCCTAACAGTAGGCATAGTCCACCAAATCCTTTTAAGTAATCAGCTGTGCCGCAGAATCAGACAAGTATTTGGGAAGCAAGTTTCTTGTTATTAACTCTTTGAATAAACACAAGTCTGCTCTGCCTCCCAAAGTGGCTTGTTGGAAGTCAAAGAACAGTATGAGAAGAATGAACACAGAACACACCAATCAGTGTCAGCTGTATTGCTGTTGTTACCTTTGGTGATGGCCCCACTGTATATAATTATTAGACAGCTCAAATTACTACTGAAGTATTTTAATACTATGCCTTTGCATCTGAAACTGATAAAAATCTTGAGTGGACTGGTTCAAAAATGCATTCACATGAACAAAATAATGGAAAATATATTTAGCAGTCACATGAATAATGTAACTCCCTTCTTGGAAGGATTATGAAACTGTAATTTCTGCATTTCTTTGACTAAAATTTGGCTTTAGTGAAGCTAATGGCTAATCTCAGTCTTGGCCTTCTTCAACAGTACGAAAAGAGATAACAATTCCTACTTTTCTATATTAAAAAAAAGCTGAAAGCTATTTGCAGTGGACAAAAGGCTGCCAATATAGTGTCTAATTTAGAAAGTGATTAAAAATTAAGAAGTGTAGCTATAGATCATCAGAACAGTGAGGTATGTCATGAAAGGCAAGCATATAAGTAAACTGACCTGCTCAGTCAGGGTCTAAAAGAAATTTCAGTCATCTAGGATACGGAAAAGTTAATTATACTTTAAAAGGGAAATTAATTATCCCCTTAAAAGGGAAATTATATTTCCTGTAGTGTTGGGGTAGATTATTAGCCTAATCCAGTGTAGCACATAAATGTCCCTGTTTACACTAGGTTTGAGGTAAGAGCTTCAGACTCATAGCCTTGTCTTTTTCTCTCAGTCTCCATAAGAGTGTTTCTGATACCAGGAATGCTGCATAAGCCTGCCTCACTTGGTGTGTCAATGGAAATCTTCCTAAAATTGTATTTTCTCCTCTTAGGTATGCTTTGCTTTTCATTTGACTCTAAGAGTAGATGTGATTATTGAGATATGTGAATTTGCTAGAAGAGTGTGCAATACAAAGTGGTGGTATGTCCCATCATTAAATCTGATGCTGACCTGTTTGCCTCAGATTAGCTGAGTTTTCACTTCACCTGGTCCAAAGTATGGCTTTATCTTTGTTCTGCAGGTTCCTAACTCACAGGCAACAAAACTGAGAGAAAAATATGCCATTATCCCATGTTTCCATAGGATTGTGATAGCCAGCTGCACTGAAAACATACTTCCTGGTTTAGCTAGTACCTCTTCCTCTTCTTCTTCAAAATAACCCAGAAATTCGAGAACTTTGCTCCTCAGTTCCTTCCTTCTTCTCCACAAATACTACGCTTTTCCTTCTTCTGCTTCTCTCAAAGTGCTGGTTACCACTCCAGTTAAAGTCCCACTTGCCACACCCTCAAGGTTTCTTTTTCTCCATCTTTCTGTTGTTTCTTCTTCTTGCTTATTGGTGTGGGTTTGAGATTGCATGGGCATCTCATCTTCCTTAGCTGCTTCCTGAAATAGTCCTTACTTTTTTGCGTACCCAACAGTCACAGCTAGGAACAACTACCACTGCAGCCACATGCCTTTTTGTCAATGTTTTTTTCTTTTTCTTTGACTGTTCTTCTGTCATTTGAACTCTAAACTCTGACAATGTTGGGGCTTTTTATGTTGTTGTTGTGTCGAAGCTACCCACTAATACTACAGATATTATCAGAAAAGCCTCCTTCTTTTTTTATCTTTTTATCTTCTCACCTAGAACTGTGCTATCTCTTTCTTTTGAAACCTTTTCTACCTTTCCAGATGCAGTTTCAAAAGTAATAGAGACATTTTAAAATTTCATTCTTTCTTTTCTTTTTCACATCTGAATAACTTTGCTCCTGTTTGTAAAACAGCTTCAAATCTTTGCTATTTTAGACTGTAGTTCCACAGTCACGACGTATTTATCCTTCCAACTCTTGCCAAGATTACCAAAACCACTCATGTTCAACGACTGGGCTCTTTCATCCTTGGCAATACATGGTCTGAATCACTCATCAAGGGAAAGAGTACTGTTACCACTGGAGAGCACTCTTCTACAACTACAAATACTGATTTATGTCCATCAGCTCCCTACTTCGTTCCATTCTGTTCATTGTCTGAAACATCTGGTATTTTAAGTATTTGACCACCATTGGTCATTAGAAGAGCTGGAGGAAGTTTTTTGGATGCCCTTCAGAAGACTGGATCCTGTTTCGCTACCTTCTGTGTTCACTTCCTTTATGTGCTTTTGGGACAACAGCACTCAGTTTGCCACTGGAGGTGGTCTGAAAGCTGAGGGAAACCTTGAAAGCTTTGCTTCCTGCCCTCTTAACTCATACTATAAAGGGACCTAAGTGGAGTCTAAGAAGTCATTTTACCAACTGCAGTACTTAAAGAATTAATTTCCATCACTTTCTCCATCTGTTGATACTTTTTAATGAGAGAGGAGAAGTTCTGTGGTTAAGCGGTCTACCAGCAACTAGTGACGGTTTTCCTGAAATTTACCCAATTAATAGTTGGGTGGGTGACTCCAGGCTGGGATTTCAGGGGCATTTATAATGCAATTGCAGCTGATAATGCTCTTGACTATCGTGGGATCATTGCAGTTGCTCAAGGCATTATCAGGCAGCTATCTGTAATAGCTGAACCTGCGTGATGGACAGATTTCTGAGCCAATCGCTTTTGCAGTTTTGCATATATAAAACCCAGGCAGGGTGGGAGTTTCCTTTTTGTCTTTTGGGCTCAAGAGCTGAGGGGTGGTCGAGGGTGGGGGGCCCCGAGGCCCAGGCCTGGGTCTGGGCCAGGCCCTTCTCCTCGACCTCTCAGTGCGGCAGTGCGGGGCCGGCTCTTCCCTCGCAGGGGAGAGCTGTCCCTGCTCCGCAGGCAGCCTGGGGCTGAGGCCACGTGGCCAAAATGGGGTCTGGGACCGCTGGGACCGGCAGGGCCAGCGAAACACTTCTGCATCCAGCACATCCTCGCTGAGGCTGGAGAAAACACCTCACTGCAGTCAGTGAAAACATCTTTTCTTTCAAGTCAGCAAGGAAAGAGAAGAACAGTGAAGTCACATGGACGAAGCTTAACATGGCGAAGCCAAGGTCAGAGACAGAGGGGAAGAGGCAAGACCACGTGAGAAGGCAGCTATAGCAATGGGAAGAGAGGGCTGCTGCACTTTTTAGCGTGAAGCTTAAAAGATGCTTCTTGTAAAGCCATAGAAAGAGCTTTAATCCATTTGGAAAAAACTTGGGGGGATGAGAAATTCTTGCGCAGGCTGTGACTTTAAAAGAAAGGCCCACACCAGGCCATGTAGAAGTTATGAGAAGTTATTAGAGACTTGAAGTAAAGAATTTGTGCTTTCAGAGTGAGATAACTCATCCTTAAAAAGTTAAAACCCCATTTTCTCCTATGGCCTATGATTTTTGCAGTATGGGAAAACTGCAGAAAATTCATGGAAAAGATACCTTTCTTCACTTCAACAGATTTTTCTTTGGGCAGGACTGTTGGTTTGTGAAAACTCTGTGGCACAATAGGAGAAACCTCTTTTCCTAAAACATAAATAGACACTTAAAAAGTACAACTCTGATGAAAATATTGTGTTCTTGTTTTGTTTTCACTTGTGAAAGGTTTATGGTAAAGGAAATAAACCACTAGGAAAGAAAAAGTGTTTTAAAGGTTTGCTTTAATTTCTTATCAACTTTTTTTTACCATTCTATTAATAATAAACTTTCTGTTATATTGCAGCTGTTTAAATGTGAACCTTGTTTTGTCCCAAAATGTCTTTATATTTTCCTCAATAAATCCATATCCCACTTACACACATAATAGATTTTGTATGTTTGGCATTTAAACCAGCGTCAAACCACAACACTATCACATGCTCCCAAAGCTATCATCTCATCTCCAGGCTGAACCAGCCCCAGTCCCACGGGACGTGCTCCAACCCTGGCTGTCCTGGTGGCACCCACTGATCTCACTCCAGCTCAACATCTTTCTTGAACTGGGGCAGGGGGCAAAACTGAGCACAGTATTTCAGTTGTGGTCCAACAAGGGCCAAGTGAAGGGTAGTAATCACTTCCACTGGCACCCTACCTGTGCTCCTGGGAGCACAGCCAGGGATGGTGCCTGCCTGCGTTGCTGACAGTGGAATCCACGGTGCACTGCGGATTCACGCTTAGCCCAAAGCCCCCAGGCCCTCTGTAGCAGAGCTGCTCCCCAGGCAGTCAGTACCCACACTCCTTTGCTATCTTGCGTGTGTCTCTGGTGGTCTGGAAGATTATTTTAGTAACTCGCTTGAACTGGCTTGGCTTGGGATTCTCTGGACTTGATGTAACATCCTGCAAAATACCCAAAGAAAATTTAGACTACTCTAATGGGCTATTTTGTACCATCGGTTGAAAACAGGAACCATCTGGGATGGGGACCAAGCCTTGTGGAGATATATTTCTAATGGTAGAACCCTTTATCACTCAAGACATTTTCTGAAAATTATTGCAATCCAGCCTGACTATGAATCAGCAGTCATTAAATCTTACATCCTGAGTACAAGAGGCCAGATAATACATTTTGCCAAGGTCTCTCCAGTACTTGCTGGAATGCGATGGCTCTTTAGACTCTTCTGAGTGATGCATGTCACATACTGCACATAAAAAATTGTACAAGCACTCCATGTGATCATACCAAGCCTCTGAAGATTTGCTTGGCTCTTCAGTTGCTTAGCTCAGATTCACAAGTGGGACACAGTGCTTCGTTCTTCAGCTTGCATGGAAATGCTGACTTGTTTAATTTAAGAATTATTAGTGGGATTTTTAGAAGGGCCTTAAGTGACTTATGAACATAAGCCCCATTGAAAGTCGAATCCTACTTTCCATAAATATCAACCATATTTCTTCTGGTAAAATGTTTCTGGCTGAAGGGCCTCCTGCCAAAAACAACCTGTCTCCATTTCTAGACAACTTTCACCCTGCATTTTTGATATGTGCAAGGTCCCCACGGAGCACAGCGTTGCAGGTCAGGAAATGAGTGTGGAACAAAAGAAGCGTAGGAAGCACTGTCGACTGTGTATCCGACCTGGGAGACAAGACATGGTGTGGCTGCGGCTGGGCTGTGAGAGTTGCAGCCTCCCTGGGACTCCCGCCAGGAAATTGCACAAAGCCCAGAGTGAGAGAACCCCACCATTTTTTTTTTTCTTCACACTGACAGATGTCCCTCTCTAGCAACCTGTCATGCTAGAGAGAAGTTACAGAGGTGACAGAAAATGTCAGTTGGGGATTATGGCTGCTTCTCTGACTGGTTCCCATTGTCTGTTTGCAGACAGAAAATAGGGGAGCTGCTTAGGCACAGGCTGTGGGCAGTGTGAGGCTGGGGACAGTGAAGCCTGCAGCTGGAAAACACAGGAGGAGGCAGGAAGTCCTATGTCCTTTCCTCTAGCCCATGCCTATACTGGCCATTCTCTCTAACAGCTGATTCTTCCCCTTCCATTGCTTGTGACACATCTCACTGACCACAGTAGCTGAGATTTCCAGAGAGAGTTGAATACCCAGACCAAATACCTGATCAATTCAGGTTCTTTTCCACAAACAGAAATTCAGGACAAGGAGATGAGGGGAGATTTCTAAAGGGAAAATTTTACTGTGTCACCAGTTGGAAAAGCAAGGATTTGCTAAGGTCCTTCTGTGTTCAGGGTGTCATCAGCACAGGAATTTTAGCATGACCATCGTTGGGCTACTGAGCCTTGGACAGGGAAGCATTTGTAGCAGTGTTGCAGTACCTCCCATCTTTAAAAGAGATTGGTATCACCTCTGAGGCACCTTTAGTGTTACTTTGGGTTGGATTCCTCCAATGAGAGACTACAAATGGCATCTTGCTTTAAAAAAATATAGGTCCATGACCTGAAGTGTATATAAACGACAACAAGTCTTTTGACATACAACTAATAACGAAAAAACCAGCAAAACTACCATCACAGTGGGTGGACAAGAGGTGCAGAAGAACACCAGCTAAAAAGGAGTCAGTTTTGGGGACAGTGTGGGCTGTCTAGGGCTGTGAATACAGTAGATCTCAGCTTGGCTACAAGCTCTGTCTTCTCATCATTTAGCTGAGGTTCTGGCTGAAGGATGCCACAGCTCCTTCTCTCCTGGTGATCCAAGTCCTTATACAGCAAAAATAAGGATGTAAGGCTGACAGAGAGAAGATGAGATGAGCCCCGATCATTATCTGAAGACTGAGTTTGGATCTCCCGACCCAGAAGCTCACCTGTGCCTCTGGTTGCATGGTATAAATTGACCTTCTGGGATCTGTTCCCACCTTCTTAAATGGAGCAGGACATTGAACAGACTAGAAAATATTGCTGAATGACACATTTCTGGTAAGCATAGGCTCATTCTCTATAGAAGAAGAAAAGGAAGACTTAAGAGAGAAATAATGAAGAAAAAAAATAAATGCACCTTTCTTGGTTTCTATTTTATTTTTGGAGAAGCAGACTGCAACATTTCTGCTGTACTTTCTTAACAGATACCAAGAGACTTTTCAAAGGTTATTTTTGGAGCCATTAGATCTCATTCTTTCCTGGAGCCCTGGCCAGGTCAACAACACTAAGGAGTGACTATTTGTACCAGATGAACTCTGCCTCTCAACCTCTGTGTCCTGTGGAGCAGGCACTGCTGCTTGAAAGAAGTCTAGCAGGGTTTGTTTGGGGGTTCAGCTCGTTTCCTTGAGTCCCCTTGGAAAGTGACCATGGCAATTAGAAATATTAATTGAGCCGCACAGAAACTCAGCCAGAAACTTGTGCTCTCCTTCAGGGAGCAGCCACAGAGACCTGGATGCCAGCTGAGGTCTGTGAGGTTTAGCAGGCTGCTAAACTCAAGGCCAGGAGCCAGGTCTGTGCTGGGGACACCAGCCATGCTGTCGGCTTAAGGCTTGTGATGCCAGTGAGACACAGCATCCTCACGTGTGCTCCTCCATGCCGGGCCTGGGTGCCCAAGCACTCACATGTGCTGCTTCCACACTGGGTCTGTGTTGATCCGCAGCCTGAGAAGTGTCTAATATAAGTGAGATGCACGCTTGCAAGAGCAATGCTCAAATCCCAGCCCAGCTGGCCAAACCACCTCTCCAGCTTCTTGTGCAGTCACTGGCACAAGGAAGGGCAGGAGGGGCCAAGATCTCGCTTTTTTCATCTCTGAGAGCTTTGGTTTTAAACCTGTAACCTGGGGGAGGAATACTCAAGCTGTTCCCTCTTGTGCTCTATATTTTTAATGTATGGTGGGATATTCAGTAAGCCATTACTTTCCTTTTCCCCTCCTGTGTGATTAATTTTGCAAAGGAGTCTGCCTATGACAGAAATAGTGACAAACACAAGCAGCTCCTCACCTGCTTTCCAAATGTGCCTTTGGGGCCGGCCCGTGAACCATTCCATCATGCTGATGAAGAGTCATGCCAGCAGCTTCCACCACCTTTGGTGGGAATGGAGGCCCTGCCTCGCCGTGGCGCACAGAGGTGGGAGCTGGAGCAGTGGTGCACAGGTGACACCACCTGACTGGCAGCTGAGGAAGCAGATGCTTGGCTTCATGCACTCAAGGGATGCCCACTTCCATGCTGTTAGGAATATCTCCCTATCAGTGGCTGGTGGGATAGTGACACAAGCACAAAAGCCAGTCACCCTCAGGATCTGACTTTATCTTACTTTTCTGTAGCTGCAGCCTTAAAAAGTCTGGGAAAAGTTTTCCGCACTAAATTAGTTATGCTTCAGACTGGATTGACCATCATGAAGTAGTCTTCTAGTTGTCCCTGTTCACAAAATCATATTGTGTTTACAGCTGGCAGCGAATATTGGCTGTAACCATTGCGTATGTCTAAATGTTTTAGACAACAGCACATTCCATAGATGATTGAATTTTAGCATACGCCAAAACCCACGTGTCTTGAAGGATTCCAGGTGCTTAAATGACAGGGACTAGTTAACACCAGTAGCTGAAGAGATAAAAACAGCACTACAAACTTAAGGAAAGCAAGTGAGCTCACCAAAGGTGATTTTCGAGGGTTTTTCAGGTTTCGTATCAAGCCTCCTGGATACAGATATCCTGTTCCATATGCTGTTTTGCTAAATGGGGCACAGAAAAAGGAAGTGTACATCTTCTCTCTTCGTTGGGCACTTCACACGTAGTGACCTCCACTTCCATCTCAGCCTGGAGCCCCTTGTCCACACATGGGCCTTCCAAATTTCCATGAGGGAAGGACTACCTTGGGTTTGGCACAGCCTTTTTTTGCAGGGTGCCACCTTGCTGTACCTGATGCACAAGTGACCCCTCACTCACCCCAGACCTGGATCCTGCAGAAGGAGAAGCTCTGCCATGTCCAAGCCACTAGAGGTGGTATGAACCTGCACATGCAGCTGTTTTCCTGATGTCATCATGCCTTAATACAGAACAACAACCATATCTGAAAGCCCTGCCTCGTGCATTCATCAACCAACCCTGAACATTCCCCAGGTATTATGGATATTCTGCTACCAAAATCTGAGCATTTCAGAGAATCCTAACCTCCTCTTTTTTTCTGCCTTCTCTCTGCCCTGTATTTATCAATGCCACACATTAGAGAGCGGGATGAGGAGTCTTTGTGGTGTCTTTAATACAACACAGGAACAGTGGTTTCCCTTTTTCTAGTTCAGCCTTTGAGGAAAGATAACCTGAAATGGAGTATATCGTGATCCATCTGTGATGAATGACATGGATCTGTTTACGCAGATGTTTATACAGTGTTAGTTAATTGTAATTATTTATTGCTCCAAATTCCAAAGCAGCTTGCAGCATTGCAGAGATCTGCTAAGTGATCAGTGTTCTACAGACATGCTGTGAACACTGGTTTCTAAAGTATAGGTGAGACCCAGCATGAATCTATACCAAAGAGATTCTCTGCAAAAAGTGAAAGATGAAACTGAGTTTGATCTTAGCAGCCCATTTCAGCCTCCACTACTGCTGCAGCCATAGGTGCCCTTAGCAGGACGTGATGGGAGAGGAATTTTAGCATGACACGTGGCACAGATGGGTCAGAGAAGGGACATTTTGCACATCTTCACCTCCAGTCTCCCAACTCATCCAATTCCCTCCTGCCTCCAGCAAATGTTATTTCCTTTAGCTCCATTGTGTGGGTGATGACAAAATGCAGGCCTACAGCAATGTTTGTTCCACTTGAGAAAATAGGTAAGCCTGAATTAAGTCTTCCCTGTTGATGTTTGCACTGTGCTATGTTTGTTTTGGTTTATTTTTGTGTAGCTTACAGCTCTGTTAATTCAGTCACATTTACTTCTCCTGCTCACCTACAAGCAGTTCACCATTATCAGCTTCATGCTCACTCACCATCCCTGTGTCACTGTCAGGGGTGTGCAGCTCACTCTTTGCTCCTCTATATTAAAAGCACTTCTCAGGGTTTGCTTTTGCTGTTCAGATCCTTGCATCCTCATGCAGCTGCTGCTGCTGTCCTGCTTTCCTTTTTTATGGGCAGACATATCCCTGATATTTTATTTTCTTTTAAATTTCATCTGATAATTCAATCGACTGTTCCAACTCAAAATCATATGGATCAGGCTAGAAACTATACTTCCATTTTCCTGGGATCAGGAGGATGTGAGAACATTGGTAGTTTGGCTAAAGGAAGTGTTCATGCATCCCTCTGTCCCACATGTGACTGAAGGCTTTTGCCAGCTCATGGTCCTCCTTAGAGAGCTGGTACTCTCATATTTAATACTTGATCATTTTGTTCTGTGAATTTTCCTAATGATTTTTTTTTAACCTACATAGCTTTTGGCTTCCGCTGTGTCCTGTGATAAGGGGTTGTAGTGTAGCCATATTTAGGGTGAAGAAGGACCATCTTTCGTTTGTGTTGAACCTTTCAGCATGTTGCTCTTTCACCAAGGTGCTGTTAGTGCTGTGCTTTATCACTTGTGCCTCTGTAAGCTAAGAAAAGAAAAAAAATCTCCATAAATTTTATTGTTTTGGAACGAAACGCGTAGTTTTGTAAGTAAAAATAATGTGGTCCATAATGAATATGATGTAAAGTGTAAATTGCAAATCAGAGCTGACAATTGAATGCCTGAAAATCCGATGTTGCAATTTTTCCCCTTTCTTTAAGACCTTTGAACAAATCACTGGGGGCTCACAACATCTGAAAGTGCTTAGGTGAAAGTGGCATGAAGAGGCGTGATCAAAGCCATTTTCATAGCAGACATAAAAATCATACCATATCTGATTTAAAACAGGATAAGCAAAACCTAACCTGCCTGCTGGAGAAGATTCCATTGAAACTAGTTTTAGCTATCACGAGGCTCAAGTAGTATGTTTGGGACGCTGGAGATTCGGATCTGAAGCAAACCCTCACCAACAGGCATTTAAATACGCTAGAGACTCCGAGTCTTGCAGTGTTATGATGTTATGTATATGAAGAAAACTCACTTTAAATTATGCAGTCTGATGTTAGGATGAAGTTAAATTGCATACGAAATAATAAGTTTCATTATCAGTTAAAAAATCACCCCGCATTTTAAAAAGCTGTTCGTAGGCATCTAGCAATGTAGGTTAAAAGAGAAGGAAAAAAACCCAACTTTTTAGCAAGGTAAAAAATAATGTGTTTAGCTTCAGGCACTCTTTAAACTGCCTCTTTTCTGAGAAGGGAACACAGATGTGTGAGATTCTGGATTTAGTTCCAAGCCAATACTCTTAATTAACTTCAAATTGTTTAAATATATAACATCTCAGTGCAGGGATGCAGCATCCTGGGGGTGCACTGGGCTGCACCCAGGTGCCAGTTGTTCCCAAAGTTCACCTGCAGCACCCCAAACCACTGCAAGAGGCGAACGTATGTGCCTCATAAAGGCAAATTACTTCAGTGTGTGCCTGTTCTTTGGACATGAAAATAAGGCCAGAAGGGTGCTCATACTAGGAGGAATGCTTGGGATACAAAATAGAAATACTGGTTAAAGCTTGAAGAGCCCTTTTTTTCATTGCTTTCCAATTACCCTGGGAATGACTGGGAGAAAGAAAAGGTACTTAGGAAGACATAGGGGTTCTGGCAGATGGAAGCTGGTCCTAGACTGTGGCTCTCAAGGATAAACAGTAGGCAATGAGCAGGTAGGAGACTGGGTTTGGTTGGGTGAAGGAATGAATTCTAGTGATATACAAAAACGAAACAGAAAAAAGACTTTTCAGTGAGTTGAAATTCACTTTTTGTGGTCTGTTTCGTGAATGAAAAAGATTCAGTGGTTCACAAGTCAAAAGTTCACAGTGCCTTCCTGTGGCCCCATCTAAGGCTGTCTCCCTCAGCTCGCAGAGTGTAGATGTCATTTGTTCGTGCTGACTGTGTGCTGCACCAATCCTGTGGGCAGCAGCACCAAAAACAGGTCTGGGGAAAGTCAGTGTTCCTGTCTGTCGTGACAGGTGTGAACAGTGTGCAGCAAGCAGCATCTAGAGCTTCCAGCTGAGCACCCAGGGTTAAGGAAAATGTTATGCTACTGCTCACACTGTGGTTGATGTCCCCCTTACGTACCTGCTGAAGGCCTGAGGAAACCTGGGTGCCTGAGCATGTACGTGAGAGGTCGTTATCCTGTGCACAGTCAGTTGCAAAGAAATCTTCTGATCTACTGAATTTGTGACTTTAATATTATTTTTTGCAATCCATACATTTGTATACACATGGAGGCATACCCAAGGTTTTTGCACCTGATTTTTCTCCTGTATTTCACTGGTAAGATACCACTGTAACTTCAATAACTTCAGGGGTCTTGCTCAGAGCTAAAAGTACTGTAAATGAGTGGATAATCAAGTCTGCAGTGTCACCCCCCAGTTTCTGGGCTACATGCAGGCAGTGTCCCGAGGCTGAGTCCCACGCCGTGAGGAGATCCCCAAGCAAGCAGCCAGAGAGCAGGCTCTGGATGGCTGTGTCAGTGTGCTATGATGCTATTAATTAGTCCTGAGTTAATTAGCCCTTGCGAGAGGCAGTGTTAACCTGGCTGTATGGCTTTGGGGACCCTGTGTACTGTCTCTGCGTGGGATTGTGCCGTGTCATGCCTTGAGGATGTACCATCCCCTTCTGAGCCAAAGCAAGATCTGCCACACTTTGCTCCTGTGTCACACGGGAGGGACAGGGGATTTTGGTAGGAAGGATGGTCTGTGTTCCTCAGGGGAGCAGTGAGGAAGACCACAGAGTGAAAGGAAAAGGTTGTGTCAAAGGTCTATAGAGTGGGCCTGAATCACAGGGAGAATTTGAAAAGGTAAGAAGCAGGTTGATTATTTTCTGTCATGGGATTAAATGAAACAGGCTCAAACCAAAGAAAATGAAGCATTTTTTCATGCAATGGGTAGTTAAGAAATCAGACTCCCTGTGCCAGTATTTTGTGTGTGTTGGACACTTATACAGGCTCAAAAAGCTAATTAGACAAATAAAGGAAAAAGCCACCCAAAGCTGTCAAATTTCACGACTCACTTTAGACTAAGGAAGTCCTGGGGCAGCAGGCACTTGAGGCCAGGAAACTACATCAAAAACAAGTCACTACTCCATTGTCCTAGTGTTGCATTTTTTCCCTGTCATTTGCTGCTGGCCAGTGATGCTGCCAGCCCTGGCTCAGGGGACTCTTTGGTCTGTCTAAGTAGAGCTCTTCCCAGGTGTCACTGTGCTGCATTTGGAGCAAATCTCATAGGTGTTCCTCAATCTCCAAATAGCTTGTTGTGCTTAACTTAAAACAACGTGCCTCCATCAGAAGTGTTCAGCTAGCAGGCATGCTCTTAAAAGGGGAGGAATCAGAATCACAGAACTACAGGAAGTCTTGGGCTAGAAGGGACCTTAAGGATCATTTGGTTTCAACCCCCCTGTCACGGGTAGGGATGCCACCCACTAGATCAGGTTGTTCAAGGCTCCAAGACTAGGACCACAGAAAAAATAATAATGCAAAATCATTCCATTTTTTTCATGCAGGGTTTTACCCATACTGCAGAAGAAATGCATGCCACTCATGACATACACTGAGAAAAATTATAACAAAGCTCACAAAGAGTGTAGAAAGAATATGTTGCTTGGATAAAATTTTAGGCCAACTTATACCAACTTAAGTGGTGTAGTAATACAGTACCAAACCCAAGACACTGTGTGTCTCACTCAGAGAAAAATTCAAGCATGTGTTGCCACAGACAGACTAGCACCAGCATTTTTGATCTTCAACAAAAGCTCTTACTTAGTCATTTCAAATGCTACAGAAAGGTCTGGTAGCATCTAACAAGTGAAGTAAGCAAAGAGTTGTGGAGCTGTAATGTTGAGCAGGCTGATTGATACTTGTCAGGCTTCCAAAGCTCTGCTCCATCTCTACATTCAAGGCAAGCAAACGAGAAAAGGAAATTCAGAAAAGAATGATAATTAGCGATATGTCCCTCAGCAAAGGCCTTGCAGGTTTTCAAACTGGCTCCTGCCTTTCCCAGCCTGACAGGAATCAGCCCAGAGAAACCGCGTGTATGAAAAAATTTGTGTAATTTAACAACATCATTCATATGTTCAGGAACTCCTTTGAACAACCAAGTGAGCCAGGAATCTAATGAACAAACAGTTGAATGTAACCTCTGGATAACCCTCTAATCTTCTCCATTCCCCTTGAAAATCTGAGGAGGAAAACACTAGAAGACAACAGATTGAAAAAGCCTGACCAAGGGACCTGCTGGCGGACAGCTAGGCATGGGTGTTTCTCTTGTTTGCAAATTTTAGCAATTAAGAAAGTGTTGAAAGATTCTGAAAACATGTTATCATTGAGAGAAGAGAGACTCCTAGGATTTAAATGTCAGACAGAAATAGGGTAATAGACTGATTGGCTTTAGTTGATGGTAAGTCAGAAGTAAATTCAGACTTTCCCCTCAAACAGCGTAAGCTGTCAAATATGAAAGTGAGCAAGTCATTCTTCTTCTGATTTCACAGACTATGAATACCAAAGCAACACATACCACAATAACACAGCAGTGTTGAGAGGAGCTCTAAAACTCCATCTGATCCTCCATATGTTGCAAGAGAAGTAAGAGTTTTTGAAGGAGACAGCGTCCACAGTGAGACGAAAATATCTGAAAGACTCTGGAGATGGTTTTGTGGGCAGATACTACACTGAGGAGGAAAGCAGAACTAAAGAAGGTCAGATATTGATTAGGAAAAGCTGTGAATAAGGTTAAACATTTACAAATAACCCATCAAGCAGCAAACATCTAATCAAAACCATAGTCTTTTATTTTATGCCAGAAAACTAATTATATTGAATCAAGCCAAAAGAACAAAGGTGTTTGGAAATAAAATATGTCAAAGAATGAATGAATCAACATGAATCTTAAATTCATGAGGAATGATGACCTAGTCACCAAATCAAATATGGGTTCACAAATTTAATTAAGAAAATCAAAATAATCCTGTGTCAATCATTAAACAATTAAAGCATGGGGAGTAATGAGGGAAATGATGGCAGTCAAGTAAAAAGGAAACATCTAATAATTGTTTTCTGGAAAAAAAAAAAGAAAGAATGAAGGACTCTGAAAGGTGGGCATTGCCCTGAGTTAGAAATCTCAATATGCCTTTTGACTCTCAGTTGCTATTGATCTCTGGTCCCACTGTCTGCAAAGCCAGCTTTGTTTTCACTTACTCTCTGCTCCTTATTTAAGCAGAAGGACATAATTCGCCCTGTGGAGGTGTTGCTGTATCTTGGGGCAACATGATTTGATCTTGCCAAAGTGACTCGGCAAACAAAGCAGTGTCATATGTTACTGAACTTCTAACCACTCTTCTAAACTATCATTGGTTTAGAAGTGTATCATTGGTTCTACAAACAAGGATGAAGGTTGCCTGAGAACAAGATTCTAGAATGGATGCAAAAATTAAACAGCCAGACCAGCAAGGGAGAGATCATTAGACTGGAGACATGTAGTATTGCAAGGCTCACTTGGACACAGCCAACACAGTGGCCTGTATGGCCGTAAGACTTTGAATGATAAGCATCCTGGAACCACTTTGCATTTTAAATCTTTAAGCAAGCACTCTACACTGCTCCCTGAGGTCCATGCAAAAGTCATGGTTTGGTAGGACGCTCAGCAGGAACCCATGCCACTGGCAAAGTCAACAGCACCATTTCTATAGCAGCAGATTCTTTCCCAATAGCTCAGTGATTCTTATTTGCTCTGATTTGGGCCTCCAGAAGGATCACTGCCCAAGCAAGTATGACATCTACAGCAGAAACAACTATGAATGTGCTTTACTTTGCACCATCCCAGAGAAATTTGCTGTTGAAAACTTATGCTTAGAAACTTATGAATAAGAGAAACATTACAGACCAGCCTGAACCATCTTGACCCTTCTTGAAATTTAATTGTGTGCTGATAAGAAAAATAATGGCACAGAGGAAATGCCTTTTCCTGCAGAAAAGCAGAATTCTGTCAGCTCTTTTTCCTACACATGGACTGGATGAACCAGAAAAGACATTTTACTCTTGGAGTTTTTATTCCAAAACACATCTAAGGACTGGGATATTGCTCACATATATGATTGCTTACTACAAAAGCCATCTGTTTTATACTTGAAAATAAATAGAGAATGAAATATCTCAGTGTATTTCATTTTACCCTTTACTAAACTGCATTTGTGTGCTTAACGTTAACCTTCCCATTCAAATGTCATTAGCTGCTAATTAAGATGTTGATATGCTGATTGTATATCTTGCAGTAGAGATGATTTGCAGGCACTTACTAGGTGTTTATCAAACTCCAGCACACGTATTGGTTTAGCATGTGTGGCACATTTAATTTACTGAACACTGTCCCAGTTCTCCCCTCTTTTTTTTTTCCCTAATACATAATGAGCAAAACATGGCAAGTTGTCAGGAATAACGTGGGAAGAGAAGTAAAAGTAAGTGACCTAGGGGGTATTGTGCAAACAGTTTTTACTTATGATTTCAAGAAACCTTATTTAGAAATCTTTAAATTTTAGAGCATATCTTACCACCATATTAGTAAGAAAATGAATAAGCCCTCTGAATTTGTCTACAATTTACGCTGTCCCATAGTCAGAGACAGAAGCCTCTATAGTGTCAAAGATTTTTTTCAAGCAACTTCCTTGCTGCTGGCAAGAAGAGTTTAAATCAGAGAAAGGCAGTGATGATTCTGCTAGTGCAAAAGCAGTTCTGCAACACAGGGTACATTTTCACAGGACTTTTTAATATAATTTATGAATATTTGCTCGCAACATAATTGTCTTTTCTGCTGACATTTTCAAAGCAACACTGTGATTTGTTGGGTCTCCTGAGAGTCCAAGTACAAAACTGATAATTATATTAAATATACATAGACAATAAAGAGTGTGTTTACATAACTATGCCCATAAATATCTGGTTGAACAGTCATTGTTCTCAAAACCCTTTTAAGCAGCTCTCAGAGGGATCCAATTCTAATGACATGATGGTTTAAAAGATGTTGCTCAGTCTTGTTCCATATTTAATTAACTTTCCTTTTTTAAACTTGTGATGGTGGAGACAATAACAAATAGCTCTGAAAAGAGAACGAGCTTTGAAACATGAGTGAGACCTTGTCAGGCTTTTGTGTGCCACACACACAAGAAGATCTGCACACAAGAGTTGGTGGCCAGGGACTGTCCAGCTCCTGGGGGACTCCATTGCTGTAGCATTCACAGTTCACTACGACTAATAACAACAGCAACCACAATAATAATAATTAAAGAAATCTTCTGCATACCAATAAGGGAAGTGACATAGGGAGGGAAAGTGAATGTATTAAATGGAATTGGTAGAATAGGCCTAAACTTGTTTATTTTTGTGCCGCTGTAGAGCAGTGAAGCAAATACTTTGGAGAGAATGGCACATTGCCCACTAAGATGTAAAGGGCGTGTGAGCATTAATCGAGCATCAGTGTATGACTGAACACATTAAGCAGGGATCAAGGTAACATTTCTAAATTCATGGACAGTCTTATTCTATGGAGTCCTTCACATTGCCTCATCCTAGACAGGGCTGCTACAGCAGCACAATATCCTGTTTTCACACTGAGCTATTTTTAATTGTCACCAATTATAATTCATTTACTTTTATGTGTCCTAGTTGTCACAGTATTAACATTTGTAAGTCTTTCCCTTTGCAGGCTGTGAGAATCTGTTGTGACATCTCAATAAAGTGGGATTCAATCAAGGTGTGAATGAATTGTTAATCTTGTTATAAATAGAAAATGCCATATGTTGGTAAGGAAGGGACGTCTCCCTTTTTCTGTTGTTGAGGACAGTGGTAATGAAACAAAGTGAGTGGTCGTGCCAGAATTACTAATAAAGTCCAGTCACTGAGATATGGAAAGGACTTCAGCTTTTCCCCTGCTATTAAGAAGGAAAGGATAACTCCTAATGTGCCCTAAGCAGAGCTTTTGAAACATCTTTCATGGGGTTTGAAGAGTGACTTGAAAATCAGGGAAAGCAGTGAGAGCACTGGGCTTGGAGTGAACGAAAAAATTTCCGATAACCTCCATGTGGACTGAACCACCAAAAATGGATTGGAAAGACTAACTTACAGGTAACTGGCTATGAACACATATATGATGGTAGAAATTCTGGGTTTGGGTAGCTGAATGTCATAAAGACCTTTTACATGCTTATTCCTGGACCATCTTTTGTTCAGATAAAGAATCGGTGCATTTCCTCATAAATCCAGTGCTCAGATATTGTCTGTGTAGGTCGCTTCACTTCTGCAGTATAAATTCTGTATTTATATCTGCTTTAGGTCTGTGACACTTCCTAAACATAGCTCTGGTAAACAAGGTGAAGGACTAATTGCTTTTTTAAACTATCACTTAGAGGAAAACTCATGTCCACTTGAAATCCTAGGAATACAGCCGCTCTCAGAGGTAAAAGGATACCTTGTCCATCAATCTATCCACACAACCCTTGAACATATTTATCCTTTTACATTAGGCTAAGGGCATGAGGAGGGGCTTCTCTTAGCTTTTGCTAACCCAGGGCAGAGAAAGGCACGCCACAGCTGAAATGCACACACGCACACAGAGTGCCGTGTCTCTTCTTCCAACAGGCAAGATGATCTGCCTCTCCTGTTGATTTTTCTAACTGCTGTGGTAATTCCCCAAGCAATACTCAGTTCTCATTGGGAAGTTCGGATGTCTTCCATAATCTATTTAAACAGCTATTTAGGTATCACTGAGAAACCTGTTACTTCAGAAAAGGTAAGAGGATTCCAGCACTTGATACCAGCAGCCAGCTCTCAGAAGCCACCTGGGGCTGCTCGTGGCCACAAGACCCCTCTATTCCCCTGCGCCGACCTCAAGGGACAATTGATGCAGGAAGTCTTCATCACATTTGCTGTTGCTGTGTTTGCTGTTCCTTTATTTACATATCTAGAAATTCAACATCTTTGCATGTTTTGCAAGCTGTCATGACATGAGACGCTAGTAATAGACTATGTTTTGCTTGCTAACATATTTCTGACATATTTTAGCTTTTGATTATAAGATTGCATCTTTCCTTGCTACCATCTGTCTCAACTCAGTGGCACTCCGGCATTTACAAAAACAGTAGGGTGTAATATTTCTTATATACTTGAACTCTACTACAAACATGTTATTTTCAGTCTTAACCAATATGTCACACTTTCACACATGAAGGCTGAGATGCCTCATATCCTTTAAGGTATCTGTCAAAAATAAAGAACATATCATCACATTCAATTTGGCTGAGATGAGTAATATATTAATGAGAATAAGAATGGGAACAGTTTCTGACTTAAAAATAGAGCTGGCATTTTACAAGCCTTGTGTATTCATGCCTGCATTTATCCTTTTGTCAGCACAAATGAGATATTCATACAGAAGCCAGGAATTTCTTTCTTGTATTTAGCAAAATCTGCACAATATTTTCAAAGCTGAAGTTGTAAATACGACACATTTTTTCTTGGAATATCTGGTAGCCAGGCACTTTCTGACTTTACTTGTTTTCTCTCTGTCCTCCATCTGTAAGAAGTCAAATCATTACAATCAGCAAACTGGAAATCACACTTTAAATCTACCCTGACAGCACCAGGCAAGCAGTTCTAGACATTTGGGCTTGTTGTGATGTGCAGCTCTTTAAAGGCAGTATTTCAGCAGCACTGCTTTACATGGGATAAAACCAGAATTCCAGCAATAGGATAAGATACTAGAATATCTGGGGAATGGTTTTTTGGTCTCCTTTTTTTTAGGTGAGCTGGAGTAGTGGGGGATAGTGGTAGGCAAGGAGAGTTTTTATCCCCTTTTTTTCTTCTCCTTGAAATTGCAGGAAGTCAGGAGCCAAATCAGACCTGAGCAAAGCTGTGAGGTGTCGTGAGAGCTGCCCCCAGGGCTTGGTGCCAGTGAGCATCACCCCGCAGTGTGCACCACCTCCAATTCTGCTTCCCATGCCAGAGGAGAGGGTGGGGGATGTCAGCTTAACAGCGCTGCTGGCAGAGCCGTGGTGGCTCCCCCTCATCAGCACTAGACCCAACTCTCTAAATGATACTGCATTTAAATTTACCGATAATGATACACAGAAGATGAGTGGTGACTCCACTGGCAACCAACATGTCAAGTGTGTAAGTATGAAATTGCTGAGACAGACAAATAAAAGAAACAAATAAACCCAGAAAACAGTGACTATCACCTTCAAGCACACATTGCTTTGCAGTGTGCCAGCAGATATGTTTCTACTATTACATTTATTTAAATGCCTACCTTGGAGAAAAGCAACCTTTTCCTACTGAGCAGTGTACAGATCCTGATACAATGGGATTCCAGATCCTGGTGGTTCTTTAGGTAACACAGCAGCCATAATAATAGCACTACTTTCTGAGGAAAAAGACAGGACACAAAGCACGCTCACACATAATGGTAAACTGAATTTATTTCCTTTTGGAAAACAATTCCAGTAATCTCCAGGTTCAGACCGCAGAGTAAACATTAATAACAGTAACATACAGGTTAGTTCAACTGATTCAAGAATTTGGCCATGTGAAATCATTAAGGAAAGTCTTGAACACTCAAAGCTTCAAATGGTATCCAGGAAAAAAAATTCTTTGACAAACTACATAACAACTATTGCATATATGGTAATGCTATCTGTCATATCGCAAGGCTTACAAATATATATACGGGCCTTATTCAACTGTGGGTTCCTGCTCTGTGAGAAAGAGTCTCTTCGTATTTTTTGCAAGAATCTTCAGCAATAAAAAATAGTCTTAGATTCATCCGTTTGTATACCAAAAGAGATTTCTAGACTGAAGTTTAAATGAAAGGGAGGCCAAACAGAGCTGTAATGGAACATAGCTATTACCTTCTCCCTCCTCCTTGAAAATGACATTTTTTTCTCAAGCTATTTTTTCCCCTCACACAGTATTATTATTATTTGTATCTTTCTTGAATAGGGCCCAAGTCCACTTGTCTTTATAAGACCATTTTAGTATCAGACAACATAATACATGTGCAACACTTTATATACAGGAAGTCTATCCGGTGCTCAAAAGTTCAAACACATGAACATCCAACAGTTTCGATAATACAAGTTTTATGGTACAATACAATGATTCTGAATAATATACATTAACAATGAAAGTTTCGTGCAAAGAGTAAAATGTGTTCCCTTTTTGTGCCACAAAGAATTCTCTGGAAGAGACGGGCCTTGCACTAACTGCTGTGCTGGGTCATCGTATGGTTCTGCAACAAAAACAAAAGAAACAGCTTAGTCACAGGACAGGCATTTCTGTGTGAAAGAAGGATGCAAAAACAATTCTCCCAACATATCTTGCAAAAGGATGGGCTGGAAAAAGAGTGTTCTCGACCCCTCCTTGTTTAAACTAGCCAGAAACAGCATCATTATGGAAGAGAGGAGCTCTCCCCAGCTGTTTCACACCAGTATTCTTTACATGTGCCACAAGAAGGGCAACACCGTGTCTCTAGATAGGGTGTGGGCTGACCTGCCCCAGTGAAACTGCAGACCAGGTCAGTGATTCTGGTGTCCACTTACACCCAGCTCATGGTTTATGCATTGCGAAAATGAGAAGTGCATTTGCCATGGAAGTCTTATGTTAACTGGCCTGTGCTTCTTAGACCGTGGCCCTGCTTCAAATGCACTCCTGCAGTAAAACCTATTTCCCCCACATGGTATGGCACAGTGTAGTCTGGTAAGTCAGTCTCTGCTAGAGAGCTTAGAGACTGATGAGAAAACAGGAGGGGCTGGCACAGCCTGCCCTTTGGTCACCAAAAACCACAGGTATTTTTCCTCAGGTGAATGCAGTGCCTTATGTGTTGTAACACAGTATGGACTTCGGAGTCTTAAATTTTCCTTTCCTGTACAAGTAATCACCAAATCAAGCAGCAAACACCAGTTTCATCTTCTTTCCTACCACCCCTCAAATCGAGCTGATCACTTTCAAAAAGATGCTATTGTGCTCAGATCCTTCACAAGCACTGACCTAAGAGCAAGAGACCAATCCAATACATCTTAAATTTTCTACAAAGTACACTGGATTCACAGATAACTAGAAAATGTCTATGAATGCTACTTCTCAGACAACAGGGCAGCCACTGATTAGAGATGAATTTTCCCCTTAGTAATCGGGGCCAGGTTTGGGCCGGTGACCCAGAAGGCAGGGGTGTCACATCCCGTGATTTGCTCCCAGCACATCCAGACCCTTCACTCCACTTTATTAAGTTAATCTGTCTTTAAACCTCTTTGGACTAACGCACTTTAGGATGAACCTGTTCCCAAAAGACAGTCATCATTTACAACAAAGTGAACATCTACTGAACCATACCCTCCAGAGCCACCCATGAAAGGGCACATGAAAACAGCCTCAGTGAAATGAATGTGAAATACAGCGTGACTGCAGACCAGCCTGAGAATCCTCTCTCCCGTCCTCCTTTGCTCTCCCTAAACTGTGCACGCACACAAATAATAGTTCATGGGACATTTGGCAAGGAAAGGATCTTACAGTAAGACTGAGGAATTTTTAATGTAGTGCCATTCTCAAGATTAAAGGAAAATGACCCAGTGACACTCAAAGATGCAATTTCCAGATGTGAATACAAAATGATTTAATGCTGATGGCAGGAATTCCAGACTGTCCAAGGCCAAAGAGTGTTAAAAAAATACACTCCACCACTTGATTTCATCTAGTTCCTCATCCTTCCCATAAAATCATTTCAAAATGTTGTAAAGCAGTAACAATAGATGCAGCCAAAAATGTTGGCTGGTTACAGGTAATGGGCTCTGACTTTAAAGCACAAAAGCAAGGAAATTAAGAGTTAAGCCTGACAGTCAGTCCTTTTGTCATCCTGTTGTGTCCATTTATTGCAGCACTTTCAGCATAGCACCACAGGCTTATTGGAGACCCTGCAGTACCTAGAAACAACAGGACAAGTTAAATATGGGGTGGTAGCCTGAATTCTGATTTTCTTCTCTGCTGCTGAGCAGTTGAAGTAATATACCAATTGTTACATTGCAGACAGGTATTTGGGGGGGTCTTTTGTTTCTAATCTACTGAGAGCAAGCACGTCAGTCATGCCCATTTTTTATTTCTTTTCACTAAGTGAAAAATGCATAATCAGTATGAAGCTGGATGAACAGTTGCATATGAAGCAGTCAAAAGGTGTTTTAGAATTGCAGCCGTAACTCTGGCTGCAATGACATTTTTGATTAAAAACTAAAAATGCCCAAATATGAAGGAGACAAAATAAAACACAGCATAAGGACCGACTTGCCCCAGCTCTCAGTGTCCCTGACTCCTGTGCCCTGGCACAAAATGAGATTCTCTGGAGGTAATGAAGAAATAATAGAAAAAACCCAAACAGGTGCTGCAGAGAAGAATGAGACAGGGCAGGATAGGAACATGAGGAAATGCTTTGAACAGTTCAGGCCTTAAAAAGGCAACTATAGTGTTGTAAACAGTCAAAACAAAACACAGTTTCCGAAGTAATTAAGGCTCCCCAAAAGCGAGGGACTAGGGAGAAATACCTATTTGGCTAAGTCGCAAAAAAATACAAAGTGGAAGCGCTTCAGGAACATAACATTGACAAGACAAGCAGCCGAAGGGTGGGAGGAGAGAGATAAGAAAAGGAGGAAAATTCTGTAATCCCACAGAGAGCCATATTCCACTCTACCAAAAGCCATCTATTGGAGACCCCATGTCTAAGTGACTGAAAATTGCAAACATTAATCCCAGTTATGAACTCTTGTTGTTTTTATGAGGGGTGTTGTGTTTAAAAATTTAGGGCAAAAATTCTCCTCTATTATCCACGCAGCGGATCTCTGATAGTCTCTGTGCCTCGTGTGCAGCGAGCTCCCGCCTCCCCGGCAGTGGGGGATCAGGCAGGAGGGGAAAGCAGGGTTTGGAGCTCCCGCCGGCAGGGCCGTAGGAGCATGGCACACCCAGGGACAGCACAATATTGCACTTGAGGTCCCCTGTGCGGCTCGCAGAGTGCGCTGCCCTTCGCTAAAGACACGCTAGGCTAGCCTGAAACACGCCTCCTCCAGAAACTTCAACCAGTTTGCCTGAGTTTGGAGCAATTAGTACATCCACGTGCCAAAGAGAAGTCATTTAGCGAAGTACGGGGGGTATCATATGCTCCCCTTCTTTGCCTTCCCCAAATCTGATTGTGCGTAAGCACATCTGTTTAATTACATGGTAGTCTCCCTACAAAGCAAAAATGTCAATTTCCTGCTTAACCATGGAAAGGGGAAAATATTTTTTCTCAATATAATCTTTCCTGGACTTCAGCAACAGCTGTGTTCCAATTTCCAAGAGCTGGGATCTCACGAGGAGACACTGGTTTGCAAATACAAATGCAAGCTTTGCATGCACAAAATGGAGGAACAGGGAAGCAGGAGGGGGGTGTGTGTGTCACTGCATTTGTTACTGTGTAGACACAAACCAGGAAAACGCCTACATCCCCAATTTCTATGTCTCAGTGTTATCAGGAAAGCAGGTATATTACCTGGGAAAACCTGAATTCAGTATATTTCACAAGCAAAATAAACTCTTTAAGTGCATTTTCCCTATTCCTAGAAATAATTCTTTTTGATAGCTGAATCCAGAATTCCAACTGTTATGTGACCTACTATAAAATTACACGCCACCACTTTTCTGGATAAAAATGCTTTGAGATATCCCTGTTGTTAGTGTTAAGGACTTGAAAACATGCAAAGAATTTCAGGATAATACTGTGTGGAAGAATCTCCTTGGCAAACAAATACAAAAAGGCTTCTTCGCAGAAAGACTCGAGACAAGAGATAATAATACTTGTTGTTTGGTGCGTGCCTCAAAGTTTCAGAGGGAACATGAGAAGTAATAGCTAGCAAAAAGTTACCGCCCACAGCATCAAAATTAACGAAGAAAAAAATACCCACAGATAGCCACAGACTCAGTAGCCCATTAGAATCCTTAATGTGAACTGCGGTTGCATTCAGCTTAAATGGGACTTCTGCATTTTATGACCAGATGAAACAAGACATGGCTGTACCTGACACACTGCAAAGAGGGTACACGTGAAGAGGTATAAAGATGAAATGTAGGTGCATTATTTCAACAGATGGTAACAGTACCACAGCAGCATGTTATTTTTTCCTTAGTTCAAGAACACAAACCTGAGTAATCAATCATCACTGATTAAGTAATTATGGTATCTTACATGTTATCACTTATCTGGAATCCTTTATCTGTGTACATTACAGACCATCTTGTATTTTTTTGCATTCAAAAACATAAAAATACATGCCACCGCACTGCAATCCAGCTCCAGGTTGTAAAACAGAACTCCACATTACTATCAACCTTTAAGCGCTACAATTTACTTTTTTTTTAACAAAAGCAATTGGTTTCCAACAGGCTGGATAATAAGTCTTTTGACCTGCATTCTTCTTTGACCCATTAAGGTCACCCCTGTGCTCGGGCATATAGCTGACTTAGGAAATGCCTGCAAGTCCTGCATTTCATCTCCTGCCCACTCAAAATAAAGCTTTCTTTAAATGTGTCTGTACGGGTCCCTGAAGACCAGGGAGGCATCCCTGTAGTGGGCAATGGAGGGACAGAAGCTTCTGCCTTTATTAATGAATGCAGACCATTATGAGTCTGGCTGGCTCCTGCACTGTTCCCAGAAGCATATACTGTACGTGACTTAAAATGCTAGAATATTGACACAAAGCGAGCTGGGCACCCCTAAGGAAAATTACTCCTTGGATATAATGTAGGCTCGTAACAGCTATTAGAGTACAAAATAAAACCCTCCGGGATCAAACTGACATATACCGCATTCTACCTACTCCTCAAACATTAGAAGAATTTCTTTGTGAAGGCATTCTCAAGGACAGCATTAAACTGACTTTTGTAGCAATCTGAAACAGCTTTTTGGCTTACAGCTTTTAGTACTAAATCTCTAGTTTGAATCAATATAAGTACTATATCTACCACATTAATCAATACATTTGGTTCAATACACGTTCTATTAAATTATACTTTCTAATCAAGATTTTCTGCTTCTCTTCCTTTCTTTTTTATTCCAACTTCTTATCCTGTACCGCACTTTTCAGTCTGTCTGCAGCTAAGAAGAGGACATTGGATTTTCCAGAACCAAAGGGGAAGAAAGAAATGCTTGTGGGAAGGCAAGCCTAGCAAAACCTAGCACAGGATCAACATGGTTCCCAGAGCTTCGGTCCAATGCTTTGTTACGTAACTGGTTGTCACAACCTCTCACACAGAAAGCTCTGTGTTGGACACTGCTGGAATACCACACCACGTGGACAGGCGAGGGAGGAGGGAAGAGGAGTATTACGTGGTAACACCGAAACCAAATAAATGAAACTTATTCAGACCAAACTATTAAAAAGGTATCACAAAAGGTTATTTTTACACCATTTCTTCGGATTTGTGCTGCTTCAGCATTGCAGCACAGAGCTTCTTGTCAAGGCCCCATTATATTGCTGACGGATTCTTTCCTGGTAAACTATAATATGATTATACCCAAGGATTGAATCGATGAGTTACTTAGATTTGTACGATACTAAGATTAAACACAAACTATAAATTAAGATGTAAAAATATATTATTTAGCCCAGGTCTTTGGGGATATGTGAAACACTGGGATAGAAGATGTCTCCAGCAATCTGAGCAATGTACACAGTTGCAGTAAATGACTTTTCCACACCTGTGTTAGATTTGGTGGAATGCGGCTGTTCTTCATAAGCAGAGAGTATGAAATCTGGTGTCAAAATGATAAACATGCATATTGCAGGCGTGCAGTGCATTTGCCACTGTCTTCCAGATCAAAACCACTGCACTCGTGTCCCCCGCTTACAGTCAGTTTCTCTTTTCCCTGTCCCCATATAATCACTGTGAACCTGCAGAAAAACTGTTGCATTCTCTTTTGACATTTAACATCATCTCACTCAGCTCACAATAGTGTCTTTTAATACTTTCTAGATGACACTATGTCACCATTAAACAAAAAGGTGAAATAGCATAATAAAAGAGAAGAACAAAAATTCATAGAATTTAAAGACAGAAAAGACCCATTAGGGCGTTTTCTCCACCCATCTTGCCAGTGTTGGATTATTGCCTATAGTGTAATTTCAAGTGTTTTGCCCAGTCCAATTTTAATTAGAGCTTCCAATGCTCCTCTTGGGAGACTATTTCACAGCTTCGCAGACCTCAGGGTTAGTATTTTTTTCCTGATGTTCATCCCAGGAGAGGAAAAGGCTCAGCCAACCCCAAATCAGAGATGAAACCAAATCTGCATACTCAGGAGCTGGTTTCAGTAGAATATCTGGGCCATTTCGAAGCATCTGAAAGCAGTAAACTTACTTTCAATGCCCCAACACATTACGGCCCTGGCTCCACTGCTGCTGCAAGCAATTAAGAATATTCGGTTATGTGGGTTTCTAAGGCTCAGTTGCTATATAGGTAAAAAAGTAGTATAGGTGGGATTTGGGTTCCAGTTCTAAGGGTAATGACTTCTACAGTGCACTCCACCAAATGAATTAATTGAAGGTTAGGGACATATCCAAGTTCATTCTGACTCTATAATCCTTAACTGTACTGACTGAGCATCTATGAACACTCAGATTGTAAACATTTCTGTCTTTTTCACATATGTGAAATACAAAAAGAGCAACTTCAGTTGAAGCTGATTAACAAATGAGCGATTATTTCCCCTCTCAGGCCCCACCCTTCCTTTCATAAAACACTAACGACAAGAAATTAACTTATAGTTACTGTATCTGAAATGTCAGAACTAACAAATGTTTCTGATGTGTTTCACCCCAGGAATTACAATGCTTCTGACACAAATGAATATATATTCATATTTCAATGGTCACGCTTATGTTGAGTGAATGAGGGAGCTAGAACAGAGATGATGTCTAATACTTTTTCACAGGTGAAAAGTAGGAGGCTGAACGGAGACTTTGGAGTTCTGGAGAGAACATAAAAAATCCAGGCAAAGAGTCCTTGCCACCAGCATCTCCAATACTGTAGTGCAGTTGGCAGAGCAGGAGGAGTAACAGTGCATTTATAAATACACTAAAGTAGGCATGGAGTTTCATCCAGGCCAAGTTTGCTCACCAGCACAGACCTAACAAAATACAGTCTCTGAAACTTCAGATTCCCAAGGAAATTGATCTGAACTAAACCAGAGCTATTTCCACAACAAAAAAGGGGCCAAATCCCAAGAGAATCTGTGTTCCCATAAATACCATTTATGTGTGGTGAGTTGATGTTTACCAGTCTTTGAGAATCAGGTCTGTTCTCAGACATGATGGCCAATTAAGTGGTCATCCTAGGACATGACTGACCACTGTTGACAATGATAATTTAGGAAAGTCTACACTGAACTGCAGTCATTCATATAAATTAATTCACCTAAGCTATGTGATTTGATATTATGTTAATGTTTCTGAAAGAGCATGACTGCTAATCAGGTTTTACTCTTTATCATTTTTATGTAAACCCCTCAGTGTTCTGTTCCTTTTACTCAGCATTTCCAGCTGGGCCAGAGAAAAACTACCTGTAAAAAAATCTCAAATTGGAGAGCGTGTTCTCAGGGATGAAAACTGAAAATTAAAACCAAACCCAAACCAAACCAAAACCCCTGATACCTATTTTTCTTCAGAGACTTCCAGTAAGTCGCTAGTAAAATGTCAATGATTCCTTTTGGATTCATTACTATATGCGAGTACATATATCACAGATTTGTTGTATGGAAAAGAATGACATATATTCCTGGGTACAGCAAATAAGACTTTCATCATTGTCACCAGAAGAGAACAGACACAAACACAGATGCCTGTTCACCACCCTTGCACCTTCCTCATTATGAGCGTTGGCAGGGGGCTCCCAGCTAAGCCTCTGACATAAATCAGAGTAGCTCGAAGGCTGTTTTAACCTACGGTGCCAGGCAATCGCCTCCCATAAGCCTCCCTCACCCTGTCTGCTGTTCATTGAAATGCAGTGAAACTTGCAACAGCGTCCTCCGTTTCAGGCGGGGTGTGCCTGGCTGCGCGGGAAAGGTGTGCGCATCACCCCATGAAAGAGAAGGTGATGGGCAGAGGGGGACAATGGTCAGGGCATGTTCACAACAATTCTTCAAAAAGGGGCTGTACTGATAATCAGGATCCAGGTCTAAGTCTTGCCTGTAGAAAAACAAGGCTTTTGTGATACTGCAAATGTTTGAAATTAATACACAAGCATTCTTCCCCAGTAAGAAAATTGTTCATTAAGCGGGAATAAAAGCTTGAACAAAAAAGGCAGAAGGAGGCACTTCTGAGAGATATATCAAAAGTCTTATTACTTTAGAATATGGTTATGGTTACCCTGGTATAAATTAAGAAAAGCTCCAGTGAAATCAAGGGAGTTTCAAGACAGGAACAAGCAAGACTAGAGCCAGGCCTTTAGGGTTTAAAACAAAGTGAATATTGCTTGTATACTGATCGATTCTTGCACACCCTCTGCAGAGGGCACAGCCAGAAGTCTCTTCACCCTGTCAGACACAGCAAGCAGAACCCAAAGCTGAACTAATACAGATTTGTCTGCAGCTATTGTACAACTGAGTAACAGGGGACAACGAGCCTTGATAGGCAATACTGCCTAATAAGATATTCAGGGATTAGGTCAGTGTTTTACAAGGCACATGTGTTCATGGGCTAGTTATTGCTCTGCTTTAATTCTTTTTTTTCGTTATGTTTAATTTATCATGCTGGTGCTTTCTAAACTACAACATCTGTAAACAAGTTTAAGTTTGACCGACCTCCGATTTTACATCCACAGGCAGCATTTCTACTTTGTGCTCTGATTTCAGATACCTTACAGACAAATAAATCTGTGGGGGAGAGAGAGGTAACAAACCTAAACAACAAAAACAACCCCCTTTGTCTGACAATATGTGTTCATCTTATGTGAATACAAATTTGCCTGGCTGAGAGTAAGAAACTGGCTCCTGGAACCGTAGCTATGCTATGCACAGATTCCTTTATAGGTCAAACCCAATTAAACAAACTACTACTAAATATTTAACAGCTCAGTGCAGTAATTAGTGACAAATAATGGAAGCTTAAACTGATAAATGCACAGAAATGTCCTGTTGGAAACATTACACGTTTCTTACTCCTCCTCTTTCTCTCATACTCAATGAATCCTGATCCTTTTCAAGGATTAAACTGACAAACGAATCTGGATTTTATGCATATCTATTTGGTTTGCAATGAAGTTTTCTATGACTTGCAAAAAGGAACTTTCCAAGGGGAATTTTTCTTCTCAAATTTCCATTTTGGGTTCTCTGCTTTTAAGCAGAGTAACTGCTAAAACATGAATTGATTTCAAATCTTCAACCAACCTGCAGGTCCGGAATTTAAGCTCCTGTCCATAGGATTCAAAAGGTCACCCAATTAAAATGGGGAAGCACACAGAGCTGTGATTTATATGCAAAGGGCAACCTTTAAAACAATGATACTTTCCAGTTTTCCACAGGTGCATGTACAAGAATCCCCTTGAACAAAATTACAAGTGAAATTACAAGTTTCTTGATACAGCCTGAAAGAAAAGTGCTGTAACTTGTCTGCACTCCTGTTATACAGACAGACACATTCCACACTTGCATCGATCACCGAGTTCACCTCCCTACCTCCTGACATAAGGCTGGGTATTGTGCTTACCAGGTGACATGGGGACACCCCGGAATCTGGATTCCCTGCACATTGCCAGCTGGTGCGTGGGGCCTTGCACAGCAGCACTCGGCACACTGGAGGCTACGGATCAGCCCGAGATTAACTCACAGTGACTAACACTTTCGCTCAGGTGAAAGCAAACCCTAAACAAGCCCAGTTTTAAAATCGACAAACCTGCCTTTCCCACGTGGAAATTATATTTGGAAATCATACATCCAGCAAGCATACATACATCCAGTTAAGAGAATGCAGAAGTGATGGGAGCGTATTTTGGATCCTGAAATCAGGGATGTAAATTAAAATTTGTCGCCTTGTCCATGGCATGTCAATTTTAGACTGTGTAGGATAGAAAAGGAAAAGCTATGGTGCTCTGCTAGCTCTCCTCCTCTTCTAAATGCTCCAAACTATGTGGCACACTGGTGCATCTTTTTCCTTCTAGACAGTTTGCAAGGAAAGCCAGATTGAGCAGATTTGATGGTAACAGCCAAGGATTTCTGAGCTGATAAGCAGAGGCCCCCATGGATTTTGCTCTCTGACTTCCTTCACAACCGGTTACTGTGCCAGCCCATCTTGGACATCTTACAGTCCTTATTCCTACTGCTCTTCAAACAAGGAATAGCAGGAGCTGGGACAGTGCTTATGTGGCAGGCTTCATGTGTGTGTGAATTACAAATCTACTGCTTGGAAAAGAAACTAAGGACAATATTTCTCCCTTCATAGCTGGTGATTTGTTAGAGAGTCAAGAACCCTGTGTTGAAACATTTTGTTCCTAGAGCAACTTCATCTGTTTCCCCCTTTTCAGTCCAAGAAAGTCCATGTTTTAAAGGTGACTTTTAGAGAGACCAGAATGCTATTTTGCCCTTTATAACAAACTCATTACTTCTCTAAATTTTCTGAAGACACACACTGTAAATCAATAAATCTGGAGCATTTACTAACATATGGTACCAGGACAATAAATTTGGTGTTTTTCATTGTGGTTGTTGGTTGTAAAATGCAGAAGTTTGGATTCTCTATTGTCTTCTGTTTTCTGGTTTGTTTTTCTTTTCTTTTTTTTNTTTTTTTTCATTTGCATTTGTGTAAAAGAAGTGTGAAATGTGACCACAGCTAAATGGGAGGAATTTTACTCTCACTTTCTCATGTTTACAGAACCTAAAAAAGGGGAAAGGCAGTGAAGTCCAATTCTTACAATTTAGTACTCCTCCCCCAAACAAGAAGCACCACACAAAAGAAGCATCCTTTTACGCCTTTTTCCTTCCTCCTTGTGAGAGATGAAGTATCCTCCTACCAAATGTCATTCTCTGAGGTTGGTCATTCTGCTTCCTGTCGGACAGCTGGCCAGTGACACACTGCAAGTCAGACGTGTCATTAGATCCTGCCTTGACCCTGTACTGACAGTCAAAGAAATGCCCCCACCCCTCACCTCTGCCTTTGGCTTGTGAGGCCGTGGTACTCCTGTCTCCTTGGCTATCTCCTGCTAGGGGATCCAGCCTCCTGCAGCTGCTGCTTTTACCCCTCATTGCCCATTAGGACTGTTTTTAGTGTGGCAATCTTTGGATTGAGTGAAAAGAATCACATTTACGAGGAAAATAACTGGAGACAACACTCATTTGCTGTCTGCATTTAGTGGCAAGGTATCTGAAACAGAACTTTAATTCCTTTACAGAAAGATGTGCTGTAGCTATGGTGAGGCTAATCTATAACCCTCATGATCTTATATAATTTGCTACTCCAAGTTAATTTTAATTCATCAAAATAAAACCCACCTAATAAAAATAAACCTTTAAAGTAAAGTATTAGCTTGAACCCAGAAAAAAAAAAAAGAAGCAGAGTCTTCGCAATTGGAGGGCAATTCATCATACCACAGTGCACACTTATATAAATTCAAAATTTAGCTATAAACAAGTACCCACAGCAATAGTGCCATGCATAAAGGGGCAGGCAACAGGAGGCCTGCTTTCTAATAAGCCCTCAAAGGAACCTGCCACACAGAAGTGGCACTTATTCTAATTTAAAGCTCTCACAGTTACTTTACCATGGCAAAATTTATAAACTAATAACTTTAGTAAACAGACTGGCACTCCAAACAAAAACCCACACAACAGTTCAGGCCCACAGAGAAAACAGCTTTCTTAGAAAGGTACTGTCTTCAACAGTGAGATATAACATTTGTTTGTGGGCTACTTTTACAGTCCTTGACGTTCAGTAACAGTTCTGCACCATTCCATTACATCTGTACTGTCACTTCACTGTGGTCTGCAGTCTATTGTCCCCACAAATCTTTTCAGCATTTTAAGGCATATGACACACCTGTATATTTGTGTCCTGGTCAGCTCAAACAAAGAAATATTTCTGAATTTGAAAGAGCCTACTCTGGGTCTGTGACCCCCCCTTAAAGTGTGATTAAATAGTCAGGGCAATCTGCTTTCAAGCAGTTTAAAAACATATTTAATATTTGCAATTAAAGCTCACATTCTTTCTCATCTCTGCTAGTTTTGATTTTCAGTAACTGTTAAAAACTACAAAAATTATACTCTCCTTCATTTATATACATGAAGAAAAAAGAAAATCAGAAAGCAATAATAAAGGCTAAGCAGGAAATCTCTGTAATACATGCAGCACAATATTGGATTTTTTTTTTTGTTATATCCTAAAACCAGATCACTTTGTACGAAGTTCCTTTTCAAATCAAAGCGATACTAAAGTATAACAACTGCAGGCAAAATTTCTAAGACACAACGCAGTTTGTGTCAGAACGCTCATCACTTCAGGCTGACCTGTCAAAGTGTCTTGGGAAACATGGTAAAAAGACAAATCTGCAAGTTCTTAAGAAACTTTGAATGGTAAGAACTGTGTGTTCCTCACAAACCATGGAATACTGTGCAGTGTTTTCTGAGCTGTGCTGATGCCTACAGCAAATGTCCACCCCTTCCTACTGCTTCTGGGCACACCTGCTCAGGCTGTGCTCCTAAGAGCATTACGAGGGAGCCAGCATTAAGAAGCTCTTACAGAAGAAAGCAAAAAAATACAAAGTTTGTGCCTAGATAAGTGATGTGGAATTGAAAGATCAGAGTCTAGGACTATACACAGACACCTGCTGTCAGCAATTGAGCTATGTCATAAATTTGATATGGGTGAAGTTAGCAAGATGACATTTTTGGACCTTGACAGGCAGTTTCTGTCACATGCATTTTCAGGAGATTCTCGGCACCTTGCAGAATCCACCCCTGCACCCAACCCACTTCCTTGAGGGACCCAGTATGGTCTCAAGAAGCCTTTTTTTAGGCATTAGGAATTAAGATTTTGGCCACAGGGCTTGTTTTTCCAGAAACAAATGCATTGTCAAGGCAATCTACAAGTTCACCAGAGAGTAATTTCAAAGGGTTTCTGAAATACCTCTTTTTACAGATATATTTCTCTGTTAAGTTCTGCACAAGAGTCCGACATCTGTAGAGACTTACAATTCTCTGCTAAATTGTGTGCATTTTCAGAATAATTCCTACATGTTCACTGTACATTACTGTAAGTCCATGTGGCCTAAACATTCAACTCGTGGGCTACCATAGGTCTCAGTGCAAGTTAAAGCATTCCTAACACTGCCCGAACTTATGCCAGCTCATAATAGCCCCATGGGATTGTTATACCAATTAAAAATCCCTGGAATTCATCAGAGTCTGAGACATGCCTGTGAGGACCAAAAGGGAGTGATACAGACCCAGCTTGCAAAATAAACAGGATTTGCTGCGTACTGAGGGAATCCTTGGCTGTCTGACTGAGGTACCTTTTATACTGGCAGGGGATGCAAATTGGAGCCTGAGGATCTGCACTTTCATTTTCAAAGCTCTTTGCAAACATCAACCACTTCACCTTCACACCACTGCTTCGAGGGAAGTAAATATGTACAGTTCCAGCATCCTCTGTTTTCTAGAGGTGCAAAGAAGCACAGGGCATTTTTACAGTCTCTGTTCAGGCAAAAAAGGGAGCTTTTGACAACCTCTTCCTTTGTGGGCAAATGAGTTTCTCAAGGCCACGGAGGGAATCGGTGGCAGAACAGGGTTTTCTGGAGAGATCCTGCTATCCAGCCTGGTACCGAGTCCACCCTGCCTAGCCTGCAACACACCAAAGCAACTTGCACAATTCCAGCCATAAGCTGCTTCACTGTAGAGTACCGATTACTGCATGTCACCCTTCATAATCTCTCCTGTAACGGGAATTCTATACGCTTCCCGGGGACCTCCCCTTTTGCTTCCCCCCCAGATGGTGGCAAGGTTAGAGACAAGTTGTTTTCTCAAGGCTGAGATTAAAAATGGCTCTGTGTTTTGCTAAACATTCCTCTGAAGCATGGGCAGCGCGTGTGTGTGTGTGTCTGAAAAGGACCCCAATGAAAGGAAGGAATGAGAGATGCTAAACAATGCTGTGCAAAGTTGCAGACTGTTCGGCTACAGGCCAGAAAATGAATCCAATTTTTCATTCTGTCATTATAAATATTTCAGTGCAAATGGTACTGATTTTCTGCAACTGTGGTTAAGCAAAGGGCCTCCGAGTGAATATTTAAGGGGAAAAAAAAAAAGAGAGAGAAGAAGAAAAAGAGGGAAGGGAAAAAAGAAAAATAAGAGGGAGGGGGAAAATTAAGGTTAGCAACCAATTAATTTCAAACTTTCAGTGTAAAAGATTCTGGGAAAAATTCTACAGTGATGCAGCGTGTGACTCGAAGGAGGGAAAAAAACATTTACTCTGCTCTTCTTCTGACAGTTTCTCATAAAATATCTGCAGTCCATCTATCTTTTAGTACTCCAGGCTCCTCTAGAGAGCAGAAAATAGTAGTTTAAAGCTCACTTCAGTGCCAGTCTGCGGGAGATTGCTTTCCACAGGACCCCTGCTGATGGAGGCCTAGGGGAAGAGGCCCAGGAGTTATTCAATCAGTCCAAGGCTCTGGGGCGGCCGGGGCTCCTTTGAGGGCTGATTATAAAGCTGCCCTCCTGTTGCCTGCCTCTGAACAGAACGAAATGAGCAGCCTCTTGCTGAGCAGATTCTGCAAGAAGGAATTTCACCTGTCATGGAGTTTGTCAGAATTTCAAGATTTATCTTGGTGCAAAATTAATAAAATACCAACTAGGATTTCAGCCTGACTACTCAGCTGTGTCATCTCAAAGTGATCTTTCACCTAAGAAAACCTGGACACAGAGCTACTGAAGTCATTCTTGCCCTACTTTTGCTCAGGAGCTTTGGTGGATGCTACGACTGAATAATAAAATGATTAGAGGTGGATTTCCTGACAATTACACCCAACGTCAAGTGCTGGGTGGGTGCTACCGTCCTAATGTGTGACCTTCCACCTTTCTTCTGTGGTTACTAAATCTCCCTGGAATAAGCTAGAAATCTGAAATAGAAAAAGATCATTTCTGCAGTTTATAACCTAGCAGGTCCCTTATGGCAGCACATCTGTTAAGTTCATACACTGGTATTCCAGGTCTGGATTTGATTTATAAGTTTTAAAGGAATACAAACAACAGACTACATGAGATTACATCCAGCGAAACACTGCAAATTAATATTGCCGTGACAGTCAAGTACATGGTCTTTTAACCATATTCTCAGTTTAATATTGTGGTAAAGTGCCAGGTTGATAAAGCATCATCTAAATTTCTGTGAGCTGAATGCAATTCTTTCAAAGCTAGACAGTCTCACCAGTCTTCTGACAGTGCCTTACAGCAGTAATAATAATAAAAAATCTTCATACACTACCTGTTTAGTTAAGACTGTACTAGCTTATGGCACTTGGTCACATGAATTTCAAGTCTCAGGTAGCAAAGAAGCAATTAACTTGCAGCCTGCAAGAGAGCTTTTCAGCTAAAAGAGTAGATCAACTTGTAGAAAATAAAATTCAGCTGATGGGTAAATAAATATTATTCAATTTACAGTGCCATTAGTTCAGATCTTGACATGGAGAAACAGAGATCCACTGTCCTAAGAAACAGTAAAATACACCTAGATTGGGAAGAAGCATTTTCCATCAACAGCTCTTACCCTGAACTGTAACAATTTCTCTGTACTGTTCAAAGCTGTTTGCTGTTTGAAGCAACAAATCTACATTTCTGTCTATTTGCTCCCCAGCATTTTCTAACAAGAGCTTAAAACAAATGGTAACACATCCTTTACCTGCCTCCTCACCCTTAAATGACAATTCAACATTAATACACATCATAAAGCCACCTTTACCAGGCACTGGTAGTCTGACAGTTTTAACACCAAGAGATCTCACAGTAAAGGGGGAGAGAGAAAGCACGCAAGTGAATGCACAGATGGTGGGAGGGGACACAGGGTGCTCTCAGCAGGTTACAGTAGAGATGCATTAACTCCACAGAGGGATAAGGGCTTCCCACCAGTACAGTCATGAATTATAACTGAGCATGGGAGTGAGTTCTTAGTGCCTGTCTCACAGCAAATATACTGTTCCATTTTCCTGCACAATCACCTTTCACCTTTACAAATGCAAAGCAAAGCAAAATGCACCACTAATATTTAACAATATCACAGGTTCTTTATCTTAGACAGCACACATCTACACAGAGGAAGTGTGGGGGGAGGCAGAGTATTCACTGACACAGCGTATCCCCGAGCAAACTTACACACCCATGATCCGTGACTGTGCCTAGCGATTCTCCCGCAAAATGAGACTATAACAACACAGAAAAACAACCAAAGCTGCACGTAGAAATGTGTGTAACTCAGCAGTATTGGTCCATGAGAACTGAATCATCTCTTTCTCTCTTCCTTTGTTAACAGGGTGGAGGACACTCAATTTCAGCTTTGAACACAAAGGAAGCTCAACTTAAAAAAAAAAAAATCACAAGAGCCTGCAAAAATCCACTCTTTTCCCATCCAAAATGTTTCAGGCTCGGTTTGAGCAAAGCCTGGTGAAACCAACCCCGATAACAGGTAGAAAAGCTAAACCTAAAAGCTGTTCCTTCTGGTTGGGGGACATAGATGTTTTCTCAACATACACTTCCACTTGTGTAGCCATTCTACACCAGGGTCTTTTTCAGTCATGTTTAGAATGGAGTGGCCCAATGACGCTCTTACCCTGCCCCCAACAGAAAAAAAAAATAAAAGGCAAAAACAAAGTAAAAAAAAAGAAAAAGCAAAAAAGGAAAAAAAAAAAAGCCACCACTTTCAAGCCAAGTTTGCTGTTTACTGGAGTGTCTCTTTATGAATCACTGACCACACCTTGTTTTCCCAAACTATCTGCACCTCCTCCCTAGGGGAATTCATCCCCTCCCAACTTTCCTCCTACTCAACAAACCTATCAATGGAGAAAACTTGTTATTTTTGGCAGCTGAAAATTTGACCAGTTTTAAAGGATTAATTTACCATGCCTTTCACTTTCGTTTAAATCCTCAGTGTTTCTGTTCTAAATGACAGCATGGCAAGCATTGCTTTTAAGCAGTATTCATCTTGCCTACCACATCTCAGCCTTTCACAGACGGCTGCTCTCTCTCCAGCAATGGAGCCTCACTCCTTTATAGCTTGAGGGCACAGACTCTCACTAGCTGTAGACTTGCTGCAAATATCACAATAAAGGACATAAATGTGAATTTCTTGTAAAATACGGGTTTGCTCTGGAGGTACCTTGCTTTAGAAAACTCTGTCAAGAGCAAACAATATATCTTTCTCCAAAATGCACAGCAGCCACACAGCTGAAAGAGCTTTTCCAAATGATCTAACATGTCAATGGAATCAGGATGCTTGTGAATTTTACACTTTTCTCCACTTTAGGTCTCTGATCGATATTTTAGCTTCTTTCACACTTTATATACTCAATGCTGGTTTGGCAGCATGTCTTGTGGAACTTAAAAAAAAAAAAGATTCCCTGCAGCTTGAGGAGGTGCTCTGTGGTGGAAGAAGGTAGGGTTTGAACTACAGATTTTAAGAGGTAGTAGTTTTGCTGGCACCAAATCCCTGTACCTATGCTTTGGTACGCTGAAAACATGGAAGGGTGAGGATGCTGGGAGCAAAGACAACCTTGTGCCAGTGCTGCGGAGGGAAGAGGGGGCAGACCTTGGGCTGCAAACTTCCAGTGATAACTGTGTGCCATCACTCGTTGGGAAACGACAGGACCAGTGGAGAGTGGAGCCAGGAATAAGGAGCTTTTTCATGGAGATGGAGTGAGGGGGGCCAGCAGTGGGGTAGGGGGAAGGGAAATCAGATTTGCAGAACTGGCCATGAAGCTCCTCAATACACCATAGCTGGATGCTTCATAAAGTCACGCTGATGGCAGTCCCGGAGATGGCCATCTGTTGTCAGCTCTGGGCCAGATGAAAGATAATATAATAGCAGCTACTGGTAGCTAACAGCAGGGCAGTTGTAGGAAGGAATGCGTCCGAGAATGAAGAAGCGGTGCTTCCTGTTTAGCACAGAAAATCAGTCATCGATATCAACTACATTAGCAAGAAATTAATGGATGGACAATTAAGAGAACTGAACTGATCTACCAGGGAAATTATTCACATGCAAACAGAGCGCTTATTTCTTCTGCTTACTCCAGGTGTATGTGCCAACTGATCTGACTAATGGCAAGGTGTAGGCTGAAACATTCAGGGCACAGATGATAAAACCTCATTTTCTGCAAAGGGCAGAATTCCATTTCTAATGATTATCTGTGGGTCAGGGAATACATTTACTGCTTTCCCTGCCCTCAGTCTATGTATGACAGGACTCCCTGATGTTCACTGAGGTTTCCATAAGGACTGAGGGTAGAAATTGGCCTTTATGTAATAACTGAACTTCCCCTTATTATTACCATGATTTATTTTTACAAGTGCCTTATCATTATTATCAGCATCACTCAGAAAAAACAATGTTTTCCTTCCCAAGCACTATTATTTCTATCTTGTTTCTTTCTTTGTCCCATAATCTCCTTTCTGCTTCTCTTCTACTCCTCTGCTTTTTGTTCCCTTCTTTTCTGCTTTTCTGTGCCTTTTCCTTTCTTCAGAAACTTTTGATTTACTTCTTTAGGCTGAAATCTCGCACACCTCACTGTTCCATTTGCTGAAAAAAGTCAGAAATTATGATTTCAATGTTGACATGGAACATCACTGATATGTTTCAGAGTCAACACTTGCTGCTTTCAGACTGGAGACGGTGAATGTCATTTAACATTTTTGTATGTCATAAGGATTTGCAGTCATAAGGATTACAAACTGCACTATATTACCTGATTCTGCAGAATCTATTTAATATAGACCATATGGGTCAATTTGGAGAAGAGATGCTTGGGTTATTTTTTTTTTAATAAGTACTTATATTTTACAAAAGAAATACTGCCGTACAAGAGTATACACAGGAAGAAGTAGGCAAAATAGGGACATATATTCAAGCACACACACTTTTGGGTACAACTCTATCCCCTAGCAGGAGAAGGAATATAAATGTTTGCTTATTGTTGAATAGGTACTCCATAAGTGTCACTCAGTACTTAGGAAAGTATATTTACTTTTCAGTTCTTTACCATTTTATTGTTCCTTAAGTCTGAACTTCTTTTCAAGATTAAAATGTATATTTAAATGTAATATCCATCACTTAACAGCTATACTGTCTTTGCCAATTAATTCTGTATTTTCCTCAATAATATCACTCAAGCATCTGAAAAAACAAACCCATAATTTTGATTCAATTGCTCCAGAAATTTAAGGAACGTTCTCACAGGGAATGTATAAGAGATGCTGTGAACACATTGATTCCTGCTTATTTGCAAGAAAAAGTGTAGAAAATTTCACAGGCTGACTATGGTATGTAGAGTTATGCATATATGAAGTATGTGGAGACAAATAAGACGCATTAATACTAAGCTCATCTTTGACAAGCACTATTTAGTGCAATCAAAATGGTCCCTGAAAAATTCTGGCACTTTGGGGTTGGTGGGCTTTGCAATGTCTTATAAATATTCATGAACTAATGAAGTACCCACAGGGAGTGTTTACATTTGAATAGGCCAATCAAAGGCGGGTGAACTCACAAGCTCCAAACCTGGAAATTTCTTATTTAGAAAAGAATTACCGCATGAAAACCAAGTGTGGCCATAACACCCCTCAATCCCCAGGAGGGAAGGGGCACTGGAAGGGAATTCAAAGTCTTTCTTTTTGTATTTAAACTTTGTTTGACATTGAAGCAAAAGACTTGCAGGGGAAACACTTTGAAGGTATGTCCTTAAAGAGCTAATGCATGAGTGCCTCCACCATGCTTCTCTTGATTGCCTTTTTGAGAAAATTTGCAAAGAAAATAATTCTCCCTTCTCGGGGAAAAAAAGTCTCAAATCTCAGGAACACAAGCCTGAATTTTTTAAGTCTTGAAAGACATGGAATGATACTCAATGCACATACTGGTGCACACATACCTATCTGAAATAGAATGCACAGTAAGGGCTCAGGAAGAAAAGCACCCAAACTTGCAATGCATGCAGCTCTGTTTAGTCCCCTAAAACACAAACATTAATTCCAATCCTAGTATCTCTGGAACACGTATTATTATCATCATCCTCACTCACCAGATGGAAAGTGTGTATGGCTATGTGGAGCAAGTTAGTACCTGACCTTACAAATGAATCCAGCTCTCCTGACTCCCAGGCATTTGTTCTGAGAAAAGCAACCTGACTGCCTGCTAAGGACTAGGGCCAACATTAATAAATGTGATGCTTGTATTTAGGCATCAAAAGTGTTTTCTTGAAACTTTAAACGAGGCTATGACTGCTCACCACCTATGCTTTTGTCAAGGTTCCTAACTTCAGGCATTTATGACCTGATTTCCTGATGTACTCAGCACCAGCATCTCGCCCTGGCCTTATCTGCAGCTGGAGGTGCTCAGCACCCTCTCAGAAATAGGCCACTGAGTTTGAAAATGCTGGCCTAAAGCTTCAACTGCTAATTGGATTCCAGGTAGGCTTCTTTTTAAGAAGAGCTGACAAAGTTATTCCCTGCTGGCTCCTGGCCTTTGGGGCCTAAAAAGCCAGCATCTATGTTCCACTCTTCACCCTAAGAGCTTGGGGACCTAGAAATGCCAGAACTAATCTCCAATTTCACTTTAAAAAAAATGTTTTGAGGCCTTTTCTTTGTGAAGAAAACATCCTGCAGGTTTGAAAGTTTTGTGCCTTATTCTGTGTACAGAGTATAAATTATTCACGGTCTCCCCCGCTGTCGTGGAAGGCTCGCTATTGGGACCTACTCAACCAGACTCAACTACTGTGGGGGCCTTGGCAAAACACACCTAGACGGAGGTAGCTCTGCCACTGCTGCTGTGGCTGATGCTATTCCTACACCAATCTCTTTCCCAGCTGGCCCCAGAAGGCCTCTGCCACAAGGAGACAACCCCAGCCCAGGTTAATTAGCAGTTTTCTTTAGCTGACCCCCAAATGAGAGAATGCAGAGTTTGAATCTCAGCTCTGCCACTGTCTCCACTAAAGGTCTCAGTCAAGCCTTTAGTTCTTGAAATAGCCTAGAGCTTGCTTAGTTCTGCTCCAGCTCAGGTCAAGGGTATTTTAAAGCCTATTTTAAAATGTTGAGTTTTTGGGAGCATTTTTCAATGCTGAGGTCTTTGGAAAGTTTAACCCTTAAAGAAGTGCAGAAGAAACTAGACTATTAGTTTCAACAGTGCTAACCTTGGAATAAGAAAATGTTAAAACTGGAAATCCAGAGAAGGACTCACATTAAGCTACATAAAACTACCACAGACTCTTCTATACTGCCTCTGTCCTGCTTTGTTTCAGCGGCTTGTACTGGGACCTAAGAATGTTCTCCTGCTGTTTGAAGTGACATAAGTAACATCTGCTAGGAGTGCTTCATTTTTTCTTTCATCCTTTCCCTGGGGAAGGAGCTGTGTATTTTGTTTTGGTAGAGCTCTGTTGCTGTGGGTTGGGATTTAGGGAAAGGTTTAGAAATCTACTTACAGGTATACGTTTATATGAGAGAAGGGAGCCTTTGGCACATCTAGGTGCACCCTGCTCTTAAAAGCATAAGTTGAGGACATCCATTATAATACTTAACTGCTATGGAAGTTTGTTCCATGCTCTCACAGGCCAGTTTGAGGTAGTTCTAGCTTCTGAGCAAAAAAGCTTCAGCTCTTTGATAGAAAGCTCTCAAAGCAGAACTTTGTCAGCTACCACATTGTTACAAAATGGGAAGAACTTCTCAGGTCATCTCTGAGGTGTGCTTGACCCAATCCACCAAGAAAATTAAGGACTGAGTCTTAGAACACAACTGGACAAACATGTAGGAAGGCAGCAAGAGAGCTGACTGAATATGCTCCTGGTCTCCTTTGCTACTGAGGGCCAGTGCTGCAGCTCTCTGTATTAGCTGGAACGTCCTACAGGCTGATGGCTTCATGCCCAGGTATTCTGCGCTGATGGAGTCCAGATGGGAAGCAGCAAGGGCGTGAATCACTGAGGCCAGGTCCCTTTTGAACAGGATGAGAAGCAACTGCTGATCCAATTATTTCTTGCTCTAGTTTTCATGTTTGTAAAGTGGGGACACTTAACTACCCCAGGGGCAAGTAATTATTAGTCACAAGAAGTTAAGGAAATGTCCTAATTCAACAAAAAGAGATATCATTTTTGTATTAGGCAAAATAGTGCTGAGATCATGTATTCTTGGCTAGCATATTGAAAACTAACTATCATTACAGATAAAACACTGAAAAAAAAATGTACAATTATTCATTGTTTCTGTTGCATATCGGTACCTCTCTAATCCAGCGACATCTGCATAAAACTAAAGCGAATTCATTTATTTACTCTGGGTAACACCCCACAAACCTACCTTTTCCCTCCCATTCCTCCCCACAAACACCACAATATGTTGCCTCTCTGGAAGTGTTCAAGGCCAGGTTGGATGGGGCTTTGAGCAACCTGGTCTTGTGGTAGGAAGCTGTCCCTGCCCATGGCAGGGGGTTGGAACTAGATGATCTTTAATGTCCCTTCCAACCCAAATAATTCTGATCCTATGGAATTATACTAGGACTGGAAATAGGAAAGAAATGGTTACTCCTCATCCAAGACAAGAGAAGCACAAACACCAGAGCAAATGTCTAAGCCTATGTCCAATAAGACTAAGGCAAAAAGAGGCAAGCACTGGAAATAGCATGTAGGCAGGAAAAAGAAATCTTAATAGGTACAAATTCCTTTATCATAATTTAATGAAAATTCAATAATAAACTAGTGATAAGTTTCTTTGTTTCCTTATCGATCAAAAATTCAGTATTATGGATAATGGATGGAGAACACTGTTTTAGTTATATCCACCCTCTACAGAGAACTGAATAGTCCAGATGTTCAATTAAAAGATTTTCATCTTTTGGGGGAAATACAGGCACCCTGTAAGTGCATCTACCTTTCATCTCCCATATCTGATACTTTGAGATTGTAAAAGCCTATTTCTGAAAAGCCCTTATTGTGTTAAGCATGTCTTATTAAAAGCTTTCTAAAGAATAAACATTTTTAGGGACACGCCTTTTCAACTCCATTTCAGAAGTATAAATACACCATATAGCCTTTTAAACATATAAGTATGAAAATTCACAACTTGAAACACTCTTAAAGCATAAACTTCTAACTATTACAGAAGGTTTCCGTTTGCTTCCTCCATATGCAGGTAGTATCTAAAAAAGTTTAAAGCTGGTTCTATTGCTATTGAGCACAAAGGCATTTAAAGGAAGTGTACAGAGCACAAAGGAAGTGTCAAAAGGATCTTAAAACAAAGAGCAAATTCCTGTAAAATTTCATTATTTCAACTTGAAGGTTGAGCAATACATTGAAGGTTTGATTTTCAGGACTGGTCATTTGTTCTCAGTTCTCACCAGACTGTGGTCCTGTGGGATTGTGTTGCATTCCTAGCAAGCATCTGGAGAGAAATAATGGAAACTTCTAAAGAGTGTCCTGCTTGTTATTTGCATTGAGAAGCTGAGATGAACCTAGTATGAGGGGATTCTTATGTTCCTGTAGGCTACTCTGTCTGAACAGGAGCCAGAAAATGCTAAGTGAAGAACCACACTGGGCCAAGCACCAAGTTAAGCACCATTATAACACATGTATTTTCTGTATGCTGGAATTCATTCCCTTTAATTATCAGCTGTACCATACATGTGGACAGGACTTCTGTGCTACTGCGCTCTGCTCTGCTCTACCTTGTTCATGTTCCCACTCTGCCTGCCCTACAACCATGGAGTGCTGACCCTGCCTTTTAATCTGACATAATCAGCATGTCCTGTGCATGAGAGAAGAATGTTAGATGCACATTTAATTTAAAAAGTAAGGAACTGCTCTTGATAGAATAAACACACAGCTATGCTGCAAGCCCCAGCACAAACCATGGTAATGTGAACAGATAGAGAAGCATAACCTGGAGGATAGTTGCCAAAGACTCCACTGCTTCCGGTGACAGCCTGAACAAGGCAATGCCTCCTAGAATAGGTTTTAAATGAGAGTGGGCTGGAGATCAATGCATTTTCAGCAAAAGCAGACCCTGCTGCTCTGCCTAAGTGCCTTGCTGCCCTTTCACCAGTCTGGGCAGGTAACTGGAGGTAAAAGCAGAAAGACAGTGATCTCAACAAATAAATGCATATGGCATGATGGCACTGCCTTGTTTCAAACTTAATGCATTCTCTACTGAGGTGAGGCTATCCAAGTTCATTAAAATAATATAAACATAATGAATTAAGTGTATAAGTAAATGAATACCTCCTCCTTTTTGCAAGTGTAGATAAGTCAGAGGGAGGCTGTCACTAAGGATGCAGAGATGGGGTCTATTAAGAGCCTTCTGCAGCATGAACTACCAGCACACTGTCCTCTAGTCCATATAGAGCAGAATTTCTCTCTGTAGTGACACCCTTTTGTGCCCGGCACTAGAAAACCAGGTGCTTCAGTTACGCTGAAGTTTCAGTGAATGAGGCTTAGATGGAAAGAGCAAAATCTTCTCCTTAGTCTTGGGTGGGAATAAATTTTGAGTGGAAAAACATGTGGTTTGTTTATTACAATAAAAAAATGAAGCCAGCTGCTTGGGAACCCATGTATTTTGAAATGAAAATGTATTTTAGGAGGGATAGACTTGTGAGGAGGTGATTGTACACATCATAGGTACACTCTGTGTGCTTTGCATCTTCATAATTCAGTTACTTATTCTGCTTTTTTAAATCTAGTTTGAATTCTAAAAGTAATTTTTAACTTTTGTTCCTGTTTCTTTCTTTTCATAACTGTCTTTTGCATACCTGCACCTCCTGCCTTCCTGATTTTCTTTTTTTCTTTTTGATCTTTCTTCCCTAACAATGTCTCCTTTCTCTTTCCAGGAACTTCTGATGTTTCTGCTTCTCCATACTCCCTAATTTTGATTAATCAGAGATGAACAACAAAATTTGTGAAAATCAGTTAGTCAAAAATACTTTTTTTTTTTTCCTGAAGAAAGCAGTTTCACCTTATTGGAAACACTTTGCAAAAAAGCTCAAAAAGTATTTTGACCAAAAAAAAAACATCCTAATGCTTTAAATTTTTCCTTTGTCAACTGAACTTCGTACTTCAATAGGAGCTAAAACAATTTAGAAACAGGCTTCTGCAGTTGTCTCAAAGTGTAACAGTACATCAGGAATAAGACATCACCACTTCTCACTGCAAGACACACAGTGCAGAATGTTAACATATAGCAAATAATGCCTTCATCCAAAACTGTTTTCATATCTTGTTCAACATCTTTCTTTTTCCCTTTTCTCTCTCTCTCTCTCTCTCTCTCTTTCTCTTTCTCTTTCTCTTCCTCTTTCTTTCTCTTTCTCTTTCTCTTTCTCTTTCTCTTTCTCTTTCTCTTTCTCTTTCTCTTTCTCTTTCTCTTTCTCTTTCTCTTTCTCTTTCTCTTTCTCTTTCT